>JANAVB010027598.1:6047276-6088147 GCA_029216955.1 Iris pallida | reverse complement strand
AGTCCAAAGCGGTAGATGACGTGATGCTTAAGGAAGCTGATCACGTTTGAAGTCTTGACTTCTGTAAGCGGGACGGCTTCTGCCCATTTGGAGAAGTAGTCTGTGATTGCGAGTATGAAGCGATGTCCTCGGGAGGAAGATGGAGTAATCGGACCGATGATATCTATTCCCCATGCTTCGAACGGCCAGGATGCCACTGTCGGATGTAGGAATTTGGATGGCTGGTGAATGAAGTCCGCATGGACTTAGCAGGCTTTGCACTTTCTCGCATAGTATATCACATCTGCTACCATCGTGGGCCAGTAGTAGCCTATTCGGCGAAGACGATCTTGCAACTTAGGGCCAGGCTGATGGGCCCCGCAGACACCGTCATGAGCTTCTCGTACGGCTTCTTTGGCTTCTGCGTTTGACAGACATCGAAGCAATAATCCATCATAGGATCGGCGATACAACATTTTTGTTTCTGTATCGTAGAAGAATCTGAGGGAACGCCGTCTGATGGAGGTGGCTTCCTTTGGGTTCTCGGGCAGGATATCGTAGACGACAAGTCGATGAATGGTTGTCTCCAATCTGGGGCATCATCAATCGCCTGAGCGGAATAGCTTGCCACGAGTTGAACGTTGTTCTTGGGGTAGACCAGTTCGTGGCCTATCACATCCACCGATTATTGAGTATGATTTGGCACTGCTAGGGAAGAGGCCAGACCTGCAAAGGCATCGACTTCGATATTTCGAAGTCTGGGAATATGCTCGATGAAGACCCCTCGAACGACGAGATGATGTCGATCGCTATTTGGTGATAGGGGATCATGTCTTCATGGCGGACCTCGTATGAACCCCGGATCTGGTTGACGATTAACTGAGAATCGCCGTATGCTTCAAGATATTCTACCCCCAGCTCTCTTGCAAGTTGGAGGCCAATGACCAAAGCGTTGTATTCGGTCACATTGTTAGAGCAGAGTTCTGTGAGAGAATAAGCGCAGTTAATCACCAATCCGGAAGGGGAGACTAGCACCACCCCGACTCCGACGACGATGTTGCCTTTGGGTCCCGTTCTTGAAGCACCGTCGAAGAACATTCGCCATATATCATCGTGAGAGGTTGCATGTGAGTCGGCGACCTCATCTGGGATCTCTTCATATATTTTGGAGGACTCCGAGCCTGGGTAGGCTGCTAAAAAGTCTGCTAGGGCTTGACCTTTGACAGCCTTTTGTGGGACGACGATCATATGATAGGGGGACAGCAATATTGCCCATGTAGCGAGGCGAGAGCTGAGTGCCCCTAGTTTAGTCATGAGGACCTGAGAGGGTTGACTCGTGAGATCACAGTATTGTTTGTCTAGTGACATAGTCGCGCGTCTTCTGATGGCTAACTAGGGCAAGGCATTCCTTCTCCACAGTGTGTATCGGTGCTGGCCCAATCTCATTCACTGAGGTAATATTGGCTTGCTCATGGCCTGTATCGTTGTTTTGGCCAACAGGGCTCTGAGGGAATGCTCCATTGCTCGTACGTAGAGCGGAATGGTTTCCGGCAACCGGGGCCACCAGGACTGGAGGGTTCGACAAATATTTTTTTGATGCCGTCGAAGGCCCGCTGACATTCTTCGTCCCATACGAATGAGACGCCTTTCTTCATGAGATGGTGAATGGTCGACATCGCCCGGAGAGTTAGAAATGAACCTCCTGATGTAAGCTAGCCTCCCTTGAAGGCCCCTGAGTTCGCGGAGATTTCTCGGAGGGGCCCATCTCCTAATTGCCTTTATCTTCTCAGGGTCTACATGGATACCCTGGGCGGTGATGATAAAACCCAAGAATTTCCGCTAGATACGCCCAGGAAGGACTTTGTAGGTTCATTTTTAAATTGTGTGCTCGCATCAGGTCGAATACCGCCTCAGATCCCGCAGATGGTCTCCCTTACAGCGACTCTTGACAGCGATGTCATCAATATAGTACTCCACCGTCTTGTGTAAGTGGTCTCTAAAGATGATGCTCATGGCTCTTTGATATGTGGCGCTGACATTCTTCAAACCGAAAGGCATGACTGTGTAACAGTATGTGCCAATCGGTGTCGGAATGATGTATGCTTTTCGTCGTCAAGAGACATCTTGATTTAGTTGTACCCCAAGAAACCATCCATGAATGACATACGTTCGAAGCCGCAGGTGTTGTCAATCATGATGTCTGTGATAGGGAGAGGAAATTCATCTTTGGAGCATGCCTCGTTCAGATTACGGAGTCGATGCAGATTCAAATCTTCCCATTCTTCTTGAGGACGGGTACTATGTTGGCGACCCAGTCAGGATGTTGCTCCTCACGAATGAAGCCCTGGCTATCAGTTTGTTGACTTCGGCTTATTAGATCGATCCATGATGCCCGGGTGGAAGCGTCGCTGTGTTGCTTGATGGCTTTACATCTGGCCGAATGTGAGCTTGTGTTGAGCAATATCGGGATTGTAACCCCGACATGTCTTCATAGCTCCAGGCGAACACATTAATATATTCTTTGACAAGCTCCAGCAGTGATTCTCGCTCTTCGTCTGTTAGGCTTTTACTGACGAAGATCGGTTTTGGAGAAGTTCGCTGCCGAGATCCACTTGTATGACCTCATCTTCAGTAGGAGGTTCTCTCTGTTCGAACCGCTTTCCTATTGTGCATCCAGCTGTTGGGCCCACGGCTCTAGCTTGAGGATTTCAGGGATGTTTTCGTTCTTCATATGCGTTGACGAATGCCATATGACTGACAAGACTTGTCTGAATATATCCAATGCTGGTATCTGAGTCGGAAGTTGGTGACCCAGTCGAATGTGAATGCAGTCACATTCTTCATCTGAATTTTGGGGGTCGTCGTAGGTGTAACATACCCTAACCCGCATCGAGTCTTGCTATAGTAGTCCCGTGGTTTGCCAGTCGGGACTGGTGGCTTCAAAGGTAATCGTCGTCCAGTGCCATAGTTCAAGCCTGGCGTCGTCTCCAGATCATACCCCTGTTTCTGCATGAGATATTTGGATTGGGGACTATAAAGATACAGAGACAGTCTCCCGGTATCTGGCCCAAGGTCGACTTTTCTATGGTGAAGGGATGCGGATCGTCCTTCCGGTGGGAAGATGATTGGATGGTCCCCTCCCTCGATTATGCGGTAAGCATCTTCCACTGGAGTAAGCTGGATCACGGTATACATATTTGTCACCTATGTGTGTAGGTGAGTGCCTATACGTGTTCCATAGCATACATTGTACAAAGCTTATTAAGCTCGAGGTAGTTCAAAGATAGCCTTTATTGATGAAGTAAGGTATCTTGTCTAGGGGGATTAATCATCTGCGAAGGGAACATCAGTGTGGGCAGCCAATACTTGGCTAACTCCGGTTCCTCTTCGGCTATCCCCTGCGTAAATGAAGACTGAGAGGACGACCTGGACAGCTTGATCGTCAGAGGTTCGCTGGTGGGAGCAGAGCGTAGAGTTGTTGGCAGACTAGCAACCCCCAGTCTGGTGCTCGATGGGCGGGGAGTGGTTGGTTCGCTAGAAGTTCCAGGCCTTGCATCGGGGGTGACGACCCTTTTTGGGAAGGTGTATCGTCATTGGCTTGTCGGAGGGATTGAGCTTCTCCGTTTGTAGCTGGCCGACTCTCGGTAGCCTGATTGTCAGTGGCTCCGTTGTGGGTCTTGGCACTTGCTAGACCTTGGCAGCCGGATTATCATCTGCTCTTTCTGTGCCGAGAGGCTGATTGCGTCCTTACGCAGAGTGGCAGTAAGGGGTGCAAACTTTCCAGGTTTGCGAGCTTGGAGATGGATCGTCAGAGGTTCTTCTGATCCTGTGGCTATCTCGGTACGAGCTTGCATATCTCCTTCATCAAGGTGCTTCTTCAACTTTTCGTACAGGCATAAATGAGTAGTAGGATTCGACCCCTTTGAAGGGATCGATATCACCAAATTCCGTCCTCACGAAGCCGTATTTGTCGACATTTGAAGCACTGGGTAGTGTGGAAGGTATGATCATATAATCGCGTATCCATGGGCGCCCCAAGAGGATGTTGTACGAAGTATCTGCATCTATGACGTAGCAGGTGACTTCGGATTGGAGATCGCCAATTGACACTTAGTCGAATCTTCCCAATTGGGTAGCTCTGTCCGAATTGAAACCGCTGATAGCAGTGCTTGTAGGCGTCAGGCAATGCATTGGGATACGGAGATGATGTAGCAGACCCTTCGGGATAATGCTTATGGAAGAGCCAGGATCAATGTCCATCCGATCCACCTTTACGTCGCCAATGTATCCAGTGTAGTATAGCGGGCGATCATGCAGGTTGGTTTTGATGAGCATGTCCTGCAGAGTGAAGACAATGTTGGGCATCGCTCCCGTGCAGGCGCTGTCTTGGAGATCTGCAGGCGGGTTTTCTCCCGTGAGGTTGACCTGAGCCAGGTATGCGTCGGCATTTTAGAGTGCATCGCTCAAAGCCGCACGAACATCCTTGGAGTGTCTCAGAAGCTCGTATATAACAACTTGACCGGTGTGTTAGCCAATTGCGCTAAGATGTCGAAGTTGTAGGGCTTCTCCAGCCCTGTGATGCCTCTTTTCGGAGGGATTTGTCAAAGTGAGTCTCCTCGGCCTAGGCTTGTCGGTCGTCGGAGGCTGAGCCGGTCCCGGAGCATCAGTTGTAGCGGGCTGATGATCTTCAGCGGGTGTTCAGCTACAGGTTGGGATTGTGCCCCAGACCGCATGACTACGGCTGTAGCTTCTTCGATTTCTGTCGAGATTGTGCGGCAGGACCTGACTTTTCCACTCTTCTTCTTGCAAATAGAAGATGGTGGGCTGAGTCACTTCTGATACCAAGTCTGGATGGACCCACATGACCTCCCCTCGTGATGTGGTGAGAGGCACTAGACCAGCAGCCTGATCTCGGGGAGGTGGAAGATTAGAAATCTCTATTGTCGCCAGAGGGATTGGGACCACCCGTCTTGGGTTTCCGTCGGAGGGAAGCTGTCGAATTGTACTGACACCATGTTGTCTGCCATGGTTACCTCTTCGAAATCGATAGCCAGAGCATTCAAATCGATGAGGTTTGGATGTACCATTTTAGCTGGTAGCTGTCGTGGTAGCATGGTGGACATAACGGTGATAATGGCAGTACTTTGGGTTTCCATGTCTGCCTGCCGTGGTTCGCGTCTTGGTGGAGGAAGCTGAATTCTGTCTCCTTGTATGAGCATATCCAAGATGGGCTTGACGTGACCGTCTTCGAAGGAGTAAGTGATTTGCGGCCATTATTTGTCTGTCGGCTTTGGCTCAGGTTTCTGTGCTGTATCGGCTACCATAGCCTGCTTACCCCTGCTGTTACGATTGTTGGAGGGGCTACCCCCATTGTTGTTGTTGGTGTTAGGATGCTTGCCCTTGTTCTCTCCGTCCGAGATGTGGAATCCCAATTGGCGAGCCTTCTTCAATGCCTCGGCGCTTGTGGCACTGATGATGAACGTCTTCCGGTCCTTGAATTGACTTTCACCCATCCAGAGACTGATTGTTAGGAGCAATCTCTTTTGGCAAATTTCAATCAAGGAGGAATCCGGATTTCCATATGGCAATTTCATTGCGGTTTGGCGAAACCGCTCGATGTAGTTCCTTGTCAGCTCCTTCTCTCCTTGGACGACGTCCATGAGGGTGGACTGTCACGACCCGCACCCACTGTTAGGGTACGAGAACGTAACAACGCCCAACCTACGCCGCAGTGTCGGCGGGTAGAACGCTGTCCTAGGTCAATCATCTATCAATATCAAGTACCTGTATAGTTTATACTCTCCGAACGGAGGTGACATAACAATATACATCTCAATCACATCTAGGTAGAAGAACGAAGACGACAGATAGATAGATAGATAGTAACTCAAGAGAACAGTATCATAGATGAATAAGTCTAAGTGTCTAGTACAACACAATATCCAGAACTGACAACTCATAATACAAAAGTCTAAGAGTCTATACATCTCCACATCTCAAAATACAACACAGAAGTGAGACAAAAAATATAGAAAGACTGCCTAGACTAAACTGGTCTAGACTACTGGAACATCCTCAGCTGCAGGTGGACCTGCTGAGGGTCCACAACATAAGTATCATCTAGTCCTGCTCCATAATAGGTAGACACCAGGGCCTCATCCTCATCCTCTGTAATATTTTCAACAGGTCCAGTCAGGACAGGAACGAGCACAAAACATCTCACACAGTTCATAACAGGTTAGGAAATACGATACTGGCAATAGAGTAAGATACATGAACTGCTGAAAGGAAATATACGCTGTAAAAGAGATAGCTGTAATGAAATATCTACTGTATATAGAGAACTGTAAGTGACTAGTGATGTAGAGCAAGATAGGCATGTGAATGGCTGGACTTGCACATGATTACACTACTGAGTTGTACATGATTACACTACTTTGGAATTATTCACATGACCACTTCTACCGTTTCCCCAATCAATACACAAGGATCTATACAGTTACGTTATTGTACATGATATCACATGGGGCCCATGAAAGGGTGCACATGATAGTATACATGAGAGCTCAGTAAACATGAGAGTACATGATCACATGAGTGCACATGAATAATGGAAGCATAGGAGTACATGATGATAGTGAAACACACATAACATGAAGTACCCGATGCTCCCGAGGGGGATAACATCTCATGTAAAGATCCATATAGTACCAATCCGTGTTACCAACGTGACAGCAACAAGTAAAGTAATCTAGAGCGAGAAGTAAAGCCTGAACAAGTATGAAACGGTCAGAGAATGTACTCGCCTGATAACTGAATGTCTGAAGAGGATATATGTCTGAGGAGAGGTGTCTGGCTCCTAATCAGAGCAATACAAGTCACAATGTATCCACAATGGTAAAAATAAAGTATACAATGCATACTACATGATTCTAGGTCAATCTGGTCAAAAGTCAACTCTTGGTCAACTCTAATAGTCACAAAGTACAGTACAGGAAGTCAACTAAGTCAAATAAGGTCAAACAAGATCAAACAAGGTCAAACAAGTTAAGTTATCTAGGGTTTAGTCAATCAATGGTCAGACTAGTCAAATACTAGTCAATATGGTCAAGCTAGGTCAATCTAGACTATCTAAGGTACTACACCACAAGGTTAAGGTATAACCAATACCTATACAAGTATACCACATATAAATACATATATAATAATACCAACCTTAATCCTATATTCAAGCTAATCCCATATTCCAATCTCAAGTCATGACTCAACTCTAAGTATCTAACTTAACCCCATACATATCTTATCTACATAGGTCTTCCACAAAACCCAAGTCACAATAATATACTTATATATAGGTCAAACCTAAACCAACTAGTTAATAGCCTAGGGTTTAGTCAAATCTTAGTCAATAAGTCCTTCTATGTTCATCCAAGCCATTTCTAGGTAAATTTGGTCATGGTTGACCCATAGTTGACTTTGGTCAACAATGGTCAATTATCTAGTCAAGGCTAGGTCAATACTAGTTAAACTAGTTAGGGTTTTAGTCAAACTAGTCAAACTAGTTATTTTAGGTCATTCCTAGTCATTTCTAGGTTAACTAGGTCAACTTTGACCTAAGGTTGACTTTGGTCAACCCTTAGTCAACAAGGGTTTCTAGTAGGGTTTTGGCCTTTAGGGTTAACCCCAGCCATAGGCCAATAACCTTGGCCATAGGCCATAGCCTTGGTTTCCACATAAACCTATAACTAAAAGTCTCATATATATATATCTATACATATAGTCATACACTATTTAACCTACTACCCACATGCCCATATATGAATATCATATATAATACAACCATATGTATATAATACACTACATATACATATAGAGACCTATACAATATCATATATATATATATATATATATATATATATATATATACAATACATATATATATATATATATAACTATACATATATAATATATATATATAGAGGGAAGGGAAGAGAGAGAGAGAGAGAGACAGTGAGACAGTGAGAGAGAGAGGGACAGTGAGAGAGGGCTGGACAGTAGGGGAATGGGGGGTTCCTGATTTCTGGAACCAAAGTCCAGCCCCCAATTACACACACACAATTCATATATCATATAGTATATATATACATAACTATACGTACACACAACCAATTAGCCCCAAATTTCACCCACACTCACATATACATATATACTACGTATTTACATACTAAAATACATTAATACAATGGATTAAAACAGATCAAAATAGGTTTGAAATTCGATTTCTGCAAAACTGGAAAATCCTAAACCTGGAACTAAAGGCTGTGCATAGGTAACTAGGGAAATCCCGATTTCACACGAAAAACGAGCTAAGGCTCGAATATCTAGGTTGGTAACTGACACCCCATAGATACCCTAGTGTCCTAGGTGCCTGACACGACACTATGACACAGTTTCACGTGTCCAATCTCACAAAAACCACACTCGGGTAAATTCCTGATACACCCACGCGTGCACAGCGTCGTGCACGCGTGCAGTTCACTCTAGGACACGACACACGTGTCCATGTGTCTCGTGCTCGTGGGGGAAAGTTCGCCTAGGGGTCTACTAGGTGTCCACTAACCTGATTCGTGTCCAAGTGTGTCCGTGTCCGAGATACGAGCACGTATCAGTAGCTCTGATACGTGTGTGCGCAGTATAGTGTAGGGTCATTGCGAGTGTGATTTCTCACTCGACACGACACCAACGTGTCTGAAACTTTGGGAGGGGTGTGTCAGACACTGCCCCAACCCTCAGGCCAAGTTTCGTGTGTCCACGTCGCGTGTCGTGTCCGCACGAGAAGTCTGGTAGCAGGGGAGGCTGCACAGTCTCGTGCGCGCGTGTCGAGGGGTCGTGTGCTCCACACGGGGCACGTGGGGCCACGTGCTCGTGTCAGGGGGTCGGCCTAGGGTCTAGGTTTGTGTCCTCGTGTCTGTATTGTGTCCACGACACGTGTGGACACAATACAAAGTGTCAAACACCCACGTGTTTACAGTGTGCACAGTGTTTCCAGTGTGTTAGTGTAGTGTTTTGACAGTGGGTTCGTGTCCAGTTTTGGACACGAACAGTGTCCAAAGTGTGCTCAGTCAGTGGGGGATGTGACCTAGGGATCTAGGGCTACCCAAAAGTCAAATTTGTTTTACAAAAACACAACATTAAACCCTAAGTGACATTTCACCAAACACAGTTTTAAACACACAGATACGTGTCCGATACGGACACCAAACCACATAAAATCCTACCAAACTTGACCTACATGACCATGGTATCCTAATGCATGCAACCATGAAGAAAAATCACTATTTTGATAGGGTTTAGAACACTTTACCTATATGTGCAAAATCATGAAAATCAACCTTCTAGGGGGGTTTCCTCTTCACTTTGGGGTGTCCAAATCCTTGTGCAACCTTGCTACTAAGCCTCCTTTAGCATCCTCAAGTGTAGGGGGTTCCAACGCAACAAACGGGGCTCAATTTGGTGAAGGAATGAAGAGGTTATGGCTTTGTGAAGTTGAGGGAAAAATGGGTTTTCAATACATTGAAAATGAGGCTCTTTGTGAAGATGGAGGTGTTCATATAGGGGGGGGGGGCATGCTTGGCCGGCCATGGGGGTTGGTTTAGGGTTAGGATCTATGGTTGTGGGCTCTCCAACAAGTTTCAAAGCTATCCTATGGCTAGGATTCATTCTACATAACTTTATGTAAAATATCTAAATAAAATATCTAATGTAAATATCTAACATGAAATATCTAGATATTTAGCTCTAACATTACTTTAGTTAAACCCATCTAACTTAGTCTCTAGGTCATGACTAACATCTAGATTAGGGCTATAAACTAGGTTAGTAACTAACATGACACTAATCAATTAATTAAATAATAATAATTCACATAAATCCAAATAATTCCAAATAAATCCTAGAAAATTACCAAAATACCCTTTAGGCTAAAAATCACTAATTTGGTGTTCTAAGCCTATGGCTAAGCTCTCATGGGCATGGCAACTTCTAGGTTAGAGAAAACTAGGGTTTACACTAAGTTATATTAACCAAAATCACAAAGTCATAAGTCATGACTTAGCATGACTTTAGAAATGGTTTAACTTAACTGAAATCACCAGAAAATCATACCATGACTAAAATACCACTAATAAATAATAAAAATAATAAAATTTTCAAAAATCCCCAATTCCAGAAAATAGGGTGTTACAAGTCTACCCACCTTAAAATAATTTCGTCCTCGAAATTTAGATGGTCGTACTCCTTATAGGTCAAACCTCCAACAATCAAGGACGAAGCCACTACCTAGGCAACATACAATGTCAACAAGCAAATATGGGTAGTAAACCTATACTGGGTTATGTCCAAAAATTAGCTGGCAGTTTCAGGTCATAAGGTGTCCTTAATTCAAATCGAAATCAAGTAACTCCATGGGGTAAATCAGGATGGAGCCTCGGGTCAAGAAGATCGTACTAAGCAAATGAAGCACACAATGGTATGCCTGAGTGGGACACTAAGGTCATGGGTGTAGTATGTCATGTCTAGGTCATGTATGTGAAGTAAGTTTTGAGAAAACAACTAGTCTTGTGCTCCAAATTTAAAGTCACGGTAATGTGTCTACGGTGATCATAATTTAGAGTGGGAAGGTCTACGGCCTAAATAGAGCCAGAAATCATGATGAAATAGTGGTACCAGGGGGCAGGTTAAATGGAACAGTCTGTGGTCTCATCTAGGTGCACTAGTCATTCTAGATCAATACTGTCCTATGGTATCAAAATGTACAAGCAATCTAAGGTAATTGGGAAGGTAAGGAAAACAACAATCATCAAGGCTGTAGGGCCGTCTACCATCCTATATGAAAATTGGTTATTTAACAAGTAACTAAGAAATCATTAAAGTTATCCTTCCATAAAAAAGAAAATTGAAAATTTAGGTACAAACAATCACAATAGATTTTAGTCTTGACGCGATCTAAGTTGATCAATTTCAGGAAAAATAGAGATTTGGGCAAGATGGGAAACCAATGAAATTAAGTATGAGCACGAGCATCCAATGATGAAGATCCAGGTCATGATTAAATTTAATTCAACTGGATACGAATACGAGGTTCATAGGCGATAAATAATTCCAAGGAGAATTGTCAAGGCTGTTGTGGATAAGATTCTAGGGTAAGTTTAACTGTGTCCATCCACGTAGATTGATACATGAAAAAGCGAACCAAAGTGCAATAGGTTGATCAGACCATCATGCGCCGGTTCTGATTAGATAATATGTTAGTGGGTGTACACCCAATAATATATCATGATCAAGCTTGAAAAGGATAAGCTTGTAAAACTTAAGGATAAATTTATAGCATAAGATATAAGTAAGGGTGGAAATGATGAAGAAAAATACATAGTCCAAGATCCTTAACCAATCGGGTCAAGCATTCAAGGTAAGGTACAAGATTAAGTATTTAAGGATTCAAGCAGAACACCATCACATGCCAGATCGAAAGAATTGAGCCAAGGTGGATCTCTAATTGAAATAAGAATTAATTTAGTATCATGGCAGAGGTTATAGTTTAGCCATTTGACCAGAAAATCATATCAAGCAAAAATAGAGTACAGGGAGACGGATTTTAGTGGGACATGGAATACTTACATGAAGATAGGCTAGTCTAGGTCTTACATGTGAAGTTTGTTGGGAGGTAACAGCTAGTATTATACTCTGAATATCTAAGTCACGGTAAGGGACGTCCAATGATCTAGAATAGAAAGTGGGAGTTCGAGACGTGACAAATTGATGCAAAAATTGAAGAAGATCAATTTAACTCATGGAATAAAATTAATCAGGAGTCCAGTAAATAATTTAGGAACACAGTCCTAGGGATTTATAGGCTACTAGATGAATATAGTTAGGGTTCGACCAATCAAGGTCAAGGTTAGAAGGTCTCAATAAAGTCTTGATTTGAGGAAATGTCGAGTAAGTCAGGTTTGGGATACAGTCACATAGATTGGTAGAAAGAGTTTAAGCAAGATGCAAATAGATAGTACAGTTCATTAAAAGCAATTAAATAAGAGTTTTCTCATAATTGTGATTGAGTACCCCAAAAATAAAAGATATTAATCTAACACTAAGAAATTAAAATCAACAACTACAAAAATTTCAAAATCATCAACTAATACTAGGATTCAATGTTCTACGGTGAATCCTCCAAAACCAAATTCAATCAAGGGAAAAGGAGTTTAAATCGTAATTTCAAATGAGATTCTCAAGGGTCATCCCAGGAATCTCTCAAAGTATCCTAGCAGTGATTGAGTATCCACTCTCTCTAAGCCTATTCCTCTAATCCTATCGCAGGCTGTAGTGATACTCTAGTTCGAATATCACTACATAAACTCGACCTGCATGGGCCACCACTAAAAACGTGTCACGACCCGCACCCACTGTTAGGGTACGAGAACGTAACAACGCCCAGCCTACGCCGCAGTGTCGCGGCGTAGAACGCTGTCCTAGGTCAATCATCTATATATCAAGTACCTGTACAGTTTATACTCTCCGAACGGAGGTGACATAAAATATACATCTCAATCACATCTAGGGTAGAAGAACGAAAGACAGACAGATAGATAGATAGTAACTCAAGAGAACATCATAGATGAATAAGTCTAAGTGTCTAGTACAAACAATATCCAGAACTGACAACTCATAATACAAAAAGTCTAAGAGTCTATACATCTCCACATCTCAAAATACAACACAGAAAGTGAGACAAAATGTAAATATAGAAAGACTGCCTAGACTAAACTGGTCTAGACTACTGGAACAACATCCTCAGCTGCAGGTGGATCCTGCTGAGGGTCCACAACATAAGTATCATCTAGTCCTGCTCCATAATAGGTAGTCACCAGGGCCTCATCCTCATCCTCTGTAATATTTTCAACAGGTCCAGTCAGGACAGGAACGAGCACAAAATATCTCACACAGTTCATAACAGGTTAGGAAATACGATACTGGCAATAGAGTAAGATACATGAACTGCTGAAAGGAAATATACGCTGTAAAAGAGATAGCTGTAATGAAATATCTACTGTATATAGAGAACTGTAAGTGACTAGTGATGTAGAGCATAAGATAGGCATGCGAATGGCTGGACTTGCACATGATTACACTACGGAGTTGTACATGATTACACTACTTTGGAATTATTCACATGACCACTTCTACTCTCCCGTTTCCCCAATCAATACACAAGGATCTATACAAGTTACGTTATTATACATGATATCACATGGGGCCCATAAAAGGGTGCACATGATAGTATACATGAGAGCTCAGTAAACATGAGAGTACATGATCACATGAGTGCACATGAATAATGGAAGCATATGAGTACATGATGATAGTGAAACACACATAACATGAAGTACCCGATGCTCCCGAGGGGGATAACATCTCATGTAAAGATCCATATAGTACCAATCCGTGTTACCAACGTGACAGCAACAAGTAAAGTAATCTAGAGCGAGAAGTAAAGCCTGAACAAGTATGAAACGGTCAGAGAATGTACTCGCCTGATAACTGAATGTCTGAAGAGGATATACTGTCTGAGGAGAGGTGTCTGGCTCCTAATCAGAGCAATACAAGTCACAATGTATCCACAATGGTAAAAAATAAAGTATACAATGCATACTACATGATTCTAGGTCAATCTGGTCAAAAGTCAACTCTTGGTAAACTCTAATAGTCAAACTAGGTCACAGGAAGTCATACTAGGTTACAGGAAATCAAACTAAGTCAAATAAAGTCAAACAAGGTCAAATAGGGTCAAACTAGTTAAGTTATCTAGGTTTTAGTCAATCAATGGTCAGACTAGTCAAATACTAGTCAATATGGTCAAGCTAGGTCAATCTAGACTATTTAAGGTACTACACCACAAGGTTAAGGTATAACCAATACCTATACAAGTATACCACATATAAATACATATATATATAATACCAACCTTAATCCTATATTCAAGCTAATCCCATATTCCAATCTCAAGTCATGACTCAACTCTAAGTATCTAACTTAACCCCATACATATCTTATCTACATAGGTCTTCCACAAAACCCAAGTCACAATAATATACTTATATATAGGTCAAACCTAAACCAACTAGTTAATAGCCTAGGGTTTAGTCAAATCTTAGTCAATAAGTCCTTCTATGTTCATCCAAGCCATTTCTAGGTCAATTTGGTCATGGTTGACCCATAGTTGACTTTGGTCAACAATGGTCAATTATCTAGTCAAGGCTAGGTCAATACTAGTTAAACTAGTTAGGGTTTTAGTCAAACTAGTCAAACTAGTTATTTTAGGTCATTCCTAGTCATTTCTAGGTTAACTAGGTCAACTTTGACCTAAGGTTGACTTTGGTCAACCCTTAGTCAACAAGGGTTTCTAGTAGGGTTTTGGCCTTTAGGGTTAACCCCAGCCATAGGCCAATAACCTTGGCCATAGGCCATAGCCTTGGTTTCCACATAAACCTATAACTAAAAGTCTCATATATATATATCTATACATATAGTCATACACTATTTAACCTACTACCCCCATGCCCATATATGAATATCATATATAATACAACCATATGTATATAATACACTACATATACATATAGAGACCTAATACAATATACATATATATCATGTATATATATATATATATATATATATATATATATATATATATATATATATATATATACAATACATATATATATATATATATATAACTATACATATATTACATATATATATATATAGAGGGAAGGGAAGAGAGAGAGAGAGAGACAGTGAGAGAGAGAGGGACAGTGAGAGAGGGCTGGACAGTAGGGGAATGGGGGTTCCTGATTTCTGGAACCAAAGTCCAGCCCCCAATTACACACACACACAATTCATATATACATATATGTATATATACACATAACTATACGTACACACAACCAATTAGCCCCAAATTTCACCCACACTCACATATACATATATACTACGTATTTACATACTAAAATACATTAATACAATAGATTAAAACAGATCAAAATAGGTTTGAAATTCGATTTCTGCAAAACTGGAAAATCCTAAACCTGGAACTAAAGGCTGTGCATAGGTAACTAGGGAAATCCCGATTTCACACAAAAAATGAGCTAAGGCTCGAATATCTAGGTTGGTAACTGACACCCCATAGATACCCTAGTGTCCTAGGTGCCTGACACGACACTATGACACAGTTTCACGTGTCCAATCTCACAAAAACCACACTCGGGTAAATTCCTGATACACCCACGCGTGCACAGCGTCGTGCATGCGTGCAGTTCACTCTAGGACACGACACACGTGTCCATGTGTCTCGTGCTCGTGGGGGAAAGTTCGCCTAGGGGTCTACTAGGTGTCCACTAACCTGATTCGTGTCCAAGTGTGTCCGTGTCCGAGATACGAGCACGTATCAGTAGCTCTGATACGTGTGTGCGCAGTATAGTGTAGGGTCATTGCGAGTGTGATTTCTCACTCGACACGACACCAACGTGTCTGAAACTTGGGAGGGGTGTGTCAGACACTGCCCCAACCCTTAGGCCAAGTTTCGTGTGTCCACGTCGCGTGTCGTGTCCGCACGAGAAGTCTGGTAGCAGGGGAGGCTGCACAGTCTCATGCGCGCGTGTCGAGGGGTCGTGTGCTCCACACGGGGCACGTGGGGCCACGTGCTCGTGTCACGGGGTCGGCCTAGGGTCTAGGTTTGTGTCCTCGTGTCTGTATTGTGTCCACGACACGTGTGGACACAATACAAAGTGTCAAACACCCACGTGTTTACAGTGTGCACAGTGTTTCCAGTGTGTTAGTGTAGTATTTGACAGTGGGTTCGTGTCCAGTTTTGGACACGAACAGTGTCCAAAGTGTGCTCAGTCAGTGGGGGATGTGACCTAGGGATCTAGGGCTACCCAAAAGTCAAATTTGTTTTACAAAAACACAACATTAAACCCTAAGTGACATTTCACCAAACACAGTTTTAAACACACAGATACGTGTCCGATACGGACACCAAACCACATAAAATCCTACCAAACTTGACCTACATGACCATGGTATCCTAATGCATGCAACCATGAAGAAAAATCACTATTTTGATAGGGTTTAGAACACTTTTCCTATATGTGCAAAATCATGAAAATCAACCTTCTAGGGGGGTTTCCTCTTCACTTTGGGGTGTCCAAATCCTTGTGCAACCTTGCTACTAAGCCTCCTTTAGCATCCTCAAGTGTAGGGGGTTCCAACGCAACAAACGGGGCTCAATTTGGTGAAGGAATGAAGAAGTTATGGCTTTGTGAAGTTGAGGGAAAAATGGGTTTTCAATACATTGAAAATGAGGCTCTTTGTGAAGATGGGGGTGTTCATATAGGGGGGGGGGGGCATGCTTGGCCGGCCATGGGGGTTGGTTTAGGGTTAGGATCTATGGTTGTGGGCTCTCCAACAAGTTTCAAAGCTATCCTATGGCTAGGATTCATTCTACATAACTTTATGTAAAATATCTAAATAAAATATCTAATGTAAATATCTAACATGAAATATCTAGATATTTAGCTCTAACATTACTTTAGTTAAACCCATCTAACTTAGTCTCTAGGTCATGACTAACATCTAGATTAGGGCTAAACTAGGTTAGTAACTAACATGACACTAATCAATTAATTAAATAATAATAATTCACATAAATCCAAATAATTCCAAATAAATCCTAGAAAATTACCAAAATACCCTTTAGGCTAAAAAATCACTAATTTGGTGTTCTAAGCCTATGGCTAAGCTCTCATGGGCATGGCAACTTCTAGGTTAGAGAAAACTAGGGTTTACACTAAGTTATATTAACCAAAATCACAAAGTCATAAGTCATGACTTAGCATGACTTTAGAAATGGTTTAACTTAACTGAAATCACCAGAAAATCATACCATGACTAAAATACCACTAATAAATAATAAAAATAATAAAATTTTCAAAAATCCCCAATTCCAGAAAACAGGGTGTTACATGGACATTGTGATGTCCTGCCCTACTTCGTAGAATCTCTCCAAGAACGTGTGCTTGAAGCCGGCGAAGGAGTGGATGCAGTTGTCCGGCAGATTGTGGTACCAGTCGAAGGCGACCCCTTCCAATGCCCCGATAAATAATCGTATGAGAATGGCATCGTCGTAGGGCAGATGGTCGGTGGTGACCTCGAAGTAAGTGATGCACCGACTTGCTGAGGTCTTGCCATCATAAGGATTGATATTGAACGACTTATATCTTGGCGGGAATTGAACATCCCTCCAGACAGCAGGGTATGGTTGCCGTATCCTGAGGTCTTGAGAATTTTCTGGAGCGCAAAACATGGCTCGGAGCTCCTGAACCTCTCTTCTCGCTTCGCGGGCTTCGTCCACGACGGTGGGGGTCGTTGTTTCAGGATGATCGTTGCCCGGGTTCGGTGCTGCTGAATTCGAGTTCGCATTGACCGCGGGACCCGCGCTTGTTTGGCCAGGCGTCCCTCCTTGTAGAGTTGGAAGGGACGCTTTGATCTCGTCCACAGACTTGACCAAGGCGAGCAATATGGCTTCGAGCGTGTCGATACGTTGGCGATCGCTGGAATCGTCTTGGCTGCTGTCTGTCATGAACACCGTCTTTACATGAGGAGAGATGGACGGAGCGGTAGAGGAAGCGCCCTCCGAATCATACCCCTGTAGTGAGAAGTCGTCAGGGTATGTGGAATGTTCTCTTCTGGTTCGGACTCAGAAAGAACGGTACCCCCAGTTTCTGAGTTCGTCTCGTCTTGGGTTGTGGACGTCCTCGGGGACGTCGGGGTTTGCTGCATCTGATGGGAGAGTTGTCTCCCCCGGCTCGTCTTCTTGGAATATCGGATTGTTGTAGAGGTTTGGAGGAGTGCTACCCCCAGTCCCAGCAATCCCCTGTGTTATGGATGACGAATCTTCCACTGTAGCAGATTTCATTTTAGAACGGGTGCCTTGGAAGTCCGGTAGTGGGCGCCCGCTTAGACGACAGTCTTAGTCATAGTGGTTGATATCTTCGGACTAGGAGCGCTGGTCTTCTTCCCTTTCCCGTCGCGGGGACTTTCTGAGCAGAGTTGCAGGAGACGACGGGAAGTGCCTCGTCTTCTGGAGGTGGCTGTTGCAGTCTTTGGAAGACGGACTGCCGGTCTTCTCGTATTGTCGCGTTATTGTAGCAGCAGTTGACGATGACTTGGGTGCAGTGACGCCCGTGGGAGGACTCTTTGTACCCTGATGCATTTTCTCTTTCTTTGCGTTTGTGGAGGACGGCCTCACGCAAGTCAGATGGGTCTAGATCGACCATGTTTGCTCCCGGGATTTTGGAAGACTTTTGCGAACCTCTCTGTCCGTCTGCCGCCGGGACTGGACTCGAGTGGTTCTGTATAACTTCCCATCCGAGGCTCGCGTAACAGTATGCGGGATGCTCGGATGGTCAGAGATCAGATCAGCGGACCAAACTCGCCAGGCTCGTGCTGCCTTAGACTTCTTCGCTCTAGTGCGTAAGGGCATATAGTAGGAAGAGTCTAAGTGATACTGGAGAGAGTCAGACATATCTTCTTGGGAGTACAAGAGATCAGGACCATAAAAGAGGCGATCGAAAACAGAGCCGCGTGGAGTAGGCGTCAGGCGGCTATCATCAGTAATCATCATGCGGCTGGCGGACGTAGCCGCATAGGTGTTCTTCATGCGGCTGGGAGTCTCAGCCGCATGAGTTTTTTCATGCGGCGGGATGATCTGGCCACATGGCCTTTCTTCGTGCGGTTGGTAGATTCATCCGCATGAGCCTCCTACATGTGGTTGGCAGACTTGGCCACAGGAGTGCTCGGCTTCTTCTTGGGGCGTATGGAATCACTCTTTGTCCCTGTAAGTCCAGCATCGTAGTGCTTTCCTTTGTCGGACTTGGGGACAGCAGAGTGCTCTACGGCTCGAAGTGGAGCCGTATGAGAATCGCCTTCACCGTCTTGGGTAGCAGAGAGTACCCCGTCCAAAGCTTGCGGAGGAGCAAATGATTTGGCCTCCACTCGCAGCGAGCTTTCTTTGTGCGGGTTCGCTTCTGGATCGGGCCAGCACTTCCTTCAGAGAAAATTTCTTCAAACGCCTGTTGGTCGAAACGGACGACCATCTTCTGTTGTGTGGAGCCAACTTGGCTGCATCCGATTGCATCACCAACCTCCAGCCGTGGAGAAGTTTGTCCCCAGCTGAGTCGCCATCGTTTTTGCCATGAAATATAAAAGAGCAGAATAATTATCGGAGGACTGTACTTTTACTTCACGTTACAAACCGCTTGTACAAAGAAAGCCTAGGGACGAAAACCTAGGTACAGCAGACTAAGTACAATTGTTTATTTTAGATTCTGGGGGGTGACGATAGCGGGTCGGAAAAGCGACGGCCCGCTCTGCCTTACTCCTTGGACGATCGGTATGCAGTCTTGGCTCTGAAAGATTGCTCGGCGTTGAAGAAATGCTCTCTTTGCTCTTTCTCTGCCTTTTCTCTCCAAGTATTCTGGTGCTCTCTGATCTCAAAAAAAGGGTCTTTTTTTTGCAAGGGAATGGCACATTGCTATTGTCACGACCCGCTACCCAAATTATTGGGCCAGGCCGAGTCATGCCCAGCCTATGTTTGAGATTAAAACGTAGTAAGCAGTTCTAAAGACAACATGATAAGACTAAATGTGCTAACAGTTCTATAAGTGAATAAAAGTCATAAATGCTCCAAACACAAAAGTCATCGATATAGTAAAATGCCCAAGTAAAAGTGAACTGAAATGTAAAACTGGATACATGTCCAGTTACAAAAAGATATAGTCTAATACATGTCTACTCTCAAAGTCTAAGTAAACAAAGACAACTAGGCAAAGTTCCCCGCAGGAACATCCTCGTAAAGCAGAGTCGGGTCCTCGACAGTAACCCATAATATGTGTCGCAGAGTAACTCCTCCTCAGCAAGCACACCTATATGTTATCCTGTCATGACGGGAGCAAGTACATCTAACAAACTAGCAAATGAAACATAGAAATAAAACATAGGAGGAATAACTGAAAAGCATGGCATCACATAGTCTATCATGGCAAGGACACATATGTCATAGAGACAGATGTATATGTAATGTTTAAAACTGTAGCAGGTACGTGATCGTCAATAGTATAAAATGTACTGTTGTACAAGTATATAAAATATACTTTCGTACAAGTAAAACAAGCGATAGATGTACATACGTACAATACAGCTGGTGCGCCTACGACAAGGTATACATAGAATGTCAACCTTGCGCTCGGTACGTACGTACGAGTAAGGGGGCATGATCACGTACGCTACTAACAGTTTCCCCATAATCCATATTCTAATCATGAGAGATACATCAAGACTGTTCTAAGCAGGTAGTAGTAAACTGAAAGTAACATGTAGAGATCTAACTTGCTACCCCAAGGATCAGTATTTAACATGGTGGGGTTTGCAGTTCATTTATGTGACAATATGTAAAGTTCGTAGAAAGTACTTGCCTCTAGCAAAGCAAAGCAAAGCAAAACAAGCTACGATAAAAGTGCTATGGATGTCCGGTAACTCGTCACTGTAGAAATAAATACATAAACTTAGCTTTACACTAAGCTAAAACACTAGGACACTAATTGGTGAAATACGACTGTGACTGGGCACCTAGCCAAATGATGACTTTGGCATAGGAGACCAATGTGGGGTGACATGCTACTTTAACTGACTTCCTAGGGTCTTTACACTAGTGAGGGGTGAGGTTCAACACGGCTAAAACTCAAAATAACACAAAAAGCTACAAGTCGTAATTAATCAACAAAAAAATCAAATGATCATTGTGTTCTAACATTTTAGAGACAGAAAAAAGCCTAGTTTTACTTAAAGTAAAGTATCAAAGTGATCTTTGCTAATTGTAGAAATTTATTATAATTTTTCTGGAATTTATTAACTAGTACAAGTATTTTATAAAAATCAGTTTTCCTAAGTATACAAAAATGAGTTTTGGTTCCACAAGCCAAACTAGTGGCAAAACTGTAATTTAAATACTACAAAAATTATACTAAATTAGCTAAATTAACATAGTATCTAAATACTATTTTTCCAGAATTTTAACAATACTTTAAGTATTTTTAGAAATCCAAAACAGCATTACACACTATTAAAATTAAATAATTAATTATTTGCGTATTTTGTCCATGTATATAATTTGAACCAAAGTTCAAATACAGGACCCAAGGCCATGAATCAAGTCCAATATGACTTGTACAGGTCTTGAATGGTGAAAACACATTTGGGCCCAAAAACCCATGCTAGGCCTGGACACCAAATGGTTGCAGTAATTTAAATACACTAAAAATACAATTTGGTAAAAATACAAATAAATATTATTTTAATAAGGTAAATTATACAAAAAAATGAATATTACATACCTATGCCAAAAGTACATATATAAACATAAGGAAAACTTATATTATATACATTTAGTATATATATATATATATATTATATATAGATATATAATATATATATATCTATATATATATAAATATATATATATATATATATATATATTATAGATAATATATAAGATATAATATATATATATATATAATATATATATATATATATAATATTATATATATATATATATAATATATATAATATAAATATTATAATATATTAGATATAATATATATATATATAATAATATATAATATATAATAGATATATATATATATATATATATATATATATATATATATATATATATATATATATAATAATATATATATATACACAAGAAAATATATACTATATACATATGTGTACATATACATATATATATATATAATATATATATATATATATATAGATATATATATATATATATATATATATATATATCTATATTATATATATATATATACTTTATTTTTAGTACTTTATATATATATATAATATATATATATATTATTATATATATATATATATCTATATATATATATATATATTACATACATAATAGAATAAAGTACTAAAAATAAAGTATATATATATATATATATACAATAAAAACAGCATATATAACATAATATAGTATATAATAATACATATATATAATACAAATACATGTATACATATATAAATATATATATTAAAACAAAAAGAAAGAAAAGAAAAAGAAACAGAAAAAGAAAAAGAAACAGAAACAGAAAGGGGGGCTCGAACCCGAGCTGCAGGGGGGGGGAGGGTGGTTTAGTTAGGTCGGGCTGGCCAGGGGGTCAGCCCGTGGCTTATGTTAGGGATAGGACTTAGGTTAATTTTATTAGGTTTTGTTTAACAAAAACAAAAAAAAATAAAAAACAAGCCTGTGTCCGAACAGTTAGGGACACAGGTGTATACGTGTCTGGGCTAGCACGACACGTACGAGTCGATTCTCTCGTGTCCAGACCTATAGCTAGGTTCCCTGTGTCCAGGCGAACGTCGTGCGTGAGTTCGAGACACGCACGACACGAACTCAGGTCTGTTACTTACGTGTCCGGTTTCGGGGGGGATCGAAGGTCGTGGATGACGGAGGAGGCGTCGGGACGGCGGCGCTCCGGTGGCGCTGGGGTCATCTCGACAGGGCACGTCGAATGGTGGTGGTGGTTGGTGACGACGACGGGTGGAGGCGGCGCTGGGGGTCGCCGGAGTTAGGGTTAGGGTTTAGGTTTGTCGGGGAAGAAAGGGGGGTTGGGGTGGTCGTGGTGGTCGGTTAGGGTTAGGGTCGAGTCTGGGGAGAGGAGGGAAGTTTAAATAGGGGCTTAGGTCGGTCCTAGGTCGGTCGGGGGGCTGCGCTGGCCAGAGAACGCGGGTCGCGTCGGCGTGGCAGTCGTCGTGGGTGGGTGACCCCGATCGTTGGGGGGGTAGGGTAGGTTAGCAGATAGGCCCTTAGACTTTAGGTTTTTACAATTAGGTCCCCTCTATAACTAAATGCAAATATTAATTTGTATAACTGAATTAAAACAATTCCTAAATATAAACTGCTATAATAACAATTTAAATAATTACAAATCTGTATTAAAATAATTCTAATAATTGCAAAGTGATATTAAAACATTTAAATAAATTACAAATGATATTTTAATATGTAAAACTCATTTAAAATCATTTAGAAATTCTAGAAAAATTCCTAAAAATCTAAATAATTATTTTAAGGCTAAATTGACACTAAAATTAATTAACACTAATTAATATGAAATTTGAAAAATAGGGGCTTACAAGTCTTCCCTCCTTAAAAATTTTGTCCTCGAAATTCACAAGGATTGAAGACCCTACAATATTCTAACATAGCAAGCAGTGCAACAAAATGACTAAGGCTGCGATCGAAACTAACCTCTAAGGTATCAAGCGGGAACGGGTGGTTCCCTCGCAGCGGTTGGATCGAACAAGTAAGGGTATCTCTCCCTCATGTCGACTTCCTCTCCCAAGTAGATTCACCTGGGGAGTGACGGCTCCAAGCTACTCGTACTAGGGGTATAACCTGTTCTTCAGCCTCTTCTCTCTCTGTCTATTATCTCTACTGGCTGCTCAGAAACTGTAAGGCTCGGTCCGACCTCCAACTCTGAATGATCTAGCACATGATTGGGGTCTGGAACATATCTCCTCAGCTGAGATACGTGAAAGACGTCGTGAACTCCTGCTAGGTTGGGTAGAAGTGCAACCCTGTAAGCTACCTCTCCGATCCTGCCAAGTACCTCGAACGACCCGATGTATCTGGGGCTCAGCTTCCTCCTCGTCCGAACCGGATCGTCCCTCTGGTAGGTGATATCTTCACTAGCACCATATCACCGTCTGCGAACTCCATCGGTCTGCGACTAGCATCAGCCCAGTGTTCTTGCCTGTCCTGAGCTACTCTGAGCCTGTCTCTGATCATCCCGACTTTCTCTGCTGCATCCGTGATCATCTCTGGCCCAAGCATAACTCTGTCTCCAACATCATCCCAAAAGAGCGGTGTACGGCATCGTCGTCCATAAAGCGCCTCGAAAGGAGACATACCAATACTGGCCTGGTAGTTGTTGTATAAAAACTCTACCAAGTGCAGATGGCTCTCCCAAGATCCTCCGAAGTCCAGCACGCAGGTCCTCAGCATATCCTCCGTGTCTGTTACGTCCTCTCGGACTGCCCAACTGTCTGTGGGTGGTACGCCGTACTGAACTTGAGCCTACTGCCCAACTCCTCCTGCAAGCTCCTCCAGTGGGATGTGAATCTGCTGTCTCTGTCTGACACGATGCTCACTGGCACTCCGTGTAGGCAACTATCTGCTGCATGTATACTCTGCCAACTTCTCGGTGGGAAAGCCCCACCTTGAAGGGTCTGAAGTGCGCACACTTTGTCAGCCTGTCTACGATGACCCAAATGGCATCCTTCCCTCCTTGGGAACGAGAAAGCCCTGAAACGAAGTCCACGTAATATGTTCCCACTTCCACTCAAGAATGGGTAACGGCTGCAACAAACCGGCTGCCTCTGGCGCTCGCCTTGACCTGCTGGCAAACTAGGCACTCGAGATAAAACGTGATACATCCCTCTCATCCCGTGCCACCAAAGATTTCCCGCAAGTCACGGTACATCTAATTAGCACCAGGGTGAATAGAATATCTCGATCGGTGCGCTCCTGCAAGACTGCCTCTACCAGCTTTCCCTTCGATAGTACAATCGGCTGCCATGCCTCAAGGATCTATCCTCTGCTATGTGAAGTCATCTAGCAATCCCGCTAAAGCCTGGGGTCGAAGCCTGCGAAGGCTCTCATCTGAGACTGTGCTCTCGGATCTGCTCCATCAAACCTGATGAATGTCAAGCGCCATCTCTGTATCACTGATCCTGGCCGAACTAGCTCGATGCCGAGCTTATCCAGATCCTCCCGTAATGCCGATCAATCATCAGGTACCATGCCATCGGATGCCTGCTCAGCGCATCCGCCACCACATTTGCCTTCCCGGGGTGATATTGTAAATCGATCGCAAGTCTTCATCAACTCCAACCATCATCTTTGCCTCATGTTCAGCTCTTTCTGCGTGAAACACATACTTCAAGTTTTTGTGGTCAGTAAAGATCTCCACACGCTCTCCGTATAAGTAATGTTTAACTTGAGTGTAAAGATCATCGCAGCTAACTCTAGGTCATGGGTGGATAATTCCTTTCATGAGTCTGCAATTGCCTAGATGCATAAGCAATCACTTTCCATGCTGCTGTAGGACACATCCTAGCCCCTTCCCAGAAGCATCGCTGTAATGGTGAAACCTCCAGAACCTGAAGGTAAAGTCAGAACTGGAGCGGTCGTCAGCCTCCTCTTCAGCTCCTCAAATGCTGCCTGGCAGTCCTCTGACCAGATGTACTCTACGTCTTCGCGTCAGCTTCGTCATGGGTTCAGCTATCCTAGCAAAGTCCTGGACGAACTTTTATAATAGCCTGCTAACCAGAAAGCTCCTGATCTCTGAAACTGACGTCGGAGCCTTCCACGTCTCAACTGCAGCAATCTTCCTGGGATCTACCGAGATTCCATCTCCAGTGACTACATGGCGAGAAACTCCACTCGGTCTAAAAAGAACTCGCACTTCGGCAATTTGGCAAACAATCTCTCCTGTCTCAGAATCCCCAAAATTATCCGCAAGTGCTCTGCATGTTCCTCTGACGTCTTCGAGTATATCAGGATGTCGTCGATAAACACTACGACGAACTTATCCAGATACTGGTGAAATCTTATTCATCAAGTTTATAAAGACAGCTGGCGCATTTGTGAGACCAAATGGCATCACCAAAAACTCGTACTGCCGTACTTCATAGTGAACGCGTCTTCTGGATGTCTGCTGGCCTAACCTTCACCTGGTGGTACCTGGATCTCAAGTCTATCCTGGAAAACACCTTCGCCCCGCTCAACTGGTCGAACAAATCATCTATCCTGGGCAGAGGATATTTGTTCTGATGGTGATGGCATTCAACGCCCGGTAGTCAATACACAACCGGACTGTACCATCCTTCTTAGGCACAAAGAGTATGGTGCTCCCCATAGAGAAGTACTGGATCGAATGAAACCCTTTTTCAAGGTCATCAATCTGCTCTTTCATCTACGGCCTCCTCGGGATACTGGTGATGAGCCCGGCATAAATCTATGGTGAACTCCCATCTCTGTCAGGCGAAGCCCTGGAAGATCCTCTGGGAAACATCCATAAATCCTAATGATAGGGTGTGGCGGTGCTGCGTCCCCAACTGTCGCACAACAGTTCGGCTCTAGGCTGATCTCCGGCCCTGTCCTCTGACACTGAATGGTGGTGCCTGGGGGACTGAACAAAATACTTTCCTCATGACAATCTATAGATGCATGGGCATAGCTAAGCCAGTCCATCCCCAATATGATATCATAACCGGGGAGTGGCATCACAAAGAATCGTCCCCTGAACTCCCTCCCGGCTATAAAAATAGAACTATAGATAGATCTAATAGGCACTGGTCCTCCTCCCGTCATCACTCTACTATCTCCGCAGTAGGTGTAGCTACTAGATGGTGTTTATCATAAACTCTGATAGAAGCTATGAGATGACCAGAATCAAACAAACATACAGCTAGAAAAGTAGTAAATAAACATGACCTGTTGATGACGTCAGCTAAGTAATCCGGCTCCGAAACCTGCTCCGGCTCCGGCTCAAGGGCTAGCTATAAACCTTCCCCTGAGGTCCCTTTGCTGCTGCAGATGCTGCCCAAACCTCTGCTGCTGAGTGGAAGCGGTTCTCTAGGTCCCTTGGCTACTGGGCATTCCCGTATCATGTGGGTGGCAGACCCCACAAACTAAGTACTGCTGCAGCCTTCCTGCAGATGGAGTAATCGTGCCCTAGTCTTTCGCAGAAAGAACATATAGCTCCCTTCTGCTGCTGTCGGGGTCCGGGGCTCGAACTGGCGGGGTCGGTGATGTGATGTAGGGGGACGGTAAGTCTGCTGGGGTGGCGTCGGTGCTCTCTGCTGGAAAGCCTGACGCTTGGACGGTCCCTCATGATGTACAGAAGCCGGCCTCTTACATGACAGAAGACGCTCCTCGATGCTCTGGGCCAACTCTAGGCTCTGGTAGTAGTCAGTCGTACCGTTCGCCACTATAAGAATGCCAATGTCTAGAACTAGACCATGGCAAAACCTACGGGTCATCTCCTCTGGATCTGCAACCAGACTAGGAGCGAAACGGCTCAGGCGACTAAACCTTTGCCGCATACTCGTCAACAGAACGGTCCCCTGCTGGATGTTTGGAATCGTAGCCCCATGGCTACTCTAGCAGTGGTCGAGAAGAATTCTTCTTGAACTGGGTCTTGAACTGATCCCAAGTGGCTCTCCCTCTCGCAAACAACGGCTCATTCTGGAAACCAGACTCCTGCTAAGTCTATCAGCAGAAATCCCGCTACCTCGACCTGGAGGTCATCCGGCATCCTAACTCCCAGAAGCTTCCTCTCTACCGAATCTAGCCAGTCATCTGCTACTACTATGCCCTCAGTCCCTAAGAACTCCTTGGGATTCAGACCCATAAAGCCTTGATCGTCCCGCTCTCTGCCGTGCTCTACATGTGGTGGGACTATGGGACGTCCCTCAGAACGCTCATGCTCTGGCGGAGTAGGGTAGTCTGCTCCTGATGGGTTGTTAGGAACCCCTGAATCAGAGTGAGCAGCTGGTTCCCGTCGAGTGTGACGGAAGCCTGGGTGGGTATAGTGATAGGGGGTGGTGGAAGTATCGGGGCTGCTGGGACTGGGATGTGGAAGGTGGTGGAGGCATCTGGGTCTGTGGATCTGTGGAGTGGGGAAATGTGGTAGGTGGAGGTGGGGGTGTATCAGTCGACTGATCAGCTGACTGGATAAGGAGTGCACCATTCTCAGGTGTAACATACTGGGACGAACGAGTAAGCACCATCTAATAAAGGAAAAATAAAAAGGACTTATAAGGACTTGTTTAAAGTAAGCAATCATAGGCAAGAAAATCTAATTATAATAGCAAGCAGGTGATGTATTTCCTATGTTGCAATCCTAGCATTCCTCTAGATGTTCTAAGCGTCATTCCTAATGTTGTCTAATTACCTTAAGTTCTAATTGCAGGCATCTTGGTACAATAAGTAACCAAATAATTAGGGGACCTGCATGGGCCACCACTAAAAACATGTCACGACCCGCTACCCAAATTGTTGGGCCAGGCCGAGTCATGCCAGCCTACGTTTGAGATTAAAACATAGTAAGCTGTTCTAAAGACAACAGGATAAGACAAATGTGCTAATAGTTCTATAAGTGAATAAAAGTCATAAATGCTCCAAACACAAAAGTCATCGTATATAGTAAAATGTCCAAGTACAAGTGAACTGAAATGTAAAACTGGATACATGTCCAGCTACAAAAAGATATAGTCTAATACATGTCTACTTTCAAAAGTCTAAGTAAACAAAAGACAACTAGGCGAGGTTCCGCAGGAACATCCTCGTAAAGCAGAGCCGGGTCCTCGGCAGTAACCCATAATATGTGTCGCAGAGTAACTCCTCCTCAGTAAGGACACCTACAACGTTATCCTGTCAGGACGGAGCAAGTTCTGAATCTAACAAACTAGCATATGAAACATAGAAATGAACATAGGAGGAATAACTAAAAGCATGGCATCACATAGTCTATCATGGCAAGGACACATATGTCATAGAGACAGATGTATATGTAATGTTTAAAACTGTAGCAGGTATGTGATAATCAATAGGTGTAAATATACTATGGTACAAGTATATAAAATATACTTCCGTACAAGTAAAACAAGCGATAGATGTACATACGTACAAATACAGCTGGGTGTCTACGACAGGTATACATAGAATGTCAACCTTGCTCGGTACTACGTAGTAAGGGGGCATGATCACGTACGCTACTAACAGTTTCCCCATAACCCATATTCTAATCATGTGAGAGATACATCAAGACTGTTCTAAGCATGGTAGTAACTGAAAGTATAACATGTAGAGATCTAATTGCTACCCAAGGATCAGCATTTAACATGGGGGGTTTGCAGTTCATTTATGTGACAATATGTAAAGTTCGTAGAAAGTACTTGCCTCTAGCAAAGCAAAGCAAAACAAGCTGCAATAAAAGTGCTATGGATGTCGGTAACTCGTCACTGTAGAAATAATACATAAACTTAGCTTTTACACTAAGCTAAAATACTAGGACACTAATTGGTGAAACACGACTGTGACTGGGCAACTAGCCAAAATGATGACTTTGGCATAAGAGATCAATGTAGGGTGACATGCTACTTAACTAACTTCCTAGGGTCTTACACTAGTGAGGGGTGAGGTTCAACACGGCTAAAACTCAAAATAACACAAAAAGCTACAAGTCGTAATTAATCAAAAATAAATCAAATGATCATTGTGTTCTAACAATTTTAGAGATAGACAAAAAGCCTAGTTTTACTTAAAGTAAAGTATCAAAGTGATCTTTGCTAATTGTAGAAATTTATTATAATTTTTTTGGAATTTATTAACCAGTACAAGTATTTTATAAAAATCAGTTTTCCTAAGTATACAGAAAATAAGGTTTGGGTTCCACAAGCCAAACTAGTAGCAAAACTATAATTTAAATACTACAAAAATTATACTAAATTAGCTAAATTAACATAGTATCTAAATACTATTTTTCCAAAATTTTAACAATATTTAAGTATTTTTAGAAATCCAAAAACAGCATTACACACTATGAAATTAAATAATTAATTATCTGCGTATTTTGTCCATGTATATAATTTGAACCAAAGTTCAAATACAGGACCCAAGGCCATGAATCAAGTCCAATATGACTTGTACAGGTCTTGAATGTGTGAAAACATATTTGGGCCCAAAAACCCATGCTAGGCCTGGACACCAAATGGTTGCAGTAATTTAAATACACTAAAAATACAATTTGATAAAAATGCAAAATAAAATTATTATTTTAATAAGATAAATTTATACAAAATGAATATATACATACCTATGCCAAAAGTACATATATATACATAAGGAAATACTTAATTATAAAGTATATATATATATATATATATATATATATATATAATATATAAACATATATATATATACAATATTATACAATATAGATATACAATAATATATACAATTTATAGTATATATATAATAATATATATACACAAGAAATATATAATATATACATATGTGTACATAATACATATATATGTATTATACATACATAATATAATAAAGTACTAAAAATGAAAGTATATATATATATATATATATATATATATATATATATATATAATATAAGATATATATATATATAATATAATATATAAACAACATATCTATACATAATGTAGTATATTAATAATACATATATATATATATATATATAATATATTAATATATATAGATATATATATATATATATATACAAATACATTATACATATATATAAATATATATTAAAACAAAAAGAAAAGAAAAGAAAAAAACAGAAAGAAAAAAGAAAGAGAACAGAAACAGAAAGGGGGGCTCGAACCCGAGCTACACGCGGGGGGGGGGGGGGGGGGGGGGGGGGAGGGGGGTTTAGTTAGGGGGCGGCCAGGGGGTCGCCCGTGGCTTGTGTTAGGGATAGGACTTACGTTAATTTTATTAGGTTTTGTTTAACAAAAACATAAAAAAAAATAATAAACACAAGCCTGTGTCCGGACAGTTAGGGACACAGGTATATACGTGTGGGCTAGCACGACACGTACGAGTCATTCTTCCGTGTCCAGACCTATAGCTAGGTTTCCTGTGTCCAGGCGAACGTCGTGCGTGAGTTCGAGACACGTACGACACGAACTCAGGTCTGTTACTTACGTGTCCGACTTCGGGGGGGGATTCGAAGGTCGTGGACGGCGGAGGAGGCGTCGGGAACGGCAGCGCTAATGGCGGGGGTCTCGACAGGGCGCGTCGAATGGTGGTGGTGGTTGGTGACGACGGCTGGAGGCGCGCTGGGGGTCACCGGAGTTAGGGTTAGGGTTTAGGTTTGTCGGGAAGAAATGGGGGTTGGGGTGGTCGTGGTGGTCGGTTAGGGTTAGGGTCGAGTCTGGGGAGAGGAGGGGAGTTTAAATAGGGCTTAGGTCGGTCCTAGGTCGGTCGGGGGGCTGTGCGCTGGCCGGAGAATGGGTCACCGTCGGCGTGGCAGTCGTCGGTGGTGGGTGAGCCCGATGGGGGGGGGTATGGTAGGTTAGCAGATACGCCCTTAGACTTTAGGTTTTTACAATTAGGTCCCCTATAACTAAATCAAATATTAATTTGCATAACTGAATTAACAATTCCTAAATTACAAACTGCTATAATAAAATTAAATAATTATAAATCTGTATTAAACAATTCTAATAATTGCAAAGTGATATTAAAACATTTAAATAAATTACAAAATGATATTTTAATATGTAAAACTCATTTAAAAATCATTTAGAAATTCTAGGAAAATTCCTAAAAATCTAAATAATTATTTTAAGGCTAAATTGACACTAAAAATTAATTAACACTAATTAATATGAAATTTAAAAAAAGGGGCTTACAGCTATTTATAGAAGGGAATGCAATCATTAGGGTTTGCAGTGATTGCCCCTTAGAGTGGCGGGTCTGTTGATTGATCAATCTGGGCCATTAATCTTGAGTGTGATGAATCTGGGCCATTTAGTACAGATTGCACCAAATCCTATCAGTAATTAATGCTGATCGAATAAATCTCCATGATGATGATTTGCTGATGTCTGCGAATCTGAATGAATAATTTTAATTCATTCTCCTGCCACGTGTCCCAGATTATTGGGATTTGACCCAATCTTTGATTGCAGTAAATTGGAAATTGATTGGCTTTATGACACGTGTCCTGGGAGTCACTGAGCCGATAAGGATTGAGCCGCATAAGGGTTGGGCCGCATAAGCCTGGCCACGTGTCGGGACTTGGGGAGTGGCCCCCGAATCTTCGAACCACATGATAATCTGGACCATATAATGGGTAGTGAGCCGCATGAGATGATCCTTGTGAGCCGCATAGGGCTGTTTCGATCTGGGCCGCATAGGACAACTTCGGCCTGAGCCGCATGGGGAGTCTCCATCGAACCGCATATGACTGGCCACGTGTCTAGGCTGCGTGGTATTTTCTAGATTTCGGGGGATTGTGCCAGAGATTTTCTTTGATTTCTAGGATTCTGTCATTATGACAGAGTCATAATTGCCTTGTGTCAGACCTGTCGTTTCGTCAGAGCGGCCAGCCGTCAAAGCAATTAATGCAGTATAGGGCGGAGGAAGGAACTGTTTGCAAGCCACGTGTCTTCTCTTCTGAGCCGCATGGAACGTCTTGAGCCGCATAGTCCCTTGTGCCACATGAATCTTTGAACCACATGGGCTATCTGAGCCGCATGGGGTTCCCTGGCCGCATGGATCTTTTTTCATTATTTTTTATGCTTTACAGGCATTTCATTTTTTTAGTCATTTAGCAGTTAGCATTCAAGCATGTATCATACAAATTCATTCCATTATTCACCGACAGATTTGAATCCAGATACCCCTTTTATTTAGTCAGGTAGCCCAAGTTTCAGTTTAGGTTATTAACCTTTATCTGTTGAACCCATTTCTTTATGTTCAGTAGGTAGCTTAGGTAGTGAATGAGAGGTACATCTGAGCTCATCATCTTATTTTTCTTTATTACAGGACTTGGATGTCGTGTCATGAGTGAGTGTACTATATGTATATATATAGAGTGATTGTAAAGGCTATGTGTGTGTGTGTGAGTGGATTAGAGAGTTAGATGAGTGTCTTAGTAGTGATGTTGGTTTGGGTGTATAGGTATCAGTAGTGTAGTGTCTTGAATATCTCTAGTGTGTATGAATGGATAATAGAGAAGAGGGGATTGAGAGCAGTTAGCTCTGTTAAAAGATAGAAAAGATGAGCAGTCCATCAATAGGTAATAAAGGATCCGAGGATAGCAGGTTCAGTCCACCAGTGTACTGTCCATCTATTGTGTATTGTTCATTCCAACTTTTGTTCAGTCTTTTAGCATGTAGTATTCAGTCATTTCCCTACAATTGATCAATCCTTGTCCTGCATCTCTGGGTGTTTAACATCCCCATTTACTTTATAGTTCAGACCCTTTGGATAGCTTTATATAGGATTTCAGTTGTTGAATATAGTTCCTCTGAGTAGCAGTCAGGATTTAGTGAATGGCTCGAGTTGTATCTTGGTATCAGTCCTTAGTGGACTTGGTACTAATTCTTATAGGAACTTTGTGTTAGCCTACATCTCTTTGAGTGTTCTGTCCATCTTATGTTGGGCCAAGGCAGAGTTGTTCAATCCTTAGGTCAGTCCATCTCATTAGCTTCACCACTTGCCTTATATGGTCAGCCCATACCCCCTTTACATGTATATTTCCCTTAAATGTATCAATTAGGATTCCTTGATGCATTTGTCCCCATGTGATGTGCAGTCATAGGTAAAATGAATGTTCTGTCCACTTACCTTAGTGTATCAGTCCTTACATAACAACCATCAGTTATAGTAGGTGTGTGGCATCTTGAGGTGAGTTGTGAGTGTCTCCATATAGGAGTTAATATATATATATATATATATATATATATATATATATATATATATATATATATATATATATATATATATGTTTTGTGTGAATGTGTGTGAAAGGTAGTGTCAAGGTGGGTTTATATGTTGTGGGTTATGTTAAGTATATAGATAGGTAAGTATTGGGTTTTCCTTGTATTAAAGGCTAGGGTGAGGGTTCCTTATATGTATATATATGAATAGGTGGGTATGTAAAAGTCAAAATAAGGTAGGATACATAGATACTTAGGTGGTTGGACTAGAATTGACCAAGTTTGACCAATAGACTATTTGACTAGATTGACCAAATTGACTCACTGACCTAGAAATAGCCTAACAGCATGTAAACATCACATTTAGATTCATTGTTACTCTATATCACCAAATAACCATGTATATCTCATTATATGTTTGTCTGACACCACTTTGGGCATCAATCCTCATTCATTGCTCTTGACGACATGCGAGTACATTCTCTGATAGTTTTTATTTACTTGATGATTATTATGATTCAGCTTCTAATATAGTTCTATTTGATTCTCTATCATAACACGGATTGGTATTTGGATTTATTCACTTGCGACACATGTATTAAACTTGTCTGGCCCCTACTACTGGAACCACTCACTGGAACCACCTACTGGAAACACCTACTGGCACCGCTTACTTTCTGGATAGACTTGTACTCTATTTATGTGTCGGGATATGGATTCACTTGTACTAGTCGGAACGGAGAAATACTCGAGTAGACATGTAAACATTCCCAATCGTACTGGAACCACTCCTAATGGTCTAATCTAGAAAGACAGGCGTCGCACGCTTGCCAAGCGTGCGATGTGCCGTATTTACTCCAACCGTTTACATGTCGAACTCATATTTCAAAATATACTGGATTAGTTCTTGTACTAGATTCATATTTGTCTCATGTTATATATTTGGACCCACATCACCTCTATGCTAGATCAGTTATCTCTATTTACAGTCTTATTGCCATGCTCTTCTGATTTACTGTATTCACTTTCCTTGTTCTTTAGTTAAACTGTTGTTCTATCTCATTTCCTGTCTCAAACTTTTCATGATCATCAAGTATTACTTGATATAACTGCTTTATAGTCTTTGTCATTTATTTGGAATGCTAGAGGAGATGTGCTCGTTCATGACTGGATATTTTTTAGATGATTTCTTAGAGGATCCATGTCCTACCTACTACGGATCCGAGTAGGGGATAGCTACCTTGGGTCCAGATTCTCAGGAGTGACCGAGAGACTTAGTTCTAGTTTGGTCTTGTTTTAGATTCTCTGTTAGAACTGTGACTTGTAATAATGGAGAGATTTTGACATTGTATTTGAGCTTTGATTTTGGATATTATTTTAGTTGTTGTGTTGAGTCTTTATAGTTATTTAGACTTCTTTTTTATTATCGTGCTTTAGATTATGATGAGTATTTAATGTTATCTTTATACTTGTCCTCCATTGGAGTTAAGATCTATGATAGGTACATTATATCATTGTGTGAGTTGTTAGTTAGCGACCTAGACAACGTTCTACCGTTGATTCTGCAGCGTAGGCTGGGAGTTGTTATGCACTCGTGCCCTTATACTGGGTGACGGTAGTGACACATTTCTAGTAGTGGCCTATGCAGGTCGAGATTTATATTTGTGCGATGTCGTCATAGTAGACGGATTGTTGTACTGCGGCGAGCCTACGATAGAAGATAAGGAATAGGCTATAGGATGAGAGAATACTCAATCACAACTAAGAATTTCCATAGATTTGAATCACTGACACTTGTTCAAATCTGAATAATCTTATTTCATACTTGTCCTTTTGATAATATCGTTCTTGCTCCGTTATTGACCTCTTGTTTAATCTGTCTTCAAGATGTCATCGAAGACTCGATCACACCATTCTATCCCAACACTGCTACTGAGAGGTCTGCTACCTCCGTCCGGTTCAGCATGCAGTTGGGACTGCTCCGCTCCTCACGTCTTCTCACGTGGGAGTATCTACGGGTTTAGGGGGTCCTCCTCCACCTGTTCGAGGATTTCCCCAGTTATTTCCGATATTCTTTAGCCTCCAACCACCTCCTGCTCTGGTGGACGCCGTGCAACTGTTTACGTTTTTCAGAGAGATGATGGACGCTCAGTGCTGTAAGTCCGCCGACATGAGACATAGCATTGATAATGCTCACCAAGTGGCGATGGCGATAGTTGAGAGGGTGACTCAAGTCCAGCCAGTCGGAGGTCAGGCTCAACATCCGAGGCCGGCCGACACTATCATTGACTTTCAGAAGATGCGGTCCAAGGACTTCTGCAGTATGGAGGGTATCTTGTATGCAAACGATTGGATTGAGCACATTGAGGGGATCTACCGTCTGGCACAAATTTTGAATAGTCTGTAGATGGAGGTGGCGGGCAGTCAGATGTTCGACCTTGCCTTGACATGGTACTGCACCGATTTGAGGGTCAGAGTTGAAGGGCAGACTTGGGAGGCGTTCAAGAAGCTTTTCAAGAAGAAGTTCTTTTCGGATGTGGCTATCAGTGCCTTGGAGAGTCAGTTCGAGAGCCTCCAAGGGAAAGGGACAGTAGAGGAGTTTGCTGGAGAGTTTTGCCATCTGGACAGATTCGTGGAAGGGCTGAGTGATGTAGCGAAGGCTAAAAGTTTCGTAAGGGCTTGATCAAGGAGGTTAAGTCACTGACCAAGAGCGACCACGATGCTACTTTTGAGCAGATTTCGGCAGGCGCTCTGGCAGCTGAGGATGACTTGGAGCTCAAGTCCAAGAGAGGCATGGACGATTCAAAGGTGCAAGCATAGTACAAAGCGTCCCTTTGTGTAGAAAGTAGTGCACCAGCCCCATCAGTTATTGGCACCAGCTAGAGGTCCCATTCAACAGGTGCAACATCAGCCCCGAGGATAGGACCAGAGGGTGCCCACTGCAGGAAGTCGGGACATACTTGGGACGTTTACAGGAGAAGGTTGAAGGTATGTTTGTTCTGTGGATCCGCTGCTCACCATGAAGGATTGCCCCACTGTACCTCTATTTGGCGGTTTACAGGGTCAGAGAGAGAGCTAGGCCACTTGTGGCTAGCATCATGCCCCACACCATCAGAGGGATATACCCCAGAGGGTTAGGGCTTTTGTGCTGACGGTCGAGGAGGCCGACGCAACGGGTAACGGGTTAGCAGGTCTGTTCTTCTGTTCTTCTTTTTCATCTTATGTGTGATTCTATTAGTACCTGTCAGGATATTTGTGCTGTGCTAGATAGTATAGTAACCGTTTGAGACTGTGAAATCATGACCAATAGGACCATGATCTTGTGTTTTTAGATAAAAATTTCTTAACCTTGATTGTTGGGGGTTTGACCTAGAAGGAGTAGAGCCAACTTTAAATTTTGAGGACGAAATTTTCTAAGGAGAGTAGGTTTGTAACCACTACTTTCTAAAATGAGGTATTTTTGACTTTTTGTGAATTTAATTATTTTAGTTATCTTTTAATTAATTAAATTATGTTAGTGATGTTATTCTGGTAAAACCTTAGAACCATCTTGACTAAATGATTAGGCATGACCATGGTAGACTGGATTGTGAGTTTTAACAAAACTTAAAACTCATTTTATTTAGTTAAATAGTCTATAATCTAATTAGATAGTCAATTGAACTTTTAGGCTAAAAACACTAAGTTAGAATGGACTATTTTTTCGTCATGACAACTTAGGAGGGCATTCTAGACTTTCTACTAATGAACCAAATCCTAAACTAAACCTAAAATGGCAGCCCACCTTTATTAAATAGCCCCACTTCTTCATCTTCCTCCTCTTTATTCAAAACCTAACCCTAATTTGGAAGCTTTTCCTCCAAATTGTTCCTACACCCTTTTCTCATCCAAATCCCCCAAATTAGTTTCATTCTCTTCCCTTTGGACAGGAGAAGGCTCTATTGGCTAGCTTGGAAGGATTTGGAGCATTAAAGCTTGAAGGAATTTTAGATCTAGGGATTTCTTCATTAGGAATCCATCTCCCAATTGGTAGGAGCTCTCTAAACCCTTCACATTTTATTTCCTTAGTGTAGATGCATTTATTAGGACCCCATTCCATTAGGGTGCCATTAGAGAGGAGTTGACGCTCTCCTCTTCCTATTTGAAAGTTTTCCTCTTTCGATTTTGATTCGATTTGGAGGAAATCTGAAATTAGGATTTTAGGGTTTGTGAGATTGACTAATTGGGATATGCAAGTGTTGTAGAACATGTGGGTGTCCTTTGGGTCAAGTTTGGAACCATTTGGAGTGCGTATCATGAGAGTATCGGATACGCACGCCAAGTGTTCGACAAAATGACCCAAAGAGCACCAAGTGCTCTAAACTTAGTTTTGATTTGTATTGGATGTACCTTGCTATGGGATTATTATTGGTAAGTTTATCTTGGAATTTAGATCGATTTTAGATGCATTTATGGTGTGTGGAGATTTGTGGTTTAAGAGAATGGGTGTGTGTTTGTTTACTGTTTTGTCATGTACATAGCATTTGTCCTGCATCCTTGGTTCAGTCATAGCTATGCATGTATCAGTAGTACGAGTGAATAGGAGAGGTAGCATGAGAGAGGCCCAGGTTTGATGTCCTGTCCCTTTAATTTAAGTCCTATGATCCACATTAGCTTTATGTTCCTTCTATGTCATGAAATCCATTTTAAGTTCAGACCTACCATAGTGTTCTATCCCTTGGTTTAACCCTTGACATCAGCCCATACTATATAAGTGTATACTTCCTGTTTGTTCTAATATTTAGGATATAGGTTCTATCCTTCAAATATTATTTGTCTGTTCCTTTTGCTAGTATCTGTCCACTACTACTTGTAGTCGAATCCCCACTACATCAGTACATTAATTTTCCTTTACTTGTATAGCTCAGACCTCATTACACTGTGTATTAGAAGTCCAGTCCATGCTTTAAGGGATTGTTTGGTAAAATGGATTTGGTTTCGGATTTGGATTTGGAAATCCAAAATTTAAATTAAATCCAAATCATGGATTTCCAAATCCAAATCCAAATCAAAATCCAACTCCAACCAAACATAGAATTTGGTAAACTAGAATTATGATTAACAATTATGACAATAAAAATATTAATTATTTATATATATATAGTTATGATTAAATTATTATTTAAAAAATAGTTATGATTAACAAATTATTAATTAAGATTAAAATGATGATTATATGCTAATAATAAATATTAATTAAAATTTTAATAATATATAATTATATTTACTAAATAATAAATTATTAATATCGATAAAAAATATGTTATATTTATTAAGATTATAAAAAAATAGTAACTAATAATTATAATTAAGATTATAATTAAGATAAAAAATTATAATTAAAATATTATAACTAATTATAAATTATTAATTAAAATTATAGTTATGATAAATAAATTATTATAGTTATGATAAATAAATAATTATAATCAAGATTATAATTATAATTAATAAATTATTAATTAAGATTATAATAAGACTATGATTATAATTAAAGATTATAATAATTATGATTAATAAATTATTATAAATATGACTACTAAAGGTATAAATTACTAAATAAGATTATTTAAAATATTAAAATAAAATTATAAAATATTAAATAAGATTGATATAAATTATTAAATAGGATTATAGTTATGATTAGTAAAAGACTTTAATTATGATTATGTTATGATTAATTAAATTGTAATTATTATAAAATATTAAATGATAAAGTATTAATTAATAAATTATACATTTAGATTATTATGATAACTAACTATTAGTTATAATTTTTTTTAAAATATAATATTGACTCATTTAATTAATTATAAATTAAATAATTTCTTAAAATATTAATTATAAAAAAATTAATATATAAAATATAACATTATTAATTTATTATTAATTACTAATTATTTTTAACTCAATATTTAATATAACAACAAATTATTAAAAATAATTTTTTTTCTCCAAAATCCAACTTTCTTCCTTCCAAATCCAAATTTGGATTTGGTTATACTTTCCATATCTAAGTCCACCTCCAACCAAACATGGATTCCATGGATTAACTCCAAATCCATAAAATCTAAAAATTCACCTTCAAATACGGTTTACCAAGGGGCCCTAACATGCAATCATTTCCTTGTATCAATCATTCTTGTGGAAGATATTCCATAAGTTCAGTCATCAGTAGTAGATAGCCTATAATGTAGTCTCTTTTTAGTTCATATTACATCATATATGTTATGTATCGTCCTTGTATTAGTAAGGGTAGAAGGGGAAGGGGAGTAGGGGTTTCCTGTGTCAATGTATTGCATGTAGGCATGTATGAGTATATACTAGAATTAGTGAGTGTCAAGTGACACATGTGGAGTGAAGTGTGAACCCTTAGAGGTTGGTTAGTGGCTCAGATTCGAGGAAGGTATGGTGGCCCATGAAGGTCAAGTTAGCATTTCGGTTACGTTATTGTACCGAACGGGCCTGTATTACAGGATTAGAGTCTAGATTCCATCCACACACTGGCTTCCTTCCTTTGCTTCATTTTCGAACTCTCGCTCGCTACTTGATTTGCATCTGCTTGACTCCTTCTACCAAAATCTTATTCTCCTTCGTGCGTGATAGAGATTAATAAGTTGACCCATTGTCCCATCATAATGCTAGCTTAACTCTTGTAAGTTGGGTAGATTGACTCACGACCTAAACGTTCCTATTGACCTTAACCAAGAAGATAGTAGGACACCTATCTAGGCACAACACGGACAGACTTAGATTCTAATAACTTGAAAATTTATATTTTCTTGCATTATTCTCTCGCATGCTTATTTTGAACTAGCTTGACTAATGCCACTATTTAGCCCAGTTTTGCAAGCTTATTCTTTTATCGAGCTTGATCAAGGACAGTATTTTATTGGAGGCCTCCACTAACATATTGTCTAATCAGAACCGATGCATGATGGTCTGAAACCTGGTGCACTTGTGGTTCGCTTTTATATATTATTCTACGTGGATGGAGACAGTTAAACTTGCCCCTAGAGTCTTATTCGACAACCTTGACAATTCTCTTTCGAATATTTACGTCGCCCATGAACCACGTATTCGTACTCAATAGCATCGTCTTTGAACTCTTTATATTTTTGACTTTCACTTACTTTAGAAAGACCAGACTGTAC
>JANAVB010027598.1:5659776-6042276 GCA_029216955.1 Iris pallida | reverse complement strand
CCCATGGCATTTCATTTTTTAGTCATTTAGCAGTTAGCATTCAAGCATGTCATACAAATTCATTCCATTATTCCACGACAGATTTAAATCCAGATACCCCTTTATTCAGTCCAGGTAGCCCAAGTTTCAGTTTAGGTTATTAACCTTTATCTGTTGAACCCATTCCTTAATGTTCAGTAGCCATAGCTTAGGTAGTGAATGAGAGGTACATTTGAGCCTCTCATTATTCTATTTTCTTTATTATAGGACTTGGATGTCGCGTCATGAGTGAGTGTATATGTATACATATAGAGTGATTGTGAAGGCTGTGTGTGAGTGTATTAGAGAGATTAGATGAGTATCTTAGTAGTGATGTTGGTTTGGGTGTATAGGTATCAGTAGTGTAGTGTCTTGAATGTCTCTAGTGTGTATGAATGGATAATAGGAGAAGAGGGGACTTGAGAGCAGTTAGCTCTGTTAAAAGACAGGAAAAGAGTGAGCAGTCCATCAATAGGTAATAAAGGATCCAAGGATAGCAGGTTCAGTCCACCAGTGTACTGTCCATCTACTTTGTATTGTTCATTCCAACTTTTGTTCAGTCTTTAGCATGTAGTATTCAGTCATTCCCTACAATTGATCAATCCTTGTCCCGCATCTCTGGGTGTTTAACATCCCCATTTACTTATATGTTCAGACCCTTTGGATAGCTTTATATGGATTTCAGTTGTTGAATATAGTTCCTCTGAGTAGCAGTCAGGATTTAGTGAATGGCTCGAGTTGTATCTTGGTATCAGTCCTTAGTGGACTTGGTACAATTCTTGTAGGAACTTGTGTTAGCCTACATCTCTTTGAGTGTTCTGTCCATCTTATGTTGGGCCAAGGCAGAGTTGTTCAATCCTTAGGTCAGTCCATCTCATTAGCTTCACCACTTGCCTTATATGGTCAGCCCATACCCCCTTTACATAGTATTTCCCTTAAATGTATCAATTAGGATTCCTTGATGTATCTGTCCCCATGTAATGTGCAGTGATAGGTAAAATGAATGTTCTGTCCACTTACCTTAGTATCAGTCCTTACATGTTAAGCATCATTATAGTTAAGTGTATGGGCATCTTGAGGGAAGTTGTGAGTGTCTCCATATAGGAGTTTATATATTATATATATATAATATATAATATATATATATATATATATATAAAATATATATATATATATATATATATATTATTAGATATATATATTTATATATATATATATATATATATATATATATATATAATATATATATTATATCTATATATTATATATATATATATATATATATATATATATATATATATATATATATATTATATATATATATATATATAGATATATATATATTATATATATATATATTATATATATATATATCTATAGATATAATCTATATATATATATATATATATATAGATATATATATATATATATATAATATAATTTATATTATATAATAGGAGATCTAGATGGCATTCTTGGATTATGTATTATTTTATGGCCTTATGGTATATGTTGAGATCTGGATAACATACTAATATAGATTTCGTGATATAGACTAGTCGTACTCACGTACTCGATATTCGGGAGCAGGTGACATGCCAGACAATATTTATTCAGTCATACACCTATGTATGATTGAGTTTGAATGAAACACATGCATAAATTGTATTAAAAAACACACGTAAAAATGCTCCTAACTATTATACGTTTTTGATATGTTGTACTAGTACATAATATCATCTAGTAGCACTGTATCGATGTAATATTATTATTCCAGTTTAATTGCTTCATGTTACACTGTTATACTTATATACTTATGTGGTTCCTAATTTTACATTCTGGTCACGTCATGACACTCTATTTGTTGGTATATTATGTATTGACCATTTCTAACTGGACAAGGTTAACGATTTATATGAGGTACGAGGATGACTACCAAGCCTATTATGATAATGAGCGAGGGAGATGTGAATTTTTTTCGTGACCAAGCTTATACTTAGAAAACATTTAGGAAATATCTAAATGATTAGAAGTAGTTTATGTCACGACCCGCACACGGTATAGGGGTACGGTGCGTAACAGCGCCCGCCTATGCCGCAGAATCAGTGGTATAACGCGTCTAGGTCGCTAACTAACAACTCACACAATGATTAATTTACCTGTCATAGATCTCAACTCTGAATGGAGGACAGTATAAAGATAACATTGAAATACTCAATCACAATCAAAAGCACGATAAGATAACAAAGAAGTCTAAATAACTATAAAGACTCAACAACAACAAACTAAAATACTATTCAAATCAAATCTAAAATACAATGTCAAAAATATCTCCTTATTACAAGTCAACAGTTCTAACAGAGATCTAAAACAAGTCCAAACTAGAACTAAGTCTTCCAGTCACTCATAAGAATTGGACCCAAGGTAGCTATCCCCTCTTCGGATCCGTAGTAGGTAGGGCACGGATCCTATGAGCAATCATCTGAAAAAATATCCAGTCAGGATAGAACGAGGACATCTTCTCTAGCAGTTCGAAATAAATGACAAAGACTATAAAGCAGTTATAACTAGTAATACTTGATGATCATCGAAAGTTTGAGACAAGAAATGAGATAGAATACCAATTTAACTAAAGAACAAGAAAAGTAAATACAGTGAATCAGGAGAGCATGACAATGAAGAATATAATAAGATAATTGATCTAGCATAGAGGTGATGTGAGTCCAAACAGTATAACATGAGACAAATGTGAATCTAGTACAAGATACTAATCCAGTTGTTTAGAAATACTGAGTTCGACATGTAAACGGCTAGGGGGGTAAATACGCACATCGTACGCTTGGCAAGGTGCGACGGCTATCTTTCCAGATTAGACCATTAGGAGTGGTTCCAGTATGATTGTGAATGTTTATATGTCTACTGAGTATTTCCCCGCCCGACTGTACAAGTTAATCCATATTCCGACACATTAAATAGAGTACAAGTCTAGCCAGAAAGTAAGTGGTGTCAGTAGGTGTTTCCAGTAGGTGATTCCAGTGAGCGGGTCCAGTAGTAGGGGCTAGACAAGTTTAATACCTGTGTCACAAGTGAATGAATCCAGAATACCAATCTGTGTTGTGACAGAGAATCAAATAGAACTATACTAGAAGCTGAATCATAATAATCATCAACTAAATAAAACTATCAGAGAATGTACTCGCCTTTCATCCAGAGAATGAATGAAAATCGATGCCCAAAGTGGTGTAAAACAAACCTATATATGAGATATACATGATTATTTGGTGTTCTAGAGTAACAATGAATCTAAATGTGATGTTTACATGCTGCTAGGCTATTTCTAAGTCAATGAGTCAATTTGGTCAATCTAGTCAAATAGTCACTATGGTCAAACTTGGTCAATTCTAGTCCAACCACCTAGTATCTATGTATCCTACCTTATACCTTGACTTTATACATACCCACCTATAATATATATATATATATATATATATATATATATATATATATATATATATATATATATATATATATATATGTTTTGAGTGAATGTGTGTGTTGAGAGGGTAGTATCAAGGTGGGTTTATATGTTGTGGGTTAGGTTAAGTGTATAGATAGGTAAGTATTGGGTTTCCTTGTATTAAGGGTTAGGGTGAGGGTACCTTATATATATATATATATTTTTATTTTACCTTATATATATATATATATATATATATATACATATATATATATATATATATATATATATATATGGTCGTTCTACAATGCATCCCATGGAAAAGGATGTATCGATACATCCCAAATCTGAACCATTGGATGTTGATCCAATGGTTCGGATTGAATAATAGAGTAGAAACATCATTTAATGCTGATTTGACTCTTGACCTCTTGGTAACTTGCTATAGTAGGTCATGCTTTACTTTAATTTTTTCAATGAACCCCCTAAATTAACTCCTATTTACTCTCACTTTCGTCCGTCCAATTTAATATTTTATGTATCTACGTATAAATTTCGTAAAAATAATTGTGCATCTACGTATAAATTACGTAATTTGTTTTTTGTTTTGTTATAAAACTACATGCCGTGGTTGTGGTGGTAGAAGGAGAAACATAGATGAAGAAGGAAAGAAGAATCGGTCTGGTTCGCATCGGACGTCGTCGAGTCCTCCTCGAACAATGAGGAGTACCAATGGCGCTGCTCCTACAGGCTCCCGGCTTAGTAAATTTTACTGTCCATGCCATTGTTAGGAATTTTATTTTTCATCTAACAATTTAATATTTTGGTTATAAAGCTACAGGGCATGGTGGTGGTGGTGAACAGAGAAAACCTGCTTCTGAGGTCGGGCGGATCATCTGCTTACATATTTAAAAAAAGAAATATGTTTTCATTTTTTAATGATAATATTTTTTACTTTTCCGATGATAATATTTTCGAAGAGAGTAGTTTTTTTTTGTATTGTGACATTTTGTCATATTAACCATCTTTCTAATTTTTACAGTATTTTTAATATCATTTACCAAAGTATATTCTATTTTTTACGTTAACAAAGTATGGTACATTTAGGATGGGGAATGGCCATTCTCCGTGCTTTTAACACGGAGAATGGCCACTCTCCGTGCTTTTAACAAAGTATGGTACATTTAGGACGGGGAATGTTCAAGTATCTCATTCATTTTTTATCAGATATTTACAGTATTTTTAATATCATTTACCAAAGTATATTCATTCAATATTAAAGCATGTTGAAGAAAATCTGAATATCATTTAATCAGGCTTCCACTATATGGCTGCACAAAATAGGGTGACGAAAAGAAATTCTTACGAGTGTTTGAATATAATTAACCTACTATCCAAGAGAATTTTTTTACATTAATACTTTGCTTCAGCAATAACAAGGGATGAACAGACAGGATTATATTATGCATTACACTGACATCGAATTCATACTGATGGCATTGATGTACTGATTATCAACAGAAAGCTAAACACATTCCAATCAAATAGAGTTTTAGTGATCCCAGAAATGCATCAGGAATAAGGCCAGCTGTAAACCCTAGGAATGCACCCAGGACTCATGAAATCTGTGAAGGCCATCTGCAAATCAAAAGAATACACCAAAAAAAATCAAAATCATCTGCGAAGGCCGACTACAAATCAAATAAACGCGTCAACCAAACAAATCATAATCAAATTAAGTATATTTCATCCCAAGTCCAATAAACTGCATAATCCACGTTACAATAATCTGCCCAATCTACGCTAGTAATTCAACATAGAACCTTCATAATTCATAATATAATAATCCAAACAAATATCGGACCTACTCTAAATTTAAGACTGTCACGACCCGCACCTACTTTTCGGATACGAAGCGTGTCCAAGCCCAGCTACGTATCGAACGGACTCCACCCCGACTCGAATACGTAAACGCTGTCAAGGCTATGATGTACTGCCAAATCATGGCAAACAAATCTATATCTCAATCCACAATAAGAATATGAAACATGAATGAACACTATGGGTCGTGGTCTGCAGCCCACTAGCATAAATGTCCGATAAGACTCTAAAGAATATAACAAGAGTCTACAACTGAAACAAGGAACATGATATCTCATGATAAGGAATGAAAAGCACGAGCAGATAATAAACTCAATAACAATACCTGAATCCCGCAATGTATCATCACGTCTGCCATCTAGAACTACTAGCTAACTCCATGCAACCGCTAAACCTGAAGAGATCATCAGGTCCTCAGAGGACATAGCAAGATACATAATATACATGCCTATCTAACAGTTTTATCATACGCAAGGAAATAAATAAGAAAGAACAAGGACAAGACAAATGACTACGAACACAAACACTAACACTAGAACAACTATGTATAAATAAACTGTCGGATGAACGATAATCACGAGATCAATGGAAGAAAGCAAACCCTCATCCCGAGTGTGGACTCACGGGTTTGAACTAAGCACTAACCCTCGTCCCGAGTGTGGACTCTCTGGCTAGCTCACGGCAAGACACCCTCATCCCGTGTGTGGACTCTCTGGTGTAAATGGTCAACCCTCGTCCCGTATGTGGACTCTCTGGTGCCATTTGATCACGACAAACACCCTCGTCCCGAGTGTGGACTCTCTGGTGCACCAAACAACCCTCGTCCCGAGTGTGGACTCTCTGGTTGTGTACAACAAAAATCAAGGCTATGGCAGTTCACTACACATACTCGTTCTATGACACGACTCAAGCAAGGAACTGACGAGAACTCCAAATATGAAACACAAGGCCAAAACATGAACATGGCTATAAACAATAAAAACAACTCCACAGAAAATAACATGAAAAGCACATGTCCATAAACAATTAAACGACTAAAAAATGAAAGAAAATGCATGTAAGTAAAACTGTAGAGGAAGGCAAGGTATACTTGCCTGGGGGTTGCACGTAGAACCAACAATGTATCGCCAATCACAAGTCAGAAAGTCCAAGTCATCACAACTGTCTTCGAAAGCTGAAATAAACGTTACCAACATTCTCAGAATAGTCAAATTAGCTAGGATTGCCTGTCCTTAACTCCAATTCTGGACACAGGGGTAAAACGGTAATTTCGGACAAAAATAATGTCCGTCGTTGGACCCGTTTTGCACCGAAAAGTGTGCCAAAGTCAACGGTCTCTAAAGTCGTCAAACTATATGTCTACAGATCCAGTTTTCTGATACGAACCCAACCGTATGTCCAAAGTTGGATTCCGGCGGGCCGTGCGCAAAATCACCCGTTGAGTGGGACCGTGGGGCCCACAAAACGACGATTTTATCAACGGTCTCAGAATCGGACCAAACATGGCATACAGGACCAAAAAACGATACAGTTCTGTTGGCGCAAGTTTCGTCTCGATCTGACGAGCGTGCACAAAGTAGTTGACGAATTTGCAAAGTACACGATACGGTGAATTTCGACGAATACGTATCAAATTCGTCGCGCATACGCGACCAATTTGAATTCCGCCAAAGCCCACACGACCACGAAGCTTTTATGCAGCTTTTGATGCATTCGGTTCGCGACCATGTCGTCCGGTTTGGCGGGACGCACGTCATGTGGAACAATTTCTAGTTTTTTAAAACAGGTTTTTCTAGGATTTTGGAATAAAAAATCTCTCCATATATTAGGTGAAAAATAAATCTACAAGAAGGATCCTCATCTCCTATATGTTGTCTAACCTTCTGTTCAAATAGTTTTTCGATTTGGTCTATGGATTAGCGAGAAATTGCCTTCCAAGTTGCGTGTCTGGACTGTTTTCATGCTCTATTTTCGGTCAATGATTCGATCGACTTTGTGTCGATCTCCCATTGATTATATTTCGATCTAAAACCATCCTGATACATGAATGGAAAGAGGTATAGATTAGCTACGTACCGGTGTAAGCGGTTCGAGAAATCGTTGAGCAGGTGCGAAGAACTCTTGCGACGAACATCGCACTCCGCTACGACTGCTGCTGGTGTTCTGCTCCTGATTCACCGCGCGCACGCGGGTCGGCGGCGACCTGGCCGGCCGACGGTGGCCCTCAGCGGCCGCGTGCACGCCGGGGTAGGGTGCCAGGTGTCGGCGCTAGGGTTTGCTGAGTTACTCTCTCTCGACCCTTCTGTTTCGATCTCTAGTTTATATACACTTCGCGTGTATATCACGCTCGGGTTCGGGGGGTCTTGAGCTCTGGGAGCACGGGCTGTGTCACGCCCCAGAACCAGAATACTGAAGAGCGGGGGTGCACATAGCCAGCTACGTATATCAAAATGGCATCCACCTCGCTATACGGTCACGGCTGTCTAGATATGAGGGTTTACTACAAGCCAACAGTCTCTTAAGGTCAAGCCTATTGTCTCAATCTTAAGCAAGTAATATAATCACAAGATGTTTGACCACCAAATATACAATAAAAGGCGTCCCAAATATTACATATCAGCTGATCATGAAGCTAGTCGTACAAAATGCTAGGACTAGCAAGAGTTAAGTCATACATGATCAACCCTAGGATTTGTTAATCATGTTTATAGCCCGTAGGCAGACAGTAAGTAAAGTACATCGAGCTAACAGGTGCTCGTCGGCTAAACGCCTCAAAGAATAAATTTACAATAGAGTGAGCGAAACAAAATAGAAAACCCACTCGTAGCCCGGGTTTCTTCTAGTTGCCACCATCGGGCTGGAGGTTCGGTAGATCCTCGGGTGCTGCTCCAAAATCTGGCCACACAAAACCAGCTGGGTTAAACCCCAGAAAGAGCAAGTGCCACAAAGGAGGCCACGAAATAAGAACAAAAGCCAACATATCAGATCATAAGAAACTAATTACATAATAAAGACAATTATTAAGGAGAAACCTGGCAGGGAATATACGATGAGATAACCATGGAACTCTTCAGATAACCAGGTTACAACCCGTAAACCAAACAAGGACCGGGGTTGTAACCCTTCGTCTGAACGGAACTTGGTTTCTTCCACCATTTATCGGCAAGATAAATACAAGAAATCAGGACCTGCAATTAATCATGATTAAGGTAAAGTACGAGTAGTCATGTCATGCCATAACTTGTACAGGATCAGGACAGGACAAGCGGGACTAGACTCCATCCAATCAATCACGGCCAAGCAAGTACTACGGCTTACTACTTAACTAACTAGGATTATCACAAGCCTAATTACTAACAAGATGCAAGTGAGAATTTCCTAGTCCCAAGCCCTGCAGACTATCCAGTTATCCTTCCGCGGGTTGAGAGTATAGGTGGGTACATCGCCCAGGAGAAAAATGTACCCTTAGGTGACTTAGAGGGTGCAACACGCGACGGTGTGCTGGAAATGTGCTCTACTCGTCGGCAAGCTACAAGTCCAATTAAGAGCGCCCAGATAACAAGATTGCCTGTGACTGGAAATTCTCCATGAACTACACTTTGATCTAGTCTTTAGCCTGATCCATATTTAGTGTGAATCCCTGACCGTAGGAATCAGGGAGTCACATCCTAGACATGATGCAAGACAAGACAAGTGGATTGCACAAGCAAGCAAGCAGGAACACCCACGGTGTCAAGTTGATTATACAAGTCAAGTTAGCCGTCGCAACAGCATCAAGTCAAGTCAGGATTACAAGTTACAAGTTACAAGTCAAGTCAAGTCAGGTACAAGTCAAGAGTGCACCGCCACGGGCCACTATCAAGTTATCAAGATAAATCATGTCAAGGTACTTGTCAGGAGTGCGCCACGACGGGCCACTATCGGGTCAGGTTGGTCATGTCAGGAGTGCACCACTACGGGTCACTGTCATGTCATGCTAGTTCCTTGTCATACCATGCCGTGTACAATAGTCATTCCAAACATATTAAGTAAATCAAGCTCATGACAAAAGGCGTAAGGATATAAAATGGGCGTAAAATATCTAATAAAATATCAATATACAGGGCTGTAGAAGAGTCAAGCTTAAAAAAAAATAAAACCAAATCTCCATGTTTGGACAGATTGCGCAAGGGTCCCTGGGGTCGGGTTGCGCAGGAGTCAAGTGCGCCAGGGGCCAACTGCGCAGGGGTGAGCTGCGCAGGGTACCAACTGCGCAGGAGTGGATGGCGCAGCAGATGGATTGCGCTGGATCAGATTGCATAGGAATAGATGGCGCAGGGTCAGATTGTGCAGGGACGGACTGCGCATGGATGGATTGCGCAGAAGTGGACTGCGCATGGATGGATTGCGCAGAAGTGGACTGCGCAGGAATCCATGCGCACTTGGGTTGAGCGCAGTTCGCCAAGAGGCAAACTGCGCAGTCGGTGCTGCGCTAAAGAGCGCTGGCCGAGGGGGATGCGCAATCCAGCACTGCGCTAAAGAGCGCAGGCTGCTGTCTTCTTCTCCAGGCCGAGAAGAAGACTCCAAGAACTCCAAGTTCACAACTTCATAACTTGATCAAATCAAAACGAAATTTAGATTTTCAACGTTCTAACTTGAGTAAAATCGAATTCTCTTCCACATGGAAGCATCAAAACATGCAAAAATCAAAATTTAATAGATCAAAACCAAGGATTTTCGAAAATGGTTAAAACCTAGATCTAGAAGAATGAAAGCTCCAAATCACAAATGTCAAGTTCTAAAGTTGATCTCCATGGCCTAATCTAGCTAATAGACAAATAAAAAGTGGTTCTCATGTGGTGGCAAGGTGCACTTGCCTATAGGTGATGGTGTTGTGTAGAGGAAGGAAGAAGAAGAAGAAATAAATAAAAATTATGAGGAGAGAGAAAAGTAGGTGGGGATTTATGATGGTGGGTTGTGTTGTGTTGAGGGTGGAGTGTAGGTTAAAGTGCTCCTCTCATGATAAACCAAACCAAACCAAACCCTCTCCACAAAATAAAACCAAGCCAAGTCAAAAACCATTTTACGAGAAAACCCAAAATCTGCAAGTCGAGCCAGAAATACAATTACATGCCAGAATCTGAGAAAATAAAATACAGGTCCATGATACATGCAGGCTTAACCAAAAATACGTATTCAGAATATGGGTGTTACAACTCTACCCACCTTAAAAGAATTCCATCCTCGAAATTTAATCAAGGAGCTAGAGAGACAAGGACAAGTCATACTATTCACATGCAAGCTATACTAAGCAGTCAATCAAACAATCACGCATGCAAGCAAGGACGAAAGGCATAAGGCATAAGGAAGACATTATACCTTATGAGTCAAACAGGTAGGGATATCGCGATCGGAGGTTGTCCTCACGCTCCCTCGTTTGACTCTCCCAAGGAGTGATGAACTCAAGCAACATAAACTAAACTGATATCCTTGTGCTTGAGGTCTCTCCCCTTGGTCAAACAGGGACACGGGCCTCTCCTCATACGAAAAGGTTGGTACCAATAACCGTTTTCGAATGATCTAGGACATGGCTCGGGCCCGGAATATACCGTTGTAATTAGGACACATGGAACAATGACACGTGTCCCGCATAACAACGGCGGAAAGTAAGACTATAGGACACAGATACCTCTCTGCCGAGTCGAGATCTGGGCCTGGGCCAGGGCGAACTGCTAAGGCCTCTGTTGTTGGAAGGCTTGAGTCTGAGGCGACAATGGCCTCGGAGGCTGGTACTGCTGTTGCTGCTGGACTGGTGCTGGTCCCCTTACCGAGGGACTAGTCTGGACCGATGAGGAGGGACCGGCTCTATTCGGACAGGATTCTATCATGTGGTCCGGTGCTCCATAAGCCAAGCACAATCCTTGTGCTCTGCGATACTCCGAAATAACGTGCCCTGGCTTTCCACAATGAGTGCAGCCTGTTGCGGAAGACTGCTTCTGCTTCTGTTGCTGAGGGAACGTGACCGACGTCACTGAGGCCGCCTGCCTCGGAGTTCCAATTGTCAAGGCCCTGACTGCTGGGGCTGGTGCTGTCGACTGGGTCATCTGGCCGTGAGATCACTTCCGACCTTCGGTCCTGTCTACGATCCTGTGGGAGGTATACTCGTGCCTCCTGGCTGCCCTCAATACTGCATCAAAAGTCTGATGTTCAAACTGTTCCACTGCTAGCAAAATCTCGAGGTGGAGCCCTTGCTGGAACCGCTGGGCTCTATCAAACTCGGTCGCCACCAAAGTGGGAGCAAACCGACTAAGCCTGGAGAACTCGGCCGCATATCCATCGACCGTCCTGCCTCCTTGCTTCAGATTGGTGAACTTGGTCTGTAGATCGTATCGAGCCACCGCATCGAAGTACTTAGTCTGGAATCTCTCTCTGAATAGTGCCCATGGAATTGGGGCCACTAATCCCATGGCCTGTGCTGTCTACCAGCTGCGGGCAAGATCCAATAACTATAAACGCACCACGGCCACTTTTTCGTCCTCCGGGGTCTTGGCTGCCTCTAGAATGACTTCAGTATCCTGGAGCCATGCATCAGCAGCAAGAGCATCTTCGCTGCCGTCGAAGAATGGAGGGTTCAGGCGCTTAAAACTGTTCGCTGCACTATTCCTTGGATGACCGCCTCTGTTCAGAGCATCTTCCACTGTCTGGTGCAAGATATCTCCTCGGTGATCTTGGGAAGCTAACAATGATTTGATGAAACCCACCAAAGTGCCATCATCAGGCTCTGCAGACTGGACTGGCTGAACTGGCGGCTCTCCTCCAGTAGGTACGACTCGGGAGGCTACTCCGGAGTGTTGGGCTTGATCTCTGGGCTGCTGATCCACGGGAGGTGCTCCACCTTGCTGATCGACGGGGTCAGGTACAGTGCCGCTGAATAAGATGACACAGGGAAAACAATAAGGAAGGACCAGGACAGATCAACGATACAAGCACATGATCAAGGCAAAATCCAGAGATTCAGAGGATATGAACGGAGATCAAGGACGAGTACTGATTGAGACATCTATCGGTAAACCCTCACATTTCTTGATTGACAAGACCTGCATGGGCCACCACTTAAACCATGTCACGCCCCAGAACCAGAATACTGAAGAGCGGGGGTGCACATAGCCAGCTACGTATATCGAAATGGCATCCACCTCGCTATACGGTCACGGCTGTCTAGATATGAGGGTTTACTACAAGCCAACAGTCTCTTAAGGTCATGCCTATTGTCTCAATCTTAAGCAAGTAATATAATCACAAGATGTTTGACCACCAAATATACAATAAAAGGCATCCCAAATATTACATATCAGCTGATCATGAAGCTAGTCGTACAAAATGCTAGGACTAGCAAGAGTTAAGTCATACATGATCAACCCTAGGATTTGTTAATCATGTTTATAGTCCGTAGGCAGACAGTAAGTAAAGTGCATCGAGCTAACAGGTGCTCGTCGGCTAAATGCCTCAAAAGAATAAATTTACAATAGAGTGAGCGAAACAAAATAGAAAACCCACTCGTAGCCCAGGTTTCTTCTAGTTGCCACCATCGGGCTGGAGGTTCGGTAGATCCTCGGGTGCTGTTCCAAAATCTGGCCACATAAAACCAGCTGGGTTAAACCCCAGAAAGAGCAAGTGCCACAAAGAAGGCCACGAAATAAGAACAAAAGCCAACATATCAGATCTTAAGAAACTAATTACATAATAAAGACAATTATTAAGGAGAAACCTGGTAGGGGATATACGATGAGATAACCATGGAACTCTTCAGATAACCAGGTTACAACCCGTAAACCAAACAAGGACCGGGGTTGTAACCCTTCGTCTGAACGGAACTTGGTTTCTCCCACCATTTATCGGCAAGATAAATACAAGAAATCAGGACCTGCAATTAATCATGATTAAGGTAAAGCACGAGTAGTCATGTCATGCCATAACTTGTACAGGATCAGGACAGGACAAGCGGGACTAGACTCCATCCAATCAATCACGGCCAAGCAAGTACTACGGCTTACTACTTAACTAACTAGGATTATCATAAGCCTAATTACTAACAAGATGCAAGTGAGAATTTCCCAGTCCCAAGCCCTGCAGACTATCCAGTTATCCTTCCGTGGGTTGAGAGTATAGGTGGGTACATCGCCCAGGAGACAAATGTACCCTTAGGTGACTTAGAGGGTACAACACGCGGCGATGTGCTGGAAATGTGCTCTACTCGTCGGCAAGCTACAAGTCCAATTAAGAGCGCCCAGATAACAAGATTGCCTGTGACTAGAAATTCTCCATGAACTACACTTTGATCTAGTCCTTAGCCTGATCCATATTCAGTGTGAATCCCTGACCATGGGAATCAGGGAGTCACGTCCTAGACATGACGCAAGACAAGACAAGTGGATTGCACAAGCAAGCAAGCAGGAACACCCACGGTGTCAAGTTGATTATACAAGTCAAGTTAGCCGTCGCGACAACATCAAGTCAAGTCAGGATTACAAGTTACAAGTTACAAGTCAAGTCAAGTCAGGTATAAGTCAAGAGTACACCGCCACGGGCCACTATCAAGTTATCAAGATAAATCATGTCAAGGTACTTGTCAGGAGTGCGCCACGACGGGCCACTATCGGGTCAGGTTGGTCATGTCAGGAGTGCACCACTACGGATCACTGTCATGTCATGCTAGTTCCTTGTCATACCATGCCGTGTACAATAGTCATTCCAAACATATTAAGTAAATCAAGCTCATGACAAAAGGCGTAAGGATATAAAATGGGCGTAAAATATCTAATAAAATATCAATATACAGGGCTGTAGAAGAGTCAAGCTTAAAAAAAATAAAACCAAATCTCCATGTTTGGACAGATTGCGCAAGGGTCCCTGGGGTCGGGTTGCGCAGGAGTCAAGTGCGCCAGGGGCCAACTGCGCAGGGGTGAGCTGCGCAGGGTACCAACTGCGCAGGAGTGGATGGCGCAGCAGATAGATTGCGCTGGATCAGGTTGCACAGGAATAGATGGCGCAGGGTCAGATTGCGCAGGGACGGACTGCGCATGGATGGATTGCGCAGAAGTGGACTGCGCATGGATGGATTGCGCAGAAGTGGACTGCGCAGGAATCCATGCGCACTCGGGTTGAGCGCAGTTCGCCAAGAGGCAAGCTGCACAATCGGCGCTGCGCTAAAGAGCGCTGGCCGAGGAGGATGCGCAATCCAGCACTGCGCTAAAGAGCGCAGGCTGCTGTCTTCTTCTCCAAGCCGAGAAGAAGACTCCAAGAACTCCAAAGTTCAAAACTTCATAACTTGATCAAATCAAAACGAAATTTAGATTTTCAAAATTCTAACTTGAGTAAAATCGAATTCTCTTCCACATGGAAGCATCAAAACATGCAAAAATTGAAATTTAATAGATCAAAACCAAGGATTTTTGAAAATGGTTAAAACCTAGATCTAGAAGAATGAAAGCTCCAAATCACAAAATGTCAAGTTCTAAAGTTGATCTCCATGGCCTAATCTAGCTAATAGACAAATAAAAAGTGGTTCTCATGTGGTGACAAGGTGCACTTGCCTATAGGTGATGGTGTTGTGTAGAGGAAGGAAGAAGAAGAAGAAATAAATAAAATTATGAGGAGAGAGAAAAGTAGGTGGGGATTTATGATGGTGGGTTGTGTTGTGTTGAGGGTGGAGTGTAGGTTAAAGTGCTCCTCTCATGATAAACCAAACCAAACCAAACCCTCTCCACAAAATAAAACCAAGCCAAGTCAAAAACCCATTTTACGAGAAAACCCAAAATCTGCAAGTCAAGCCAGAAATACAATTACAGGCCAGAATCTGAGAAAATAAAATACAGGTCCATGATACATGCAGGCTTAACCAAAAATACGTATTCAGAATATGGGTGTTACAGGCTGGTTTCGAGCTAACCGGGGTGGCCTGGCTGAGATTTAGGGGACTCGGGCCTGAGCTATTGTAGGAGGATGGGCCAGGGCTATTGTAGGGGAATGGGCCTGGGCTCTTTTTCTTTTCCTATTAGTTAAATATGTATATCTATATATATATGTATATAGTACATTATACTACCATATATATTTATATATACACATATATACACATTTTCTCGTATATCTCTATATACGCATTTATACGTATATATATAATATATAATATATATTTATATATAAATACACATATACCATATATATATATATATATATATATATATATATATATATATATATATATATATATATATATATATATGGTATATACAATACCTTCACCTATACCTATATATTATAAAGTATACGTACATATACACAATACGCAATATTTAATATATTATATTTATGCATAAATTATAAATCACATGATAAAATTTAATATAGCAATTAAATATAACCATTAATTATAATCAATAAAATAATAATATTAAATAACAACCCCAATAAAATATTAATAATAGTAATAATAATAATAACAAAATTTAATAAACCAAAGATGATGTATATACCATTCTGCACCCTCTAATAATCCCAAAATTGCACAAGGCCTACTTTATACAAATATTATTGAATACCAACTAATAGCATTATTTATAATATTAAATTAAGAATATTTAGGAATACTCATTAGATCACTAAAATGGAATACGACACACAATCATACCAACATGCATCGACACGAATGTCATTGGACGTCCCGCATGACTACATGGGCTTGGGCTTGGTACGGGTCCAGTCCGGCTGGTTCGGTACAACCGGGTCACTACGAAGTCGATAAATTTAATAATAAATAATTAAACTATTTATAATGGCCATGCTATAACTTGGTCTGGTTTTCTTAGTTAGGACATCACTATGGCTCGGCCTTCCCTTACCATGACTAAACACTAGTCAAAGCACGCCACTGAGCTATCCGTGCCATAATTCATAGTCGTCTGATACCTCAAAACTCAACCATGGCTAAAATCATCTACCGTAATATTTAACTAAATAATTATTTATAAAAAGTTCTAGAAATCACTATTTAAATCAAATAAATAAATAAAAAATTTCAAAAAATTTTCGGGAAGGGGAGCTACAAATCTACCCACCTTAAAAATAATTTCGTCCTCGAAATTCTAATTCATGACTATGTCTTAAAATCAAAGTCTACTATTACCTTAATCTCCTCAAACATAATTTCTCAAAAATATTTTATGGCCTTCTCTAGTCATTTGGTATTTGCGAAATCTCGAGGACTTCTACCCACCTTAGGTCAACTACTCCTTTGGAACACATGTCACTAAAATCTTATAATCTTCTAACCAGTGACTAATAATTCTACCAAAATATTTAGGACATATGGTACATATAATCTCTCATATCTACAAACAACCAATTATTCAATAATCAAGCAATATTATACTATAACTTAAGAATTTCTGACGAATTCTAGACAGCACGATTATTCGTCACCCCGAAATAGGAAGGGACGAGAATCAATGGTACGGAAGGCAAAGAAGTATAATCGAGAACAAGTATAGAGTTTCAAAGACGTAGAGAAATTTCTAGAAAAAATTTTCAAGGCAGAGTGGATTGAGATTTCTAAGGTTTTAGTCAGTTGCGCAGGCTCGTACCAGTACAGTAACGTAACCGGTACGATATGCTCTGACCTGCATGGGCCACCAAAAAAACTTGTCACAACCCGCACCCGCTTTTCGGATACGAAGCGTGTCCAAGCCCAGCTACGTATCGAACGGACTCCAGCCCGACTCGAATACGTAAACACTGTCAAGGCTATGATGTACTACCAAATCATGGCAAACAAATCTATATCTCAATCCATAATAAGAATATGAAACATGAATGAACACTATGGGTCGTGGTCTGCAGCCCACTAGCATAAATGTCCGATAAGACTCTAAAGAATATAACAAGAGTCTACAACTGAAACAAGGAACATAATATCTCATGATAAGGAATGAAAAGTACGAGCGGATAATAAACTCAATAACAATACCTGAATCCCACAATGTATCATCACGTCTGCCATCCAGAACTACTAGCTAACTCCATGCAACCGCTAAACCTGAAGAGATCATCAGGTCCTCAGAGGACATAGCAAGATACATAATATACATGCCTATCTAACAGTTTTAACATGTGCAAGGAAATAAACAAGAAAGAACAAGGACAAGACAAATGACTACGAACACAAACACTAGAACAACTACGTATAAATGAACTGCCGGATGAACGATAATCACGAGATCAATGGAAGAAAGCAAACCCTCATCCCGAGTGTGGACTCATGGGTTTGAACTAAGCACTAAGCCTCGTCCCGAGTGTGGACTCTCTGGCTAGCTCACGACAAGACACCCTCGTCCCGTGTGTGGACTCTCTGGTGTAAATGGTCAACCCTCGTCCCGTGTGTGGACTCTCTGGTGCCATTTGATCACGACAAACACCATCGTCCCGAGTGTGGACTCTCTGGTGCACCAAACAACCCTCGTCCCGAGTGTGGACTCTCTGGTTGTGTACAACGAAAATCAAGGCTATGGCAGTTCACTACACGTACTCGTTCTATGACACGACTCAAGCAAGGAACTGACGAGAACTCCAAATGTGAAACACAAGGCCAAAACATGAACATGGCTATAAACAATAAAAACAACTCCACAGAAAATAACACAAAAAGCACATGTCTATAAACAATCAAATGACTGAAAAACGAAAGAAAATGCATGTAAGTAAAACTGTAGAGGAAGGCAAGGTATACTTGCCTGGGGGTTGCACGGAGAACCAACAATGTATCGCCAATCACAAGTCAGAAAGTCCAAGTCAACACAACTGTCTCTGAAAGCTGAAATAAACGTTACCAACATTCTCAGAATAGTCAAATTAGCTAGGATTGCCTATCCTTAAGTCCAATTCAGGACACAGGGGTAAAACGATAATTTTGGGCAAAAACGATATCCGTCGTTGGACCCGTTTTGCACCGAAAAGCGTGCCAAAGTCAATGGTCTCTAAAGTTGTCAAACTACATGTCTACAGATCCAATTTTCTGATACGAACCCAACCGTATGTCCAAAGTTGGATTCCGGCGGGCCGTGCACAAAATCACCCGTTGAGTGGGACCGTGGGGCCCATAAAACGACGATTTTATCAACGGTCTCAGAATCGGATCAAACTTGGCATACAAGACCAAAAAAATGATACGATTCTGTTGGCACAAGTTTTGTCTCAATCTGACGAGCGTGCACAAAGTAATTGACGAATTTGCAAAGTATACGATACGATAAATTTTGACGGATACGCATCAAATTTGTCGCGCACACGCGACCAATTTGAATTCCGCCAAAGCCCACACGACCACGAAGCTGTTACGCAGCTTTCGATGGCTTCGGTTCGTGACCACGTCGCCCGGTTTGGCGGGATGTACGTCGCATGGAACAATTTCTAGTTTTTTAAAACAGGTTTTTCTAGGATTTTGGAATCAAAAATCTCTCCATATATTAGGTGAAAAATAAATCTGCAAGAAGGATCCTCATCTCCTATATGTTATCTAACCTTCTGTTCAAATAGTTTTTCGATTTGGTCTATGGATTAGCGAGAAATCGCCTTCCAAGTTGCGTGTCTGGACTGTTTTCATGCTCTGTTTTCGGTCAATGATTCGATCGACTTTGTGTCGATCTCCCATTGATTATAGTTCGATCTAAAACCATCCTGATACATGAATGGAAAGAGGTATAGGTTAGCTACGTACCGGTGTAAGCGGTTCGAGAAATCGTTGAGCAGGTGCGAAGAACTCTTGCGACGAACATCGCACTCCGCTGCGACTGCTACTGGTGTTCTGCTCCTGATTCACCACGCGCGCACGGGTCTGCGGTGACCTGGCCGGCCGACGGTGGCCCTCAGCGGCCGCGCGCATGCCGGGGTAGGGTGCCAGGGGTCGGTGCTAGGGTTTGCTGAGTTACTCTCTCTCGACCCCTCTGTTTCGATCTCTAGTTTATATACACTTCGCGTGTATATCAAGCTCGGGTTCGGGGGGTCTTGAGCTCTGGGAGCACGGGCTGGTTTCGAGCTAACCGGGGTGGCCTGGCTGAGATTTGGGGGACTTGGGCCTGAGCTATTGTAGGGGGATGGGCCTGGGCTATTGTAGGGGAATGGGCCTGGGCTCTTTTTCTTTTTCTATTAGTTATATATGTATATCTATATATATGTATATACTACATTATACTACCATATATATTTATATAGACACATATATACACATTTTCACGTATATCTCTATATACGCATTTATACGTATATATATAGTATATAATATATATTTATATATAAATACACATATACCATATATATATATATACAATACCTTCACCTATACCTATATATTATAAAGTATACGTACACATACACAATACGCAATATTTAATATATTATATTTATGCATCAATTATAAATTACATGATAAAAATTTAATATAACAATTAAATATAAGCATTAATTATAATCAATAAAATAATAATATTAAATAACAACCCCAATAAAATATTAATAATAGTAATAATAATAATAACAAAATTTAATAAACCAAAGATGATGTATATACCATTCTGCACCCTCTAATAATCCCAAAAATGCACAAGGCCTACTTTAGACAAATATTATTGAATACCAACTAATAGCATTATTTATAATATTAAATTAAGAATATTTAGGAATACTCATTAGATTACTAAAATGGAATACGACACACAATCATACCAACATGCAACGACACGAATGTCCTTGGACGTCCCGCATGACTACATGGGCTTGGGCTTGGTACGGGTCCAGTCCGGCTGGTTCGGTACAACCGGGTCGCTACGAAGTCGATAAATTTAATAATAAATAATTAAACTATTTATAATGGCCATGCTATAACTTGGTCTGGTTTTCTTAGTTAGGACATCACTATGGCTCGGCCTTCCCTTACCATGACTAAACACTAGTCAAAGCACGCCACTGAGCTATCCGTGCCATGATTCATAGTCGTCTGATACCTCAAAACTCAACCATGGATAAAATCATCTACCGTAATATTTAACTAAATAATTATTTATAAAAAGTTCTAGAAATCACTATTTAAATCAAATAAATAAATAAAAAATTTCAAAAATTTTTCGGGAAGGGGAGCTACAAAGACCATATTACATTTTCTAAACAAATTACGAACCATGCACGACAACGGTGCTTAGTACCAGCGAAAAGTTTAGTCTTACAATATTTCAAACATAAAATTTTGTTTGACCGCCAAGACCAACAAATATTCAGGACCATATTACAATTCAAATATTACTTCCAAATTGAAATAAAAGTTTTAAAACATAAAAGATGAATCTTCATCTCCATCTCCATCTTCTTCTTCTTCTTTTCTTCTTCTCCCTCAAAATATCCTTCACCTACACCTTGAGGGACGGAATAAGAAATTATAGTCAATATGGACTCACTATATATGTAGAAATGACATCCAAAAAAATAAATAAAAATATCAAAGTGAGGGCTTGCTTTAGAGTGTCAATTTGCACAGTGTGTATTTTTACATAAGAGTATCAATGTGGACACTGCAGGTTCTAACATTAGAGTATCGATGTGCACAGTGCGGGTTTTATGATATGACCTTATTTTGTATCTATCACTGTATAGTGAGTACACTCTCCAGTTAGCTTAAGTGTTATGTTACTCTCAAGGACTCTTTCTAGTGTCAGGATACCAAGCAAGTTTAAGTGCCTGAATTACCCTTAAGTACAACCTATATTATAGCAGTGTGCTCATGCTTATAATACTAAATATCACTGACTGAGGGAGTGTTCCAGCTCAGTCCTAACTCTAGTATCAGACATACATTACATGCCTTGAGGCAGTTCCACTCTGTACATGCATTGGATCATCATCTGTTTAGTCCTAAATCACCATTTAAGGATGCAATTGGGCAGTATCAGTGCAAGTATCAGAGCATCAAGTAGCAGAAGTATCAGTGTAATATTAACTATTCGGTTTAGCTGAGTATCAGAACATCAATTAGCAGAGTATCAGAGCATCAAGTAGCAGAGTATCAGTGCAATATTAAATTATGTTGTAAATTATTTGCAGTATCAGAGCATCAAGTAGCAGAGTATCAAAGTATCAAGGATATCCAGAGTAGCTTTGATTCAAGACCATGTGCTTCTGTCCTAGAGTATTTAATGTAGAATATAGGGGCTAAGAAGTTTTGATATATCCTTAAGCATCAGAGATGATGATTCAGTTTAGCTGAGTTGAAGCTCACAAGTATATATATTGTACACAGTAATAACTGGATTGGAGCTTTAATTCAAATACAAATGATTCCCTCAATTCCTTCTTTAGTGATGATACTGATGTCGTCCTATTAGCAAGTATATACAGTTAGCAAGCAAACCTAGAAGTTAGATAAGAAAATAGTATAACATGGATAGCTAGATCAGTTAGTAATAGAGTATAAATATGTATATATGTGTCCTTCACATATTAGAGTATAAATGTGTATATTAGATTACGAAATCATCAAGAGTATTAGAATAAGAGGAAAAAAATGCAAAGTAGCACCAGTTGGGGCTAGCCCCATTTACCTTCTTCACGAGGAAAGGAAAATCTTATTCTTTGTCAGCAAATTCAACCTCTATCTTATCCAGAATCAATTTTTGGTTGTCGGAAATAGTCTTCATCTCTTTGAAGACATTCTCAAAGTTTGCAGCAACAAAATTGTATAGATCATCAATCCTGTCCTTAGTATTTGGGATTCCATACGTTGATGGTTTTCAGATGTTGATGGTTTGCTTGCTGCTGTTGCCCCTTTCCCAAACATTCAAGTGTAGGTTAATTTTCTCATGGGCCCTTTGTTTTTAATATAAACATTCTCTGCTAAGCTTGGGACAAAATGTTTACTAGCCATTGAGCATACAAATCCCTCGAAAGGGAGGGCTGTCCTTGCAGTTGGTTTTCCTATAAAATGCATCATTCTACTGAACATGTAAGAACCTATATCCATCATTTTTTTCTTTCCCATATAATAAATAAATTTTACTCTCTTGGGATGGATGAAAAACTTATGTCCAGTAGGGTTGAGTGTTTGAGATAAGTAGGCATGCAATAATTTATACAAAGTTTTTAATTAATTTTTGTATACATTTTGAGGGATTTTGGCACCCACCGATACACCTGTAATCTCATGAATTGCATCCCTTATGGAAATATTATCAATATCTTTCATATCAAACTCAGGAACTGGATCAAATCCACAAAATTCATTGATGACAGCAGCATTTACCCTAATCAGTTTTCCTCTCAGAAACACCAGTTGTTGATCCTCTTCATTTTCTTTAATTTCAGCCCGAAGATTTGAGTAAAATTCTCTTACTATTGTTTGGAAGATTTTTCCAAGACAGGATTTGTTCAGCTTCTTCAACTGATAGAATTTTAATATATCCAGAAAAGCTTCGTCTTTGACATCAGCCATCCTAATTAATCGTTCAGGCATAAAAGCCTTTTTTTGAAATGTTTATTGTAAGTGTCACGACCCGTACCCACTGTGAGGGTACGAGAACGTAACAACGCCCAGCCTACGTCGCAGTGTCGGCGGTAGAACACTGTTCTAGGTCATGAACTCTAACTAGCATAATATGAATACTCTCCATAAGGAGGCCAACACAGAGGTACAACTCAATCACAATCTAAGGTAGAATGTAGCACGATGAAATAAATAAGAAATCCTCAACTGAGGTACAACAGAAAAGAAATACAAGTCTTATCATCTCTAAAAATATACAAGCTCTGAATCAAGAACAACAACTAAACATGAAAAGAAAAACAGTCTAAACTATCTATACTAAGCAAGGTATCGTCCTCAGCAGCTGCCTGAACCTCCCCTGGGGTCCAGGTCGCGAGTGTCAACTAGGCAAGCTCCAAGTAAGGGTGCAGGGTTCCTCATCATCCTCTGTAAAATTTTCAACAGGTCCAGTCAGGACGGAAGCGAGCACAAAACATCTCATGCAGTTCATATCATGTTAGGAAATATAAAGCATGCAATAGAGTAAGGTACATGAAACGCTGAAAGAAGAATGTATATAAAAACAGCAGAGATTTGATAATAGGAAATATCTATATATGATAAGTAAGAACTGTAAGCAACATGTGATTTAGAGCACAATATGGTTGTGTAAACGGGTTAGGTTATACAATAAAATGGGACTCCTTTGTACGTGAGTGTACAATGGACATATACAATTTCTTATACAATAGGATTGAGCACATAACTACTTTTACTCTGCATCCCCAATCAATACACAAGAATCCAATTCAGTTACGTTACCTTATACAATGGCTTGTACAATGGCTCAATGTGATAATGAGAGTACAATATGCACAATGAGTGTACAATGATAAGGGTATTCAATAAATACAATATGTAAGTGAAACGCACATCATAATATGTATTTAGTAAATACAAGGAGATAACATCTCAGAAGAAGATCCGTATAGTACCAATCCGTGATAATGATCGTGTCAGCATCAAGTACAGTAATCTAGAGCAAGAATATAAATCCAGACAAGTATGAAACGGTCAGAGAATGTACTCGCCTCGTATCTGAATGTCTGAAGTAAATGTACTGTCCGAGATGAGATACCTGACTCCTAGTTAGAGCAACACAAGTCAAGATGTATACATGGGATGATAAATATAATCTACTATGCATCTGCATGCTGTCTAGGTCAAACTAGACCAAAGTCAACTCTCGGTCAACTCTAGTCAACTAGACTGGTCAAACTAGGTCAAGCCTAAGCCAAACAAGTCTCACTAGGCCTAACCAAGCCTAGTCTAGCAATCACACACCAATCACAAGGCTATACAAGCCAAACACAAGCCATCACACTAGCTATTGATAATGAATTCATATATATATATATATGTATAGGCTTATATATATATACAACATTACATCTACATTATGTAAATAGAGAGAGGGAAGTTAGCATACAAGGGTCTATGTGTGTGAACATGGAGGTGTACATGAAAAGAGAAATCAATACTAGTTATGAGTTTACACTATACATGGCATAAAGCTAACCCATCTACATTACACATGTATTATACTTAACATGCATGGCTACAAGTATACATCTATATACATTAGAGTAGAGACTATTTAAGTTATAACTAACATGCATCTATACTTTACATAAATCTATATATATTATAGAAATCATTTAGAGAAGGGTTACATGGCATGGTGGTTGATATAGAGTGGGGTGTCCTTGTGCAGAGGGTGAAGTTCATTCTCAGTTTAGTTCCACATTTACATATAAACTAAAGTGAGCTATCCCATAAACTGGTGTAACTAACCACATAAAATGAACCATGTTATCTAAAATCTGCCATTAAGCCAACATCCCATATGCATACAGCTCATGCATTGTCTAATACTGAAATTAACTAACATTTCAAATTAAGGGGTTGAAGGTTAACATTACATTCATAGACATTCCACTATATTGAAAACTGAAATTGGCTTGCCAATAGGAAAAAGAAGGTATATATGCTTACATGGACAGTTCAGTGTTCGAACAACCTAAAATGAACTAACATTCAATCTAAATATCAGCTATGCATTGGTTCTATGTCTATATATGAAATCTGATATTGCATTTACAATATTTATACATTATGCATTTATATCTATCATTACATATATACCTTGCATTTATATCTAGCATTCATTATATACTTTCATGCATGCATTGTATATCATTCATTCATTCATGCATTTATGCATTGCTTACATATATTACATTAATTGCATTCCTACATGCTTGCATTCAACCATATATATACATTAATGTAAAGAGAATATATATCATATATATATATATATATATATATATATATATCATTTCATTCATCTAACATATCATGCATTACATACTCTATATTTATTTAAATCCATAATACATAGGCTCATAGGTTACACAAAATACATATATCGTATAGTCACTCTTCTACTTAAAATCAATACTGTACCAATTGGACATTTACTAAATTCTAGGATTAAAGTATGTTGTAGTACTTCGTGTTAGCTTTCCGAAACTTCAAACGGATCATATTTTCATGTCCGGAAGCTCCCAAAATCGCGAAAATACCGAAACGCGTTCGTCTTTCGTACAGCTGACACTCAAATAATTCTACAGAAAGTTACAAAAAGAATTTGGCTTACTAAAATATATATTTGGAAATCTAACTTCGATACGGTTCTTTTAAAAAAACGAGAGATAAATCAGAGTTTTAAGCTAAAAGTTATGACATTTCTAAGTTGCTATTGCTACCAAAAACGTGGATAAATATTATGACGAATTTAGGTAGTTTGAGACAAAAGAAACACAAGTATATAACATAATATATCAAGAACTCACTCTCTACACTAATATATATATATGAGACACTATAGAACACATCTCCAATACAAAAATATGAGATTAAACATATAATAATTCATTCATACATAACAACAACACATAGTGTGTCCAAATTTGGGATTTTTCCACATGGACACAACCACAACACAAAGGACACTCCTATGACCTCAAAATGGACACAAAATGGACACAAATGGAGATACAACTATGGGGGTCTTTCCTATGGGTTCAAAATATTCCTATATGCATGTAGGGATAGATTAGAGGAGAGATTATACCTTCCGGGAGAGAGATTCAAAGGAAAATCCTTCCAACACGACACCGACACGTAGAGATTCTAAAAGGACACGAACGAGCTCCGAATCCTCCCAAACTTGGCTAGCACCCTCTAACCATGGAGTAGAGGAGAAATGAAGAAGATTTGGTGGAAGAAAGGGTTAATTTGGAGATAAAATCAATGGAGGTTCATCTCTAAATTAATTTGGGGAAGAACAAGAGAGAGAAAGTGGATGAAAACAAATGAATGAAGGAGTGACTCACTCCTTATCCCCCCCATAGGTGGCTGCCCAATAAGGGTGAGGTGTCTCCTATTTGAATGTCCAAAATGCCCTCCACTAATCTATTTGATTTAAATTAGGAATGGGTTAAAGGTTGAGGTCAATTTAGTCTAGTTTAAGTCTCTAATTAAACTAAACCTATCCATAAATAATTAGTCTAACTACTAACTAAAATTAATATCATGTGGACTAAAATTAATATCATGTGGGCCATGCCTAACTAGTGTTTGGGTCCCACTAGAGTCAAACTACCCCCCCCGGGTCCCCGTTTCAAGTCGGATTGAGTTGAAATTCGAACCCGACTCAAATAACCCCAAAACAATATCATAAATAATAAAATAAATTTTAAACCCAAAATAAAATCATAAATAATAAAATAAATTTTAAAAATATTCAAAAATATAAAATGACAAAAATACCCCTGTTTCTGAAAACTGGGGGTGACAAATCTATCCACCTTAAAAAATTTCGTCCTCGGAATTAAAACAAAGCAATCGCAGGAAACACATGCAGAAAACAATCTCATTCAAATACTTTTCAAAAAAAAAAGCAATAAAAGAATTCTCTTTGAGGCACATCAAACATTTGTAAATAAAAACTGATACGTGTCCGCTACGGACACAAAACCATCACAAAATCACACCTATCAAAGGTCAAAATCAACAATCACCAACGCAATAAATATCAGAATAATTCAAAGAGGTCAAATGCAAAATATCCTTAGGCTAGAAATGACATTAAAATATCCTAATCACATGGTTAGGCTCTAGGTCAAACAGTCTCTAGGGTTTCACTAACAAAATATCAAAAATCACAAGTCATAATTTTAAATAGTTTTAAAATAATTTAAAATTTACCAAAAATTATATCATGATTTAAATGTCAACTCAATAAATGATTAAAATTACAAAATTTCACAATTACTCTCATTTTAGAAAACTGGGTGTTACAAGTCTACCCACCTTAAAAAATTTCGTCCTCGAAATTAAAATGTTCATACTCCTTCTAGGTCAAATCCCTCCACAATCAAAGTCTCAGAACTTAAACAATCATACGATTTAAAAAGATGCCATACAGGGTCATGGCATACGGTGGTAGTGAAAGTCTCATCTAGGTATACTAGTCATGCTAAACCAAAACGGTCATAGGGTATCAAAACACACAAGCAATCTAGGGTGCTAAACTAGAAAAGATACAGAAATAACAATCATCAAGACTGTAAGGCAGTCTACCATCCTATATGAAAACTGGTACTTATCAAAATAAAATAAAGTTAACTACCATTTATCTAACAAGGGGTACTATTCAAGAAAATCAAAATCAAAAGTTAAAGAATGAAAGCCAATTGCATGGAAAGCCAATCACAATATATTTATATATATAGCATTAGAGAGGGAAAAGCTAGCATTATGTACAAGTTATGTAGTTCGTGTGTGTATGGGTGTATGTGGACATGTTCATATGGTTAGATAATAGGCGTGTGTGTATGTGAAATATACATGAAAGTGCATAGGAGGATTTGGGTTTCAAACAATAACTATCAAGTTACACTAATCATGGCATATTGTTTAAACAATCTACAATACAAAACTCATTTGCTCATAACATGCATGGCTAACCATGTATATATGTATATATAAAGAGGTAGAGATTTAGTTATGTATCTATATATATTATAATATATATGCATAAACTCTATATATATCTATATAGATATATGAACATAACATAGAGAGGAAGGGTTATGTTACATGGCACTGTATACTATGTTAGAGTATGGGTGTCACTATACAGGGTTATAGCTTTAGTAATGAAAGGTTAGACCTAGTTTTAGTTCAGCATTTACATACAAGAATCTGAAATAAGCTAACATTTAAACCAGTGTAATATTAACCAACCCAATGTTTATCACAACCTAACATGTAAGAGTATAAACCTAACATCATATCCCTACATACTAAAATGTACATAGCTCCAAAATATTACATTTTTAAAAAATAAAACAGCAAATTGAACTAAACATTTGGAATCCAGTATTAAGGGTTAATATGCACACAGTCTTAGATTTGACAAATTCAAACACAAAACTCAACCAAAATTTTTTTTTGAATTGAAACCCTATGTATAACATACATGTGCAGTGATGTAAACATAACTAATAACATGAAATTTATATTTGAATTACAAATTTTAACTGGAAATGCAGAGAACCAGTCTCTGTTACTGTACTGTATCAGAAATATTGGGGTTTTGAAAATTTAAACATCAACAACATATTAATATGTATTTAGATAGGTTGGAATTCAAAGTGTAGCATGCATATGTATCAGGCAAGTGTCTGCTATATATATATATTCATATATTCTCATGTCCCAATATAAAAATTAAATTCCATATCAAGACCAACATTCAGATTCCTACCAATATTGCAAATTAGGTGATTGATGAAATCAAGACAGTTTTATTATTATTATTATTTAATACAATAATAATAGCAAGAAAGAAATAACGATAAAATTTGTTCTGCTTATCTGTTTAAGAAAGGAACCATTTTGAAACCCAGAGCTAAAATATCAAATCCAAGATAAGGTCTAGCAAAAATCATCGATTCATTGTATTATGAAAAACTCATAGCAAGAAGTTACACAAGGTTTATAAAAGCAGCTAAAGCTACTCCTAAGTTAAATAATGAGAAGCAAAACAAACAATAATAATTTTTTTTTGAAGGACTGAAACAAAAGTAGAGAAGACATGTTCGAAAACATTTAAGGTACAATCTGATAATCATATGCGTCTATCCAAAATTATGGTACTCTAAATTCTCGTCATACTAGTAAGCAATGCTACGATAATCACAGAGTCCTCGACTTAAGCACATACCTCTAGAATCATGGTATTTAAAATTTTTGCGATGCCGCTAGCTTGGCTGCGAAAACCTTAAATTCCCACACCCGAGAAATATATCCAAGTCAGACTATATGTCCTCACCATGCTGCCTAATGTGACTGTAGAAGACTAGATTCCATAACTTAGATGACCTAGCCCATATAATTTTATTTTGACAAAAATTAAATTAAATCAACAATGGATACCCAAAAATCAAATTTATCAACGAACATCAAGATTCATAAATAAACAAAAATCTATCAAATCATATAAATACAAACTCGGATGCAACAGCTAACATCAAGATTCAAAATTCAACAACCATCCATCAAAATCAATAAATACAAACTCAAATTCAACAATAGAAGTAAAGATAAATCAAATCAAGGGAAGAAGAGTTTTCAAATCGAAGTTAAAATAAGATTCTCAAGGGTCGTCCCAGGAATCTTCCAAGGGATCCTAACTGTGATTGAGTACCTTCAAAAAAAATATCCTAAACCTACTGCAGGCTGTAGTGGTACTCTAGTTCGAATACCACTACACAAACTCGACCTGCATGGGCCACCACTAAAAACGTGTCACGATCCGCACCCACTGTGAGGGTACGAAAATATAACAACGCCCAGCCTACGCCGCAGTGTCGACGGTAGAACGCTGTTCTAGGTCATGAACTCTAACTAGCATAATATGAATACTCTCCATAAGGGGACCAACACAGAGGTACAACTCAATCACAATCTAAGGTAGAATGTAGCATGATAAAATAGATAAAAAATCCTCAACTGAGGTACAACAGAAAAGAAATACAAGTCTTATCATCTCTAAAAATATACAAGCTCTGAATCAAGAACAACAACTAAACATGAAAAGGAAAACAGTCTAAACTATCTATACTAAGCAAGGTATCGTCCTCAGCAACTGCCTGAACCTTCCATTGGATCCAGGTCGCGAGTGTCAACTAGGCAAGCTCCAAGTAAGGGTACAGGGTTACTCATCATCCTCTGTAAAATTTTCAACAGGTCCAGTCAGGACGGGAGCGAGCACAAAACATCTCACACAGTTCATATCATGTTAGAAAATATAAAGCATGCAATAGAGTAAGGTACATGAAACGTTGAAAGAAGAATGTATATGAAAATAGCAGAGATTTGATAATAGAAAATATCTATATATGATAAGTAAGAACTGTAAGCAACATGTGATTTAGAGCACAATATGGTTATATAAACGGGTTAGGTTATACAATAGAATGGGACTCCTTTGTACGTGAGTGTACAATGGACATATACAATTTCTTATACAATAGGATTGATCACATAACCACTTCTACTCTCCCTCCCTAATCAATACACATGGATCCAATTCAGTTACGTTACCTTATACAATGGCTTGTACAATGGCTTGTACACTGGCTTGTACAATGGCTCAATGTGATAATAAGAGTACAATATGCACAATGAGTATACAATGATAAGGGTATTCAATAAATACAATATGTAAGTGAAACGCACATCATAATATGTATTTAGTGAATACAAGGAGATAACATCTCAGAAGAAGATTCGTATAGTACCAATCCGTGATAATGATCGTATCAGCATCAAGTACAGTAATCTAGAGCAAGAATATAAATCCAGACAAGTATGAAACGGTCAGAGAATGTACTCGCCTCGTATCTGAATATCTGAAGTAAATGTACTATCCGAGATGAGGTACCCGACTCCTAGTTAGAGCAACACAAGTCAAGATGTATACATGGGATGATAAATATAATCTACTATGCATCTGCATGCTGTCTAGGTCAAACTAGACCAAAGTCAACTCTTGGTCAACTCTAGTCAACTAGACTGGTCAAACTAGGTCAAGCCTAAGCCAAACAAGTCTAACAAGTCTCACTAGGCCTAACCAAGCCTAGTCTAGCAATCACACACCAATCACAAGGCTATACAAGCCAAACACAAGCCATCACACCAAGGCACATTACATCTAGCTATTGATAATGAATTCATATATATATATGTATAGGCTTACATATATATACAACATTACATCTATATTATGTAAATAGAGAGAGGGAAGTTAGCATGCAAGGGTCTATGTGTGTGAACATGGAGGTGTACATGAAAAGAGAAATCAATACTAGTTATGAGTTTATACTACACATGGCACAAAGCTAACCCATCTACATTACACATGTATTATACTTAACATGCATGGCTACAAGTATACATCTATATACATTAGAGTAGAGACTATTTAAGTTATAACTAACATGCATCTATACATTACATAAATCTATATATATTATAGAAATCATTTAGAGAAGGGTTACATGGCATGGTGGTTGATATAGAGTGGGGTGTCCTTGTGCAGAGGGTGAAGTTCATTCTCAGTTTAGTTCTATATTTACATATAAACTAAAGTGAGCTATCCCATAAACTGATGTAACTAACCACATAAAATGAACCATGTTATCTGAAATCTGCCATTAAGCCAACATCCCATATGCATACAGCTCATGCATTGTCTAATACTGAAATTAACTAACATTTCGAATTAAGGGGTTGAAGGTTAACATTACATTCATAGACATTCCACTATATTAAAAACTGAAATTGGCTTGCCAATAGGAAAATGAAGGTATATATGCTTACATGGACAGTTCAGTGTTCGAACAACCTAAAATGAACTAACATTCAATCTAAATATCAGCTATGCATTGGTTCTATGTCTATATATGAAATCTGATATTGCATTTACAATATTTATACATTATGCATTTATATCTATCATTACATATATACCTTGCATTTATATCTAGCATTCATTATATACTTTCATGCATGCATTGTATATCATTCATTCATTCATGCATTTATGTATTGCTAACATATATTACATTAATTGCATTCCTACATGCTTGCATTCAACCATATATATACATTAATGTAAAGAGGATATATATCATATATATATCATTTCATTCATCAAACATATTATGCATTATAAACTCTATATTCATTTAATATCCATACTACATAGGCTCATAGGTTACACAAAATACATATATCGTATAGTCACTCTTCTACTTAAAATCAATACTGTACCAATTGGACATTCACTAAATTCTAGGATTAAAGTATGTTTTGATACTTCGTATTAGCTTTCCAAAACTTCAAACGGATCGCATTTTCGTGTCCGGAAGCTCCCGAAATCGCGAAAATACCGAAACGCATTCGTCTTTCGTACAGCTAACACTCAAATAATTTTACAGAAAGTTACAGAAAGAATTTGGCTTATTAAAATATATATTTAGAAATCTAACTTCGATACGGTTCTTTTAAAAAAAACGGGAGATAAATCGGAATTTTAAGCTAAAAGTTATGATATTTCTAAGTTGTTATTGCTACTAAAAACGTGGATAAATATTATGACGAATTTAGGTAGTTTGAGACAAAAGAAACACAAGTATATAACATAATATATCAAGAACTCACTCTCTACACTAATATATATATATGAGACACTATAGAACACATCTCCAATACAAAAATATGAGATTAAACATGTAATAATTTATTCATACATAACAACAACACATAGTGTGTCCAAATTTGGGATTTTCCCACATGGACATAACCACAACACAAAGGATACTCCTATGACCTCAAAATGGATACGAAATGGACACAAATGGAGATACAACTATGGGGGTCATTCCTGTGGGTTCAAAATATTTCTATATGTATGTAGGGATGGATTAGAGGAGAGATTATACCTTCCGGGAGAGAGATTCAAAAGAAAATCCTTTCAACACGACACCGACACGTAGAGATTCTAAAAGGAAACAAACGAGCTCCGAATCCTCCCAAACTTGGCTAGCACCCTCTAACCATGGAGTAGAGGAGAAATGAAGAAGATTTGGTGGAAGAAATGGTTGATTTGGAGATGAAGTCAATGGAGGTTCGTCTCTTAATTTGGGGAAGAACAAGAGAAAGAAAGTGGATAAAAACAAATGAATAAAGGAGTGACTCACTCCTTATCCCCCCATAGGTGGCTGCCCAAAAAGGGTGAGGTGTCCTCTATTTGAATGTCCAAAATGCCCTCCACTAATCTATTTGATTTAAATTAGGAATGGGTTAAAGGTTGAGGTCAATTTAGTCTAGTTTAAGTCTCTAATTAAACTAAACCTATCCATAAATAATTAGTCTAACTACTAACTAAAATTAATATCATGTGGACTAAAATTAATATCATGTGGGCCATGCCTAACTAGTGTTTGGGTCCCACTAGAGTCAAACTACCCCCCGGGTCCCCGTTTCAAGTCGGATTGAGTTAAAATTCGAACCCTACTCAAATAACCCCAAAACAATATCATAAATAATAAAATAAATTTTAACCCCAAAATAAAATCATAAATAATAAAATAAATTTTAAAAATATTTAAAAATGTAAAATGACAAAAATACCCCTGTTTCTGAAAACTGGGGGTGACAGTAAGTCTTCTTAGATTTAGAGTCTGTAAATTTTTTTACTTCCTCTCCATCCTGGGACTTATTTGATGATAGATAGCTCTTCCTCTTCATCTTCCTCTTCTGATGAGGATTCAGAATCCTCAGAGTACGCTAATGACTCTGTATCAGTTACCTCCTTAACCTTCGCTTTAGTACACCTTCGACCTTCGTAAGTTGAGTCTTTCGACGACTCTGTGTCGAAGATAGATTTTTCGGTCTTTGTCGAGCAATGAGGTTTTTTTAGCCTTTTTTGCAAGTGGCTTGGCTGCTTTCGCCTCTGCCCTTTCGGCCTCTGCCCTAGCGGTCATAATCTTGGCTTTCGCCGCCCTTGCAAGTTCTTCCCTTGTGGCGTGTATCGCATCCCTTTGTGGATTCTTTCCCTTCGGAGACGGTCGTTGTTTCTTCGGCGGCATTTTGATAATTTTAGGCCGTCGTTTGGGAAGAATTTGGATAGGGTTTCGAAAAAGAAAAGGGAAAGGTACAGTACTTTGAAAACTCTAACAATCAGTTGCTGTAATTAACATCCACAGTGGAACTAGTTTCAAGTACTATATGACATTAGTAAGTGGGAACCTATGAGTAGTGTTGAGTCTCAAATTTTTAAGAGCATAACACTTCGGATTCTGAGACCCAAATTTGAAAAACTAATTTGTATGTATATGAAAAGAGTATAAGACACTCAAAGTTGTCTTTTATTTTTTCTTTACATATACTTAAAAAGAACTATTTACAAAACTAAAATATTGAAATACTAAAAGCCAGATATTGTAAGTACCTAACTACCCCTAATAGAATATATTACTTCTTGTATTGGAATAGATATACAGAGAAAATATTTTATTTCCATTGAAAATATTTTTTTAGTCATTTTCAGTAAGGCTGTGTTTGATTGGCTTTTTTTCCATGGAAAATATTTTTATCACAAATTTTCCACCAATTGTAGTGTTTGGTAGCTTATATTTTCCATGGAATTATTTTTCAAAAAGCTATCATTTTCCGTATTTTCTTCTAAAATGCTGGAAAATAAAACTTGTCTAATATTTTTATACTGGTTTTTGTAATTAAAATTGTTACTTCAAAAATAAGTAAAATAATTATCGTTGAATGATGGATTTGACGGCAAAAGCTTGTCGCAGGCAGCGTAATCAATTGTATGACGTAACAAGACTTCATGGGCCGACAGCAGAAACTAAATTTACTTAACAAAATAATATATTTCATTGAAATCCCAGCTTCTTCGCCGGAACATTCTTCGGCGAGGGAGACAAGAGGAGGAAGAAGTAAACTGAACAAAAACTGAACAAAAAAACATAAAAAAAGAGGTCTAGGTAGACCCCTCACTGGCCTCGTAAAGGACCTTCGCAAAGTCCTCCAGGGTGCGCAAACCCGCACGATGGAGGAGACGGCATAGGCCTTCCCTCTTCTCCAGCGTCTGCCGTTCCTCCGGAGTGATCGGTAGTATGTCAAAGTTGGTGCCGGATCGAGAGGTCGAGCAATGACCTCAAGAGACAACCCAAAGGAGGAGAGAAAGTCAGCAGCCTTGATGAGCCAGTCCATTTTCGGCTGCCTCTTCCGTGCTTCGGTGGTCGCATAACTCTCTGGCCAAGGTTCCCAACCTAGAGATTTTTTGGAGCCATGTTTAATGTGCAACCTACCATATGAATGGGGATACAAGTAGTTATATATACACGTTTTCCTAACCGACTCTTCTAAAGTACGTGTAGGCAACTCTAGAAGGGGGGTGAATAGAGTATGTATCGACAATACCCAATTAAAAAAACTCTATTCAAGTTCACCCAACAAAAATAATAATCAGAGTGTAAGTGCAGAATATAAATAGAGATCAGAGAAGCATACGTAGACACAACAGTTTTTAACCTGGTTTACCTCGTGGAGGACTAGTCCAGGCCTGAGAACTCTAGCTCAGGATTGAAATCCACTATTTATGAAATAGTGTACAACCACGTGCCTTTACTTAGAAGAGCACGCCAACTTCTTACAGATTCGCAGATGGCGAGACTTAGAATTGTCCAAGTGACTTCTTTTGAAACTCTTGCACACAAACTTCTAGTTGACTCACACTGAGGACCTTGGGGGCTTGGAAAGTTTGGTGGCTAGTTAGATGAGAAGAACAAGCTCTTGAATGTATAGGCTATAGAAGAAGAGAAGATGAGAAGATTGGATGATTGAAAATAAGAGAAATCAAGGCCTATATATACTAGTCCAGAGAGGCAGAGTTCGGCCAAAACTCTATCCTAAATATTCAAATTTTTGGCCGTTGGACAGCAAGCAACCAGCAAACCCTAAAAATCAGGTCCTGAAATTAAGGGGGGCAGAGTTTGGCCCAAACTCTGTGTGGGACATAGTTTGGCCCGAACTATGTGTGGGACAGAGTTCGGCCCGAACTCTATGTGGGACAGAGTTCGGCCCGAACTCTATCTCCTTAGGGACATAATATTCAATGGACAATTTTGGGTTTGGCAGGTTTTTGGACTTTTGTCTGTGGAGCTTTGGGTGTAAATTATAGGATTGAGATACTCAGTGCGACTCAGCTTACAATATCCTAGACTCAATAAAAAGTAAAATTACAGACTCAGAGAACAAGTAAACAGCATCATGTCATAGCAATTGTCGATGATGTTCGTCTTGAGCTAATGTGTGGTGATTGTTTGTTTTGGAACTTGATAGAGCTTGATGTGTCAAGTTAGATCATAGCAGATATCGTCTTGTTAATTATTAAGATTAGGTTGACTGCGATCCAGTTTGGGTCAACAATCTCTCTTATTTTGATAATTGACAAAAATACGATATTTGCATGTCACAACATTCATACCTGGACACATGGAATAATGATAATACACTACCAAAATATCTCATATTGGCGACGAAATTAGCGACTCAGGATAAATATGTCGCTATTTTTTGTGTATTTAGCGACGTATCACAATACCGTCGTTGAACGTCACTATCAGCGACGTTTAGCGACTGTTAGCGACTAACATTATGGTTTGGAAAGAAGATGTCGCGGTTTAGTCGCAGAACGCCGCTAATTTGTTTTATTCAGCAACGTTTTGCTCCTCCACCGCCGGCCCCCTCGTCCTCTGCTCCGACAACCCCGACCCAACCCCGTACAGGTATACCTAACCCTAACCGACACGACATGATACAGACATACTAACACACACACTGACACGATACAGACACACTGATACGATACATGCACACAGAAAACCCCTCCACCCTTGCTGCAGATTTGGGTTTTGAGAGTTCATATTTTTCTGAGATTATATATATATATATATATATATATATATTATATATTATATATATATATATATATATATATATATATATATATATATATATATATATATATATATATATATATATATATATATGTTTGATATGAGTATTTATAGATATATGAGGTTATGTGAGTTTGTATATATATAATATCTGATAAATATATATATGATGTATATTTATGAGAGTATAGCCGTGTGGGGTTGTATATGTGAGAGTTGCCATGTTTCTGCTATCTGTGAGTTTTTCTGAGATGGAGATGATGTTCTGTTCAGATTAGGTAGGTTATATTATAGGTTATAAGTTATTCATGGGTTACCAGTTATGTATATGTTATATATATATGCGTGGGATTAATTGAGTTAGATGTAACTCAGTTTTCAGAGTTACACATATGAGTTAAAGGCTGTATAGTTTGGGGTTCAGTTTTGCTGATATTTACATACATATACGTGTGAGTATAGATGTAGGTTGTGCCAGTACCTAGAGTGTATAGAGTATCCTAGTACCCAGAGTGTATAGAGTATCCTAAGAAGTGTATAGAGTATCCTAGTACCTATAGATTATCCTCTAGAGTGTATAGAGTATCCTAGTACCTAGAGTGTATAGAGTATCCTAAGATATTGGGGGATTACCTACTCTGAGAGTGTATAGAGTGTATAGATTATCCTAAGATATTGGGGATTATCCTAAGATATTGGGGATTATCCTAAGTATCCTAGTACCTAGAGTGTATAGAGTATCCTAGTACCTAGAGTGTGTAGAGTGTCTATATGCATCAATTTTGAATATACTCGAATAATATGCATCTATCTTTGCAGAATTATTGTGAAATGGATATGAATTACTATCTGCAGCATCATTCGTGAATGTATAATCGTCATCCAGATGACATGTGCGGTATACGGGATGAATTTATATATGGGATAGAGCAATTCCTGCAGTTCGCCAAGGCGTTCCCTCAGTACATGGACCGTACCAAAATTAAGTATCCATGTATGAGATATCGCAACATAAAATATCATCCAGAAGTGGATGTGACATATCATTTGTACTCGAGAGGTTTTATGCCGAATTACTATCAGTAGACATCACACAGAGAACTTGTGCCTTAAGCATCGGAGCTGGAGCCTAATTTCCTGTATATGGATGTCCATGATCACGCTGGTTACGACGAAGGGTGCGTGAACATGGTTTTTGACGCTACGCGGCCTAGTTTCGATCCAGACAATCATGATACGGCAGAGGAGGCACCGAATGCCGATGCTGCAAAGTTCATGGAGTTGTTGGAGAATGCAAGGACTCCTTTGTATCCTGGTTGTGAGGATCATTCACCGTTGGAGGTGGTTACAAGACTGCTGAGTATCAAGTTCGATTTTAACATGTCTCAAGAATGCTACAACCGAATCATCAAGTTGATTATAGAGATCTTGCCGGTAGGTGCAAAGTTACCTACAGACTTCTACCAGTCTAAGAGGTTGGTGAGATCTCTCTGGATGGGATACGAGAAAATTGATGCATATCGCAGCAGGTGCATGTTGTACTACAAAGACGACAAGGGTGAAGACGTGTACAAATTTTATGGTGCTGATCGCTACAAGGCAACAAGTTCAAGTAGGACTCCTGGTACAAGGAAGCCTACCGATTCGATGCACTACTTGCCGTTGACGCCGCGGTTGCTGAGGTTGTTTATGGTGAAGGAGACTGCAGAAAATATAAGCTGGCACAGACGGGAATAGATCGAAGGAGTGTTGGATCACCCATCTGATGGGGAAGCATGGAAGTACTTTGATCAAGAGTATCCAGATTTTGCTTCGGATCCGCGTAATTTCAGATTGGGTCTCTCCTTCGACGGTTTTATCCCATTCAGACTTTCGGGCTTCCAGTATTCGTGTTGGCCTGTGATCGTCACTCCATATAATCTACCGCCTTGGATGTGTATGAAGACTCCGTATATGTGTAGAAGCATAAAAAAAATAGAGTTCATACGGATTATCATTTATGCGTCCCCCTAGACAGTGGTACAAAAAATAGAGTTCATCCGGGCCGCAGAAGGAAGGTTCCTATGACAACTCTGCGGTCAAGTTGATTCAGGCCGCAGAAGGAAGGCTCCTATGACAACTCTGCGGCCAAGTTAATCCGGGCCGCAGAAGGAAGGCTCCTAAGACCACTATGCGACCAAGTTGATCCAGGCGCAGAGGAAGATTCTTGTGACAACTATGCGGCCAAGATGAGGCAGGGATGTCCAGCGGCTAAGGGAGATTGCGATATATTTTTGAACTGCATGAGCCTTATGCGTTCCAAAATTCTCCAAAATCCTTTAACAGATTAATTCTACTTTGTGGTCGGACACATGGCGAATTGACAAAGTCTCGAACCACCCAGATATATTGCAACAAAAATCTCAACTGACATCCAGCTGGCAGCAGAAGACTGGGTCTTGGTGCACTGTTACAGCCACGTTGCTACTTGACCACCTATGCGGCCCAAAATATGCCTCATTCAGAAACCTCTATAAATAGTAGGGTACCACACCCATGCAAAGGGGCTGGAAAAATCAAGAACATTTTCTCACTAGAGCAAAGACTGCGTCCGATAGTCCAAGGAGTAAGGCAGAGTTTCTACACTTCTCCCAAGCCTCCACCGTCACCCCCCCAGAATCTAAACTAAACAATTGTACTTAGATTGTTTTCTAGGATTTATTTCTAGGCTCTTTTTTATACTTGCGAGTTTGTAATCAAATCTAGTTCCTCTGTAGTTATTGTTTTTGATAATTAATGGCAAACAATATATTTCTCACCGTTATTATCCCGGGTCCGAACAATCCGAAGAGGAATATAGATGTGTATTTACAACCATTAATAGATAAGTTAAATCAGCTATGGGAAGTAGGTATCTGTCACGCCCCAGAACCAGAATACTGGAGAGCGGAGGAATGACTCAGCCAGCTACGTATTACGGGTAGATGAATACCGTATAATACGATCAATGCTGTCTAACCAGACGAGGGGGTGCATACTATATGAAAGTCTTACTATGGTTACTTCACATCTATTGTCTCAATCATTCAAATAAGAAGCAGAAATAGAGAACATGTAAGATAAAGCAGTAAGGCGTCCCAAACGCTCAGTCAAAATGTTCTTGAGATCTGGCTTTACAAAACATAGCCAGATGGTATAGTAACATATACACAATTGTTATCAGCTGCAGTCTGACTTAATTACAATCATGTAAAAGTAAGTGCAAGACAATCCGACTAACATGTCGGTGCCAAACGGCTAAGTATGAAGTAAATAACAAAACGAGCGGTGAAGTAAGGAACCCACTCGAGTCCTCCTGCGATCATTCCCCTAGTATTGACCATCTTGGAGGTAGAAGTAAGCTGGATCCTCGGGGACCGGCTCTAAATCTGGCCATGCAAAACCAGAGAGGTTAGTCCTCTAATAGCAAGTACCACAAGGAAGGACGATATGAAGGATTAAACCAGTAAGTAAGAGAATATAATAATAGATCTCTGCTTTCCACTAGGATTCACATAACATTACGACACTTCGAACCAACCTCCCAACCAAACAAGGACAGAAGTTGACCCGTCATGTCCTGACATTCTGATCATCTCAGTTAGGCAACAGAGTAGGTACAGTACACAAACAAATCATCTTGAACGGCCAATCAACTACTACGGCTTGCTATTGTGAGTTCCAAGTTATCCTGGAATTATGCAAATAGGGATTCCTCAGTTCTTACTATGTGCGAGCAAGGCTAGTCTATCCAGTCAATCAATTGCGCCAATCATGTAATTAGACGAGTCCCAGCGGGACGCCCGCCGTTAATATAGCATGTACAATAATATAAGCAGATACCGTTCCCTGTCCGTGTGACAGATTTACAGTATCTGTGGGAACCAGCCGGCCCGTCGGGCACTACTAGTCCCAAGGGAGCTGCCATGTAAGAACTCGAGAATCCATTCTCTCCATGCAATCATTATTTTATTTAACTTAATAGTCTCTACGTTGAGTAAAATCCCATACCGCGGATCATGGTCATTCCAATGAGTACTTTCGTACGGGGTACGATATGCGCAACTCTACAACGATATCCGTACGGCTAGGTTGTAGGTCTTACATAGTGTGATGCAACAATCAAATCTAACCACGGAGTAATCATGCCTTGACCATAAAGTACACATGCTATTTTGTAAGATAAATAAATAACTAAATAAATAAATAAATAATTTGAAGCCTGCATGTGCCTGTATGCCAATATTCGGGATCGGCTAATCGATTGCAATAGTTCATAACATGAACGTGTCTCATTCATTCAATTCAATAAGACGACTAGCCAGTCTCTTAGTTCCAACTAGGAACGCATGATCAATTATTAGTCAATGTCACAATCATTATCAATGGTGACAAGGCATGAAAGTCAATTAGTATTACATGGGGTCGAGCCTATAACTCCTCAGAGTTAAGTTCTAGTCATACTGGATATTCATGGATCAATCAGGACACAAGGCGCATTCCACATAACAATCTGTATTATCAATATTAACATATCATGATTTTATCAAGTTCATGCCAAAAGGCGTAAGGATATAATAGAAGAATTATCATGCCATCATTAAATGCATAAATTATAGAGCAAATAGTAACACCCAGGTTAGAAAGTCACGCCAAGTTTAGTCGGTTATACTAAGGCCAACAAGTCATGCCAACAAGTCTAGTCGGAGTGAGCGTGAAAAGTGATTCACGCTGGCACGTACAGTGTGAGCGTGAAGGGAAATTCACGCACTCATAAGTGAGCGTGAAGAATGATAAGAAATTCACGCATGCTCAAGTGAGCGTGAAAAGGTGACAAGAAATTCACGCACGCACGCAAGACGTGAGCGTAACTCGAAATCCACGCTGGCATGTAAGGGCGTGAGCGTGACTAAAAATCCACGCACGCATGAAAAGACGTGTGCGTGACTCAAAATCCACGCACGCATGCAAAGACGTGTGCGTGACTAAAAATTCATGCAGACACGTAAGAACGTGTGCGTGACTAAAAATCCACGCAGACACGTAAGAACGTATGCGTGACTAAAAATCCACGCAGAGACGTAAGAACGTGTGCGTGACTAAAAATCCACGCAGACACGTAAGAACGTGTGCGTGACTGAACCTCCGTTCCAGCCAGAAATGAAGTTCCCAGCCAGAAAGCACGCCAGGTTGGGAGATCAAAACCCATGAACAACCGAGAATATAATAACTTAGATCTAGGAGAAACAAGCCACAGAAATCAAAAATGCCAAGTACTAAACTCTCTCAGGATCATGAGAGGAAGAATACTGAACCATAAAAATGGTTCTCCAAGCAAGAAGCAAGATTGCACTTGCCTGCTGCTACTGCTGGTAGGTGGAGAAGTGATGAGAGGAAGAAGAAGAAGTAATGGTGAAGAATGAGAGTTATGAGGAGAGAGAATGAGATGGAAGCTTTAAATAGCAAAGGGGGTGGTAGGTGGGTTATTGGGCCGGGTTCACTCGGATCCAACCAAGGCCAACTCGAAAGCAAAGCAGAGAGGTTAAAAGCAGGAAATAAAATACAGGAATAAAATACAGATAGTAAAATTACAGAAAATTAATTAACATGAAAATTAAAGAGCAGATAATTAATTAACATAAAATTATAGAAATTTAAATACAGGATAATACATGATAAATACTAAATAAATATTCATGAATTGCACATGTATAAAAATACGCATTCTTGTAACGGGGAGTGACATCTCTACCCACCTTAGAAAAATTTCGTCCTCGAAATTTCAAATCCAAGCAGGTAGAAATATAAGAGCTAAACTAATACAAGCAATTCTAGTGAGCAAGCAATCGTTTTACCATGTCAAAAGCAAGTACTATATATTTAAATTCATTAATCCATGATATCAAGTAGCTCTACCCATAAGGTGATAAGCATGAAGAATCAGGACAATCAAGGTATACAGAAAGAGATATACCTTGTGAGTCAAACAGGTGTGGATACCGTGATCGGATATCATCCTCACGTTCCCACGTTGAGTCTCCCAAGGAGTGATGACCCCAAGCAACACGGACAAGACTAATTGTTCGGTTCTTGAGTATCTTCTCTCTTCAGTCCAAAATGGACACAGGCTGTTCCTCGTAAGACAGGTTGGTACCAACAACCAGCTCAGAATGATCGAGGATATGGCTTGGGTCCGATACATACCTACGTAATTGAGATACATGAAACACGTCATGCACCTCTCGTAACGAAGGCGGAAGGGATAAACGATAAGCAACATCGCCTATCCGATCAAGAATAACAAATGGACCCACGTATCGTGGACTCAATTTCTCGCGAACGCCAAATCTAATGACCCCACGAATAGGTAAGATCCGCAAGAATACGTGGTCCCCAACAGAGAACTCTAACGGCCTACGATGCTGGTCCGTCCAATGACGATGCCGATCCTGTGCAACTCGAAGTCGCTCTCTAATTCCCTTAATCACTTCAACCGTCTGAACAATCATTTCTGGGCCTAACATCTTCCTCTCTCCGATATCATCCCATGCAAGCGATGACCTGCACTTCTTACCATATAGTGCTTCGAATGGCGCCATCTGGATACTGGCTTGATAACTAATATTGTACGAGAACTCGACTAAGTGTAGGTGACTCTCCCAAGACCCTCCAAAATCTAGAGTGCAAGCTCGCAACATGTCTTCTAAAGTCTGAATCGTTTTTTCTGATTGCCCATCCGTCTGCGGATGGTAGGCCGTGCTAAACCTTAACTTGGTACCCAGACTATGATGTAAGCTCTTCCAAAAATGTGATGTAAAGCGGGTATCTCGATCCGACACAATACTGACAGGGACTCCATGCTGTCTGACTATTTGTTGCATATACAACTCTGCCAACTTTTCTGTAGATTGTCCTACTCTGAAAGGAAGAAAATGTGCTACCTTCGTATGTCGGTCCACTATTACCCAAATAGCGTCCTTAACACTTGGTGATCTCGGTAAACCGGTCACAAAGTCTATTGTAATATGCTCCCATTTCTATTCCAGAATAGGAAGCGGTTGTAATAACCCAGCTGGCCTCTGCTGTTCTGCCTTCACTTGCTGACATACCAAGCAACGGAAAACAAATCTAGCTATCTCCCTCTTCATTCCGTTCTACCAGAAATGCTGCTTGATATCTTGGTACATCTTGGTCCCTCCAGGATGAATAGAGTACTGAGAACTGTGAGCTTCTGCCATAACCTCCTGTCTGATATCTCCACTAGGCACACATAGACGTGATCCAAACCTAAGTGTACCATCTTCATGAATTCTCATCTCCTTCCTGAGTCCTGACTCACATTCTGCCCTAAGCTTCTGAATCCTTGGGTCTTGTGCCTGAGCTGCCTTGATTCTACCTACCAAGTCGGATTGAACTTGTAAACTTGTTAGAACTCCTATATCAGTAGGAAGTATAACTTCGATGCCCATCTCCTGAAGGTCTTCTAAGATATGCCTCTGTGTTGTCAACATAAATGCGCCGTCTCTCCTGCTGAGAGCGTCTGCTACTACATTCGTCTTGCCTGGATGATACTGAAGCTCCACGTCGTAATCCTTAATCAACTCCAGCCATCTTCTCTGTCTCATGTTCAGCTCCTTCTGAGTAAAGATGTACTTCAGAATTTTATGGTCTGTGTACATTTCCACTCGGTCACCATATAAGTAATACCTCCATAGCTTCAAAGCAAATACTACTGCCGCCAACTCCAAGTCATGAGTTGGGTAATTCTTCTCGTGGTCCCGAAGCTGCCTAGATGCATATGCTATCACCTTCCCATGCTGCATAAGGATACATCCGAGTCCTTTACCTGACGCATCATAATATACTGTAAAACCTCCGGGTCCAACTGGCAATGTAAGAATAGGTGCTGATATCAACTTCTGCTTCAAAGTCTCAAATGATGTCTGACATTCTGCCGACCAAACGAACGGTACATCCTTCCGGGTCAAGCGGGTCATGGGTGCTGAAAGCCTTGCAAAGTCTGACACAAACCGTCTGTAATATCCTGCCAATCCCAAAAAGCTCCGTACATCTGCTACGGTCTTGGGTACTGGCCAACTTTCTACTGCTTCTATCTTCTTGGGATCTACTGCTACTCCAACTCCTGATATAATATGACCCAAAAATGAAATGTGATCCGACCAAAATTCACACTTACTGAGCTTGGTATACAACTGGTTCTCTCTCAGAACCTGCAATACTTTCCTGAGGTGGTCTTCATGCTCCTCTTCACTAGCAGAGTATACGAGAATGTTGTCGAGAAACACAACGACAAACTGGTCTACGTATGGCATAAAGATACAATTCATCAAATCCATGAATATTGCTGGAGCATTGGTCAAACCAAACGACATTATTAAGAATTCATAATGTCCATACTTCGACCTGAATGCTGTCTTGGGAATATCTTCCTTCCGAACCCTCACCTGATGGTACCCTGAACGAAGATCTATCTTGGAGAAAACTCTAGCTTTGCTCAACTGATCAAATAAGTCGTCGATCCTGGGTAATGGGTACTTGTTCTTCACTGTTGCCGCGTTAAGCTTCCTGTAGTCAATGCACAAGCTGGATGACCCATCCTTCTTCCCCACAAGTTCCACTGGTGCTGCCCATGGTGACACGCTAGCTTGGATGAACTTTTTCTCCTTCAGTTCCTCTATATGCTGGTATACCTTGGCCTGCTCTGAATCTGCCATTCTGTAAACTCGATCTGATATCGATTTAGTTCCTGGTGCCAATTCTATACTGAATTCAATATCTCTAACCGGTGGTAGACCTGGAAGTTCTTCGGGAAATACGTCTAGAAATTCTTCAACTACCTTCGGAATCTGAACTTCTTCCATTGCCGTTATTACTCCCTGCTCTTGCTGAGTTGCCTCTGATCTGACTAAGGTGAACCGCTCCATGCCAGGAATATCAAAAGATACACTCCCTCTACGACAATCTATTATCGCATGACTGTCTTTCAGCCAGTCTATGCCTAAGATAACGTCAAAATTTCCAACAGGAAATTCTATCAACCGGGCGGGTAAGGAATGCCCGCAAACTATAATGCTACATGCTAAAATAACTCTACTAACTCCTACGAGCCCATTACCAGTGAGTATATTCAATCTCCCTGGCAATACCTCGAACTCCATTCCTAGTCGTGTCATAAATTGTGCAGATATAAATGAATGGGATGCTCCCAAATCAAACAATGCTACTGCGTGATATGAGGCGACGAGAATGTTACCTGCCACAACATCTCCCGATGCCAATGCCTCTTCTAAGGACAGAGTGAATGCTTGCCCTCGACCTCCTTGCTGGTTTCCATGCTGCGGCCTAGCCTGATGCTGTTGCTGGCCTCTTCCTTGATGATGCTGGGGTGGTCTATGCTGGTGTTGCTGTATCGGCGGCCCCTGCTGCCGAAACATTTGAGCCTGCGGCATAAACGGACGCTGTGCCAACGGCCTTACTGCCACTGCCGGTCCTCGATACTGGCCTGCCCCTGGTGCTGGCAGAGCAGGAAACTGCTGCCCTGGTCTTCCTGACCTCGAATTCATGGGACATGTGGTAACCCGATGGTCTGGATTTCCACATATCAGACATAGTCCATTCAATGTCCGACACACATCTCTAGTATGTCCCATCTTCCTACAATAAGTGCAGCCCGCCGGGGATTGCTGGTTCTTCCTCTGTTGCTGTTGCTGCTGCCTGGGTGGTGGTACTGGCCCTCGTATCGCCACATTGTAGATACGAATGCCAGCGGATGGTGCTGTTGTTCGGGGCGCTGCTCCCCCTCCTCCTTCAATCTGACTGTGGGATCTCTTCTGACCTCCAGTCCTCACCGCAAGCCTTTGAATGGTGATCTCATGCCTTCGAGTCGCCGTCAATACTTCGTCAAAAGTTTGGTAATTGTGCCCCTCTATCAATTGCAAGAGCTCAAGATGAAACCCTTGCTGAAACCTCATGGCCCTCTGGCTCTCGGTTGCTACCATCTCTGGGGCGAATCTACTCAATCTGCAGAACTCCGCTGCATAAGTATCTACAGTCTTGCCGGCCTGCCTGAGGCTGATAAACTTCTGTTGTAGCTCAAACTGTGCCACAACTCCATAGTACTTGGTCTTGAATCTTACAGTGAAATCGTCCCAAGCCACAGGACGTCTGATGCCCGCTTCCTCTGATTCCCACCAATCACGTGCGAGATCCTGAAGTAACAACTTCACTAGATCTACACGTTCTTCTGCCGGCACCTTAGCTGCTGTCAGAATAGCCTCAATATCCTTAAGCCATGCATCTGCTGAGATGGCATCCTCCGTGCCCTCGAAACGGCGGGGGTTGTACTTGCAAAACCTGGCTGATGCTCCTGAATCTGCCCTCACTCCTCTTTCCAAAGCCGTCTGCAATCCTTGGTTGAGCAACACATTCTGCTCTTGTAGCTGAGTGTGCATGCGCTGCTGGGCCAACATCTGATGTTGCTGGGTAGCCATCATTCCTCTCATGATCTCCAGAAGGGCTGGTGTGTCCACTTGGGTAGGTGGAGCTGTTGGTGGTGGTGGAACATCCGGATACTGCGATCCAGCTGCTGCTTCCACTATCACTTCTTCCTGGGTAGCCTCCTGAGGTGAGATTGGCCCTTGTTGCTGACCAACAGGGTCAGGTTGCCCATGTTGCCCCTGCTGTTGTCCAGCTCTGATCGATGCGGACGAAGTGCCCCTAAGAAAAGGGACAAGAGAACAATCAAACAACCGGACAGGAAGGATCAATGAAGTCAAAGGATACTGGAATGTCAAGCAAGGGTTGAGAATAACGAATCATGAGATCAAAGGGGAAACACGTGTGATTGAGACATCCTATAAATCAAAACACCCCACAAGTCTGAAATCAGACCTGCATGGGCCACCACTAAAACCTTGTCATGCCCCAGAACCAGAAAACTAGAGAGCAGAGGAATGACTCAGCCAGCTACGTATTATGGGTAGATGAATACCGTATAATACGATCAATGCTGTCTAACCAGACGAGGGGGTGCATACTATATGAAAGTCTTACTATGGTCACTTCACATCTATTGTCTCAATCATTCAAATAAGAAGCAGAAATAGAGAACATGTAAGATAAAGCAGTAAGGCGTCCCAAATGCTCAGTCAAAATGTTCTTGAGATCTGGCTTTATAAAACATAGCCAGATGGTATAGTAACATATACACAATTATTATCAGCTGCAGTCTGACTTAATTACAATCATGTAAAAGTAAGTGCAAGATAATCCGACTAACATGTCGGTGCCAAACGGCTAAGTATGAAGTAAATAACAAAACGAGCGGTGAAGTAAGAAACCCACTCGAGTCCTCCTGCGATCATTCTCCTAGTATTTACCATCTTGGAGGTAGAAGTAAGCTGGATCCTCGGGGACCGGCTCTAAATCTGGCCATGCAAAACCAGAGAGGTTAGACCTCTAATAGCAAGTACCATAAGGAAGGACGATATGAAGGATTAAACCAGTAAGTAAGAGAATATAATAATAGATCTCTGCTTTCCACTAGGATTCACATAACATCACGACACTTCGAACCAACCTCCCAACCAAACAAGGACAGAAGTTGGCCTGTCATGTCCTGACATTCTGATCATCTCAGTTAGGCAACAGAGTAGGTACAGTACACAAACAAATCATCTTGAACGGCCAATCAACTACTACGGCTTGCTATTGTGAGTCCCAAGTTATCCTGGAACTAGGAATTATGCAAATAGGGATTTCTCAGTTCTTACTATGTGCGAGCAAGGCTAGTCTATCCAGTCAATCAATTGCGCCAATCATGTAATTAGACGAGTCCCAGCGGGACGCCCGCCGTTAATATAGCATGTACAATAATATAAGCAGATACCGTTCCCTGTCCGTGTGACAGATTTACAGTATCTGTGGGAACCAGCCGGCCCGTCGGGCACTACTAGTCCTAAGGGGGCTGCCATGTAAGAACTCGGGAATCCATTCTCTCCATGCAATCATTATTTTATTTAACTTAATAGTCTCTACGTTGAGTGAAATCCCATGCCGTGGATCATGGTCATTCCAATGAGTACTTTCGTACGGGGTACGATATGCGCAACTCTACAACGATACCCGTGCGGCTAGGTTGTAGGTCTTACATAGCGTGATGCAACAATCAAATCAAACCACGGAGTAATCATGCCTTGACCATAAAGTACACATGCTATTTTTGTAAGATAAATAAATAAATAAATAATTTGAAGCCTGCATGTGCCTGTATGCCAATATTTGGGATCGGCTAATCGATTGCAATAGTTCATAACATGAACGTGTCTCATTCATTCAATTCAATAAGACGACTAGCCAGTCTCTTAGTTCCAACTAGGAACGCATGATCAATTATTAGTCAATGTCCCAATCATTATCAATGGTGACAAGGCATGAAAGTCAATTAGTATTACATGGGGTCGAGCCTATAACTCCTCAGAGTTAAGTTCTAGTCATACTGGGTATTCATGGACCAATCAGGACACAAGGCGCATTCCACATAACAATCTGTATTATAAATATTAACATATCATGATTTTATCAAGTTCATGCCAAAAGGCGTAAGGATATAATAGAAGAATTATCATGCCATCATTAAATGCATAAATTATAGAGCAAATAGTAACACCTAGGTTAGAAAGTCACGCCAAGTTTAGTAGGTTATACTAAGGCCAACAAGTCACGCCAACAAGTCTAGTCAGAGTGAGCGTGAAAAGTGATTCACGCTGGCACGCACAGTGTGAGCGTGAAGGGAAATTCACGCACTCATAAGTGAGCATGAAGAATGATAAAAAATTCACGCACGCTCAAGTAGGCGAGAAAAGGTGACAAGAAATTCACGCACGCACGCAAGACGTGAGTGTAACTCGAAATCCACGCTGGCATGTAAGGGCGTGAGCGTGACTAAAAATCTATGCACGCATGAAAAGACGTGTGCGTGACTCAAAATCCACGCACGCATGCAAAGACGTGTGCGTGACTAAAAATCCACGCAGACACTTAAGAACGTGTGCGTGACTAAAAATCCACGCAGACACATAAGAACGTGTGCGTGACTAAAAATCTACGCAGACACGTAAGAACGTGTGCGTGACTAAAAATCCACGCAGAGACGTAAGAACGTGTGCGTGACTAAAAATCTACGCAGACACGGAAGAACGTGTACGTGACTGAACCTCCGTTCCAGCCAGAAATAAAGTTCCCAGCCAGAAAGCACGCCAGGTTGGGAGATCAAAACCCATGAACAACCGAGAATATAACAACTTAGATCTAGAAGAAACAAGCCACAGAAATCAAAAATGCCAAGTACTAAACTCTCTTAGGATCATGAGAGGAAGAATACTGAACCATAAAAATGGTTCTCCAAGCAAGAAGCAAGATTGCACTTGCATGCTGCTACTGCTGGTAGGTGGAGAAGTGATGAGAGGAAGAAGAAGAAGTAATGGTGACGAATGAGAGTTATGAGGAGAGAGAATGAGATGGAAGCTTTAAATAGCAAAGGGGGTGGTAGGTGGGTTATTGGGCCGGGTTCACTCGGATCCAACCAAGGCCAACCCGAAAGCAAAGCAGAGAGGTTAAAAGCAGGAAATAAAATGCAGGAATAAAATGTAGATAATAAAATTGCAGGAAATTAATTAACATAAAAATTAAAGAGCAGATAATTAATTAACATAAAATTATAGGAATTTAAATACAGGATAATACATGATAAATACTAAATAAATATTCATGAATTGCACATGTATAAAAGTATGCATTCTTGTAACGGGGAGTGACAGTACCAACACCTATGATGTTTCTAGAAAGCAGAATGTTCAGATGAGGGTCGCACTGATGTGGACCATCAACGACTTTCCATCATATGGAATGTTATCTGGATGGAGCACTCATGGTCGTCTCTTATGTCCGTATTGCATGGACCGCACGAAGGCTTTCCGTTTAAAATATGGAGAAAAATCGTGCTTCTTCGATTGTCATCGACAGTTCTTGTCGAAGGACCATCCGTTTCGGAGGAACAAGAATGCATTTCGTGTCGGCGTTGTAGAGAAGGCCAATCCACCGCCAAGGTGGACCGGAGGCACGATATGGAAGGAGGTCAAAGATTTTCCAAGTGCTATCGAAGAGCCTACAAAGGGATACAAGTGTGATGAATTTGGTCGTACTCATAATTGGACGAAAAGAAGTATATTCTGGGACCTTCCTTATTGGAGCACCAATCTGATCAGACATAACCTTGATGTCATGCATATCGAGAAGAATATGTTTGACAACATAATCAGTACTGTGATGGACGTAAAGGAAAAGACGAAAGACAGTCCCAAGACCAGGTTGGACTTGGAAGATATATGCAGAGGTCCTGCGTTGCATTTAATAAAGGAAGACAATGGAAAGTATAAGCAGCCTAAGGCAATTTTCTCACTAGACAGGGAGGATAAAGTTAGACTTTGTAGGTAGATTAAGGGCCTAAAATTTCCTGACGGATACGTGTCGAATTTAAGAAGATGTGTCGACCCGAAGGAGAACAAACTGACGGGTATGAAGAGCCACGACTGTCATGTATTTATGGAGAGGTTAATTCTGATAGCATTTTGGGAATTATTACCGTCCGTCGTTTGGGATCCGTTGACAGAGTTGAGCATATTCTTCAGAGATCTTTGTTCTACTAAGTTGCATGTCGATCGTCTAGAAAAGCAAGAAAAGGACATTACAGTAACGCTGTGCAAGCTTGGGAGGGTGTTCCCTCCTGGTTTCTTTGACTCCATGGAGCATTTGCCAATTCATCTATCCTACGAGGCACGTGTTGGTGGGCCCGTCGATTATCGGTAGATGTACCCATTTGAGCGGCATTTGAGCCACCTAAAAAAGGTAAAAAATAAGGCTTGGGTCGAGGGTTCTATTTGTGAAGCATATGTTCTCGAGAAGATTACAAACTTCTGCTCGATGTATTTCAAGCCACATGTTGCTACTAATAGAACAAGTGTTCCCAGGAACGACGATGGATATCTTGAATCTAATGATGCAATACTGAAAGTCTTCAATGCTTTCGGAAAGCCTTTCGGAAAAATGAAGAAAAGATATCTAAATGACGAGGAACTAAGGGCTACTAAGTTTTATATATTGCTCAACTGCGACGAGGATGAAGTGGAGAAGCTCGAGGGGTAAATAACTAATACGTCCATATTTACGTCATCTATGCATATAATAGTATCCAATATTATTATTACACTAATTGGTATATGTGTTGTTATTTTCAGCACATTTAATGATGAAGTAAGGTCGAGTAGACAGTACATAGCGGATGAAGAACTGCAACAGGGAATGAGACATCATTTTTCGTCATGGTTGAGTGCATATGTAAGATGATGCAGTAATTACTTCTCGTATATGCACAGTAATTAACGGAACGCTGAATTTAATTTCTTATCTTGTGGTATTTAGGTCGATCGTCCGGACGCAATACCAGAGAATGAGTCTATTAGAACTCTAGCCAAGGGGCCCATTTATTCCATCAAAATATGGCCAAGCTATTGTGTGAATGGGTTTAGGTTCAAGTCAACAAATGCTCCAATCCGAGAGAACTTTCCAGATCTTGATTCGACCAAAAATAGTTGTTCATGTATCCAATCTACAAACTACAAAGATATAGATCCGGGCAATGATTTCTATGGCATCCTACGGGAGATTATGGAGTTGACATATAACTACGGCGTAGATCTGGCTAAGATCGTGTTGTTCAGGTGTGATTGGTTCGATCCGATCCAAGATCAAGGTTGGAAAATTGACAAGCATGGTCTTGTGGATATTAACTACCACCGTCGATATCAAGGATACGAACCATTTGTCCTAGCAAGTCAGGCTCAACTAGTTTACTTCACTACTTATCCTAGACGGGGAACAATTAGGTTGGACTGGTGGGCAGTATACAAGACTAAAGCCAGAAATACCTACGATGTTGACGAAATAGCTTATCAGGAGGATGATCTACCTCTCGTAACAAATACAGTTGACATGGACACAACAGAAGTTCCATATTACACGTCTAATCGTGTAAAAGAGGTAGAAGTATCCGAAGAGGAAAACGAAGTAGACGAAAGCGAAGATGAGGAGAAAAAGGAAGATGAGGACACGGAGGACGAAGAAGATAAATTTTCAGAAGATGATTGAAAGTAAAATAAAATATAAAATATCTTCCATATTACACGTCTAATATTATTATTTTGTTTAATCCTTAATTAATATCTATGTTTCCATCAATCTTACCAGATGGCACCCATGACCCGAGGATGTCGCTTGAGAGAGGCACCTGCTGTTGAGGAGGTAGTGCTTCCTCCTGCTGCTGAGTCGGTAGTGGTACCTACTACAGAGATGACGGTCAAGGAAGAACTTTCTCCTTCTATTAAGGAGAAAGTGATTCCTAAAGCCGAGATTGTTGTGAAGGAGGAGGTGGCACCAGAGGGCAGTTGCACCGGGAGTTCCAATCATTTGCTGGCGTGGATCCTACGTATGCATAGTGGCTGAGGAGGAAGATCTCTCTGCGCCTGCGTAGAGGACAGTAGACTTATTGATCTTTCTGGATGTTATTATCTAGACTTGGATGTTTATTTTACTTTCTGGATGTTTATTTTACTTTTTGGATATTTCTGGATGTTTATAGAGTTTATTATCTAGACTTGGTTATTATCTAGAAATTCAACGGAGGGATGCCCTGGGTCTATTTTTATAAACTGTGATATGTTAAATGCATGTTTATTATCTACAAATTCAACGGAGAGTTCCTCCGGGTCTATCTTTATAACCTGTGATATATTAAATGTATGATTATTATCTTGTAGATATCTATTTCTATCAGGTATGGTAGGACACAGAGGATCGTACCCCTGTGGCAGTAGAGGAGTATACCGCGGTGGTAGAGGTTCCACCGGTAGACGGAGTGGTACTCCGTTAGTGGATGACGGTGTCGGTCCCTCGTCTTATAGTACTCCAGTGTACCAGCCACTCGGATCTCCGTCTGCGTCGACGGTACATGGCAGCACTCCTGGGATAGACATTTCCAGGCCTGATCCTAGCCCATCCAGCAACATTCCTCCTGTTGATGGCACTATAGAGACGGAGGAGCGGGTGGAGGAGGTCGCACCTACGCCGTCTACATAAGGTCCGAGCGATCCCCCATGCGCCCCTCCGGACGAGACGAAGATGGAGATTTGGTCCGACGGGCCTACAAAGTAAGTTAATTAGTTAACATTTATTCATACTTATATCTATATGTTAATGAATTTAATTATCTTTGTGTAGATATCGTCCCCCGTCAGTTCAGAGGTCATTGGGGCTATTTTTGAGGTCTAACTACGGCGGTCCTTGGATCAACTACTCGGATGCCTCAGACGAGAGGAAGTCATTCTGGTTTGCCCACTTCAAGGTAACTAAAGTATATTGCTTTTAGTATAAATTATATTTTATGCATATTGTATAGCTAACTAATTTAATTCTTATAGAAAACATATTTTTATCCACCATACCGGGCTGAGACGATTGAGAAGCAATTTTCTGCCATTGCCGCCAAGTTGATCCGGGATGCGATTGACGACCAGAAGGCTCAAGACCGTTCCGAAAAAGGGATCCAAGGTTGGATCACGCCCGAGCAGTGGACTGCCATGAAGGCTAGATTTGACGCTCCTAGGTAAAAGGAACGGTCGGAGAAGGCTAAGGTGGCTAGGACAAAGGCAGGAAAGTGGTGTGGTGGCTCGATTCCCACGACAAAACATTTTCGTCGCCTGGTACGTGTTTTACAGTAATATATTATTTTAATAAAAGTAGTAATAAAATGTTTAATTTCAATGAAAAACATTTTATTATAACTGGTAAAGAAGGGTGCGAACCCCAATATGGTGACGGTCTTCCTGGCTACCCATCGGAAGTATGGAAAGCTCATCGATGATCGGACTACGCAGAGCGATGTAAGTATTACTTTACGTGTCACTAACTTTATTATAACGTAAGAAATAAGAAAATATATCCATAGACGTGGAACAACTAGGTTGGTAGTAAAAATTATGCTTATCGAGATACGTACTTTTCTAGGATGAGTATCTTAGGCTAGAGCGTGAGCTTACTAGTGCATCTGCGGAAGGAGGGGCTGGTACTTCCTTGCAGCCCCCTCCGGCTCGGACAATGGACGAGCTTTGGATGACCGCCGTTGGTGGTCTTCAGAGGGGTACGTACTACGATACAGGATCCTACAGCACCTTTGTGGCGATGCAGTCATCCAGAGCCTTCTCTGCCATTGTGCATTCCCCACATCACTCAGAGGAGTCGGTCCGAGTGGGGGAACTCTGTCGCCATCTTACTGAGCTGCGTTACGAGCTGTTGCGGAGGATAGAGCAGCCCCTGTCTCAGCCACAGACGGACGATGCAGCCCTCACCGCATGATTTGATATTGTAGAAGCATGGAAAAGAATAGGAATTTCTATGCGGCCCAAAATCAGCATGAAACTTCATGCGGCTTAAAACCTTAGGAGTTTCATGCGGCTCAAAATCCCTGGGAGCTTCATGCGGCTCAGAAAGCTTCATACGGCCCACAAATAGCAGGAAACGTTATGCGGTTCAAAATTAGCCTAAGCAGCTGGTCATAATTACTCTGACATAAAGGTGACAGCTCTGACAGAGATGATGGCTCTGACATAAAGACAAGACGTGACATGCTCCTAAAAAGACGAGAAAATCATCATGATATCCGGCACAGTCCACAATTCCAAAGAAGATTCTTTATGCGGATCGCCTATGCGTCCTTCATGCGGCCCGGTTATGAGATGTCCTTTTTGCGGCTAAGTTATGAGACGACCCTCATGCGACCCGGTCATGAGACACTCTTCATGAGGTTCGGCTATGGGACAGTCCTTCATGCAGCTCCGCCAAGATGCATCATTCATACGGCTCGCCGCAGAGTAGCAGTTGGGACACGTGGCAGAAATTGACCAAGTCTTAACAGTTTGAATTTAGTGCAACAAACAGATCATGATCAATCTTAACCAATCCCCAGCTGCCCACTTCTCGAGGCACAGTTACAAGGATGTGGCCCAAAATTAGCCACGTGGATGTACACCCCATTACTCATGAATTCCTATAAATAGCAAGGTGCTATTCCCTTGCACACACACATAGAGATATACACACACCCAGGCAGAGAGAGAGAGAGCATTTTTTCACCGGAGCCGAGGTTGCGTTCGATCGTCCAAGGAGTAAGGCAGAGTTGATAGCACTTTTCCGAGCCTCTACCGTCACCCCCCAGAATCTAAACTAAACAATTATACTTAGATTGCTTTTCCTAGGTTTTGTTCCTAGGCTCTCTTTTGTACAAACGAGTTTGTAATTGTGAGTCAAAGTTCAGTCCTCCTATAAAACTGTTCTGTTCTACGATAATCAATGGCAAACATGATGGCGACTCTGCTGGAGACTAACTTCTCCACTGCTGAAAAGTTGGTGACACAATCGGACGCAGCCAAACTTGGCTCCACGTAATAGATTCTGGTTGTTCGTTTCGACCAGCAAGCGTTTGAAGAGATGCTCTCCGAGGGGAGCGCTAGCCCCATCCAGAAGCGAGGCAGCCCAAAGAAGGCCCGCAGGGCGTGGAGGTCCAAAACCGTTGCCCCTCCCCAAGCTCTGGAAGAAGTGTTCTATGCTGCCCAAGACGACGAAGAAGACTCACATGCGGCCCCACTTCAGGCCGCAGAGGACCCTGCTGTCCCCAAGTCCGACAAAGGAAATACTACGATGCTGGACTTGTGGCAGCAAATGGGAACTCTATGCGGTCCAGGAAGAAGCCGCATAAGGGTACGGGCCGTAGGAAGAACGCATATGCGGCCACCAATCCCAGCCGCATGCAGAAGGCTCATGCGGCCACCAATCCCAGCCGCATGCAGAATGCCTATGCGGCCACAAATCCTAGCCGTAGGGAGATGACCTATGCGGCATCCAATCCCAGCCACCAGCCATCTGCCCTATCCGGTTCGGGTTCAGTCTTCGAACGCCTCTCATGCGGTCCTGACAGCAGAAGCTCCAATGAGGATATGCCAGACTCTATGGGCCACAGTTTGGATTCTTCCTACTATGCGCCCTTGGGTGCTAGAACAAAGAAGTCTAGGACAGCGCGAGCTCGTCGAGCTCAGTCAGCTGTCCTGTTATGACCCACACCCACTGTGAGGGTACGAGCACATAACAACGCCCAGCCTACGTCGCAGTGTCAGCGGTAGAACGCTGTCTAGGTTACTATCTAACCAACAACTCACGCAATTATAACGTACTCATCATGATCAACTCCGAACGGAGGACAAGTATAAGATATTGTAACTCAATCACAGTCTAAGCACGATAAGATAATCACAGAAGAATTAACTAAGAATAAAAAAGATAACTACTAAAATAATAACAACTCTCAACAAATCTCAAATACTACACAAGTCTCAAATCTTCTATAACAATTTCAACATGAAAATATATGCTAGACTACTAAACTAAATCCCAATCACTCCTGTGTGTCGGGGCCAAAGGTAGCTAAGCCATCTCCTGGTCCGTAATAAGTAGGGCAAGTATCCCCAGGGCAATCATCTGTAAAATTTTCAACAGGTCCAGTTAGGACAGGAACGAGTACAACTCATCAAAAAATCCCAAGTAAATGATAGAGAACTATAAAGCTGTTATAGACAGTTTTATTGATGAACATGTAGTTTGTATACAGGTGACGGTATAGAGAAACAGTTAAGATACAAGAAAAGTAAAGTAAGTAAAACAAGAGAAGAATCATAGCGATAAAGACTGTAAATAGGAACTAGCTGAACTAGAGCAACATGATATAAGTCCAGAATATAAATGTAAACAAGTGCAAAAACCTAAGTAAATCCAGACAACATGAATCTGATACCAGGTGATTCCAGTACAAGATGAGTCCAGTATAAGATGATTCCAGTCATAGTGATCAATGATTCCAGGGGAGTCCAGCCTATACTCTAACAGTGTGTTTTAAAATACCGAGATCGACATATAAACAGCTGTAGGTAATACGGCACATCACACACCTAGCCGGGTGTGAGATGGCTATCATTCTAGTAGATTCCAGTAGATTCTAGTTGGGAGATTCCAGATTGGGGTATGTCTACATGTCTTACTCAAGTATTTCCCCTCCCAGCAAGTACAAGTGAATCCAGAATACGACGTGAGAATCGAGATGAGTCCAGCCAAATGTGATGATACCAGCAAGTGATTCCAGGGTGATTCCAGTAGGTGATTCCAGTAATAGAAGCCAAATATGATGATACCAGTAATAGAGGCCAGACAACATGGTATGTGTGTCGCATACATGAACCCAGAAATATCCATACGTATTGTAAGAATCACATAAAACTAACTAGAACTGAAGTACAGTAATTGACAAGTAAATGAGAGAACTATCAGATAATGTACTTGCCTGCTACTCTGGAAAGAGCAGTATAATATCAGATGTCTGCACTGGAGTCGCAATGTCCTAAATAGAGTAATACAGGTTATAATGTGTTTAAAATAAGATTAATGGAGTTTATGATGCAATCTACATAATTCTAAGTCAATTCTAGGTCAAAGTCAACTAGAATTCAGCAATTCGGTAAATCATCAAATAATTCAAATAAGTCATAATGACCAAATTACCCCTAGGCTAAAAAATGATAATTAAATATCCTACTGACATGGTTAGGCTCTAGGTCATGCAGTCACTAGGATTTCACTAACAGCACACCAAATCACAAGTCATGATTAAAACAGTTTTTAAATAGTTTAAAAATTATTAAAAATCACCAAAAATCATAATATGAAATAAATATCAATAAATATTAATTATAATTACAAAATTTCAAAATTACCCTTATTTCAGAAACTGGGTGTTACAAGTCCCAACCTGACCATCAAAGAGTCCCGCTAACTGTTATGCGGGCCTCTGATGGAAAGTTGTACAGAACCACCCGTGTCCAGCCCCCGATGGCAAACGGACAGGGTGGTTCCCAAGATTCTTCCAACAATGATCGAGGGCAAGTGCTTTTACTAGCCCCGCATTAGGGAGCAAACATGATACCAACGCACTCGTGTGCTCGGGATTCTCGGGCCCACAAAATGAGTGTAAAGGTTGATCGAGATGTCCTTGACTTGCGAGATATGATCCTTCACAAGCGCAAGAAAAGAGAAAAAATCTTGGTGTACAAAGAGTCCTTCCTGTCACGACCCGTACCCACCGTGAGGGTACGAGTACGTAACAACGCACAGCCTACGCCGTAGTGTCGGCGGTAGAACGCTGTTCTAGGTCATGAACTATAACTAGCATAATATGAATACTCTTCATAAGGAGGCCAACACAGAGGTACAACTCAATCATAATCTAAGGTAGAATGATAAAGATAGATAAACATGAAATCCAAAAGAGATACAGGAGATAGAAGTCTAAGTGTCTAAGATACATAATCCCAGAAATACATCTCAAAACTCAAATACAGTAATCCACAAGTAAATACAACTCCAGACAAAATGAAATAACTATCTAAACAACCTCTACTTTGTCTCCTCTAGGCTAGCAGGCAATCCCAGGCTATCTGTAAAATTTATCAACAGGTCCAGTCAGGACAGGAGCGATCACATTACATCTCAACAGTTCATAGCAGGTTAGAAAATATAATCATGCAGTAAAGTAAGATACAAGATCTGAAGAAATAATATGATGAAAAAGGGCGACTGTAAATAAATAGATACAACATATAGAGAACTAATAGTGACTAGTGATTCAGAGCACAAGATGGTTATGTAAACGGCACGATGTTGTACACGAGTAATCTACAGAGGTTGTACACGAGTAATCTACTGGATTGATTACATAACCACTTCTACTCCCCCACCCCAATCAATACACAAGGATCTAGTTAAGTTATGTTATTGCACACGAAGTATAGTCGCACACGAGATCATGTGAATACATGAGTATACACGATTTCACACAATTTGTACACGAATATCACGAATACAAGGAGTACACGATGCTCACGATAAAGTACACGAACACGAATACCCGATGTATCCGCTAAGGAGATAACATCGCACAACAAGATCCATATAGTACTAATCCGTGTTTCCAACGTGTCAGCATCATGTAAAGTAATCTAAAGCAGGAAATATAATCCTAAACAAGATATGAAATGATCAGAGAATGTACTCGCCTGATATCTGAATGTCCAAGGTAAAGATACTGTCCGAGGAGAGGTATCTGGCTCCTAATTAGAACAGCACAAGTCACAACATATCCAGAAGGGTAATATAAAGCACTACAATGCATTCTACATGAATCTAGGTCAAACTAGGCCAAAGTCAACCCTTGGTCAACTCTGGTCAACTGCACTAGTCAAACTAGGTCAAACTAGGTCATGTCCTAACCCAGCAAGTCTTACTAGGCCTAACCAAGACTATCCTAGCAAGCACACATCAATACAAGGCTATACAAGCCAACATACACCCAACTCTATATAGCATGCAATTATTCAATACTCAAATAGGCAAGAATTCACATTGGATACACACTAGGTAATCTATTACTTTAAACTATATATGTCTACACATATATACACATGCACATATTGGTATTCAACATTAGGTCTATAATCATGGCATTTCAAATGGTTATATAAACTTATATATTACAACACAATATGCTAACATATATATAATATACATACATAGCTAAGTTAACTGTATTCATAAATACTTATTTAAGAGGCTATGTGTGTGTATGTGAACATGGCAAAGGGGCAAGTGAGGGTTAAATGGGCATACATAGTGTATACATATCAAAGAGTGTCAAAGTGTAAGTGAACAAAGTGTCAAGTGTGATAGTGTCTACATAGTGTAAGGGGTACATGATGTAATATAGGATTTGTGTTAACATAGAACATTATATCTCATTAACTTGTATATTGCATACATTACATCTATTATTACATTACATTCATGCTTGCATTCATTCATCATTCATTTATTCTCTTGCACTACTATATGCACCATACATTACATACTATGGAACCTACATATTCATTACAAGCCATACTTATACATGCTTATATTAGATAGGATACTTATACCTCATACATTATTTATTTAAACATTTACTCATGCTTGCATTCTCTATTTAATTACATAATGTATATACATTAACATGGGTTAAAATCAAATAGAATATTATATTACACACAAGGGTGCACAAAATGCATATGCCGAAAAGTAACTCCTACTAATAATCAATACTGTACCATATCAGCATAAATTAAAATCTAGGATTAAAGTATGTTATAGATCTATGTGTTAGCTTTCCGAAACTTTAAACGGATCGCATTTTCGTTTCCAAAAACTCCCGAAATTGCGAAAACACAGAGAACGCGTTTGTCTTTCGTACAGCTGACACTCAAATAATTCTCCAGAAAGTTAAAGAAAGAATTAGGTCTATTAATATTTTTTTTGGAAATCTAACTTCAATACGCTTCTTTAAAAAAAACGGGAGATTAAACCGAGCTTTGATCTAGAAGTTATGATATTTCTAAGTTAGGGCTGAAATTAAAAACGTGGATAAAAATCATGACGGATTTGGGTAGTTTGAGACAAAAGAACACAAGTATATAACATAATATATCAAGAACTCACTCTCTACACTAATATATATATATGAGACACTATAGAACACATCTCCAATACAAAAATATGAGATTAAACATGTAATAATTCATTCATACATAACAACAACACATAGTGTGTCCAAATTTGGGGTTTTCCCACATGGACACAACCACAACACAAATGACACTCCTATGACCTCCAAATGGACACGAAATGGACACAAATGGAGATACAACCATGGAGGTCATTTCTATGGGTTCAAAATAGACCTATATGCATGAGAAAATGAAAAGGAGAAGGGATTTATACCTTCCGGTAGATCGAATCGAAGAAAAGCCTTTCCGGAGCGACACCGACACGTAGAGATTCCAAAAGGACACGAACGAGCTCCGAATCCTCCCAAACTTGGGTAGCTTCCTCCTTGGCTAGAATGGAGAAGGAAAGAAGAAGATTTGGTGGTGAAATGGAAGGATTTGGTGGAAAAATTGCTAGGGATTGCTCTCTAGGAATTTGGGGAAGAACAAGAGAGAGAGTGTGGATGAGAATAATGAAATGAACTTGAGCCTATCCTCTCCCAAAGTGGCTGGCCATATGGGGCTATTTGTCCTATTATGGTAAGGTCCAAAATGCCCCCACTAACCTATTCTATGAGTATTAGGAAAAGGCTAATTGGTTGGGGCTAAATTAGTCATTCTAAAGTCTCTAATCACACTAACCTTATCCATAATAATTAGTCTAACCTCTAACTAAAATATTTCTATCATGTGGGCCAAAATTAATATCATGTGGGCCATGCCTAACTAGTGTGTGGGTCCTACTAGAGTCAAACTACCCCCGGGTCCCCGTTTCAAGTTGGATTGAGTTGAAATTCGAACCCGACTCAAATAACCCCAAAACAATATCATAAATAATAAAATAAATTTCAACCCCAAAATAATATCATAAATAATAAAATAAATTTTAAAAATATTCAAAAATGTAAAATGACAAAAATATCCCTGTTTCTGAAAACTGGGGGTGACAAATCTATCCACCTTAAAAAAAATTTTGTCCTCGAAATTAAAACAAAGCAATCACAGGAAACACATGCAGAAAATAATCTCATTCAAATACTTTTCAAAAAAAAAAATCAGCAATAAAAAAATCTCTTTGAGGCACATCAAACATTTGTAAATAAAAACTGATAAGTGTCCGATACGGACACAAAACCATCACAAAATCACACCTATCAAAGGTCAAAATCAACAATCACCAACGCAATAAATATCCAAATAATTCAAAGAGGTCAAATACAAAATATCCTTAGGCCAGAAATGACATTAAAATATCCTAATCACATGGTTAGGCTCTAGGTCAAACAGTCTCTAGGGTTTCACTAGCAAAACATCAAAATCACAAGTCATGATTTTAAATAGTTTTAAAATGATTTAAAAATTACCAAAAATTATATCATGATTTAAATGTCAAATCAATAAATGATTAAAAGTACAAAATTTCAAAATTACCCTCATTTTAGAGAACTGGGTGTTATAAGTCTACCCACCTTAGAAAAATTTTATCCTCAAAATTAAAATGTTCATACTCCTTCTAGGTCGAACCCCTCCCACAATCAAAGTCTCAGAACTTAAACAATCATACGATTTAAAAGGATGACATACAGGGTCATGGCATACGGTGGTAGTGAAAGTCTCATCTAGGTATACTAGTCATGCTAAACCAAAACGGTCATATGGTATGAAAACACACAAGCAATCTAGGGTGCTAAACTAGAAAAGATACAAAAATAACAATCATCAAGACTGTAAGGCAGTCTACCATCCTATATAAAAACTGGTACTTATCAAAATAAAATAAAGTTAAACTACCATTTATCTAATAAGGGGTACTATTCAATAAAATAAAAATCAAAAGTTAAAGAATGAAAGCCAATTGCATGAAAATCCAATCACAATATATTTATATATATAGCGTTAGAGAGGGAAAAGCTAGCATTATGTACAAGTTATGTAGTTCGTGTGTGTATGGGTGTATGTGGACATGTTCATATGTTTAGATAATAGGCGTGTGTGTATGTGAAATATACATGAAAGTGCATAGGAGGATTTGGGGTTTCAAACAATAACTATCAAGTTACACTAATCATGGCATATTGGTTAAACAATCTACAATACACAACTCATTTGCTCATAACATGCATGAAGCTAACATTTAAACCAGTGCAATATTAACATAATACAATTTCAAAATTTAGGAGTTTGAAACATCACAACTAATCTCAATGCTCCCAATACATCCTAACATGATAGAAATGAAACCCTAATATACTATCAATATATTTATCTACGTATACAGTTCAATATTACATGTTAAATCTGAAATTGAACTGAAAATGGAAATCAATGTAAAAATGTTAACATGTATTCAGTTTTCAGAATTTTGGAGAATTTGCACATCAAAACCAACTCAATGTTTATCACAACCTAACATGTAAGAATATGGAACCTAAATTTATATCCCTACAACAACAAGGTACACAGCTCTAAATATTACATTTAAAACAATCAATTTGAACTAACATTTAAAATCCCGTATTAAGGGCTAATATGCACACAGTCTCAGATTTGACAAATTTAAACACAAAACTCAACCAAATTTTTTTTTTGAATTGAAATCCTACGTATAACATACATGTGCAGTGATATAAATAAAACTATTATCATAAAATTTTATATTTAAATTACGAGTTAAGCTAGGAAAAGCAGAGAATCGAAAATATTAGGTTTTGAAAATTTAAACATTAACGACATATTAATATGTATTCAGATAGGTGGAAATCAAGTGTAGCATGCATAAGTGTCAGGAAAGTGTCCACTATATATATTCATATATATTCTCATGTCCCAATATAAAATTTTAATTCTACGTTAAGACCAACAATTAGATTCCTACCAAGGTTGTAAGCAGGTGATTGACGTAATCAAGACAGTATTATTATTATTATTTAATACTAGAATAATAGCAAGAAAGAAATAACGATAAAATCTGTTTTTGCTTATCTGTTTAAAAGAAAAATCCATTTTGAAACCCAGAGCTAAATTTTCAAATCCAAGATAAAGTCTAGCAAAATCATCGATTCATTGTATTAAGAAGAATTTCATAGTAAGAAGGTACACAAAGTTTATAAAAACAGCTAAAGCTACTCCTAAGTTAAATAAATGAGAAACAAAACAAAACAAACAAATAACAATTCTCTCTTTCTTTTTTTTCTTTTTTTTTGAAGGACTGAAACAAAAGTAGAGAAAATATGTTCAAAAATATTTAAGGTACAATCTGATAATCATATGCGTCTTCTTGAAATTATGTTGTCAGAATTCTGCCACGCCAATAAGCATAGCTGCAATAAACGATAGAGTCCATAATAAGGCATACACCCTATAATCATGTTATCTAGAATTCTTACCACGCCACCCGGTATGGCTGCAAAAAAATCTAGATTTCATAACTAAGATAAGTATAGCTATATCAGGCTCTACGTCCTTGTCATGCAAGCAAATATGACTGCAATAAATTCTAAATTCCATAATAAAGTAGACTTTTACCTTTCTCACTGCCCTTATCAAGTATGTTATCAGGTTATACCTTAATTCCCAAAAAATGTACATATACATATAAATACAAACTCAAATTCAACAACTAACATCAAGATTCAAAATTCAACAATAATCCATCAAAAATCATAAAAATACAGACTCAAATTCAACCACTATCATCAAGATTCAAAATTCAACAATAATCCATCAAAAATTATAAAAATACATACTCAAATTCAATCACTAACATCAAGATTCGAAATTCAACAATAATCCATCAAAATCAAGTTCAATAACAGGAAGTAAAGGTAAATCAAATCAGGGAAAAATAGATTTCAAATCGAAGTTAAAATAAGATTCTCAAGGATCGTCCCAGGAATCTCTCAAGGAATCCTAACCGTGATTGAGTACCTTCAAAATATATCCTATTCCTACTGCAGGCTGTAGTGGTACTCTAGTTCGAATACCACTACATAAACTTGACCTGCATGGGCCACCACTAAAAACGTGTCACGACCCGCACCCACCGTGAGGGTACGAGTATGTAACAACGTCCAGCCTACGCCGCAGTGTCGGCGGTAGAACGCCGTTCTAGGTCATGAACTATAACTAGCATAATATAAATACTCTCCATAAGGAGGCCAATACAGAGGTACAACTCAATCACAATCTAAGGTAGAATGATAAAGATAGATAAACATGAAATCCAAAAAAGATACAAAGAGATAGAAGTCTAAGTGTCTAAGATACATAATCCCAGAAATACATCTCAAAACTCAAATACAGTAATCCACAAGTAAATACAACTCCAGACAAAATGAAATAACTATCTAAACAACCTCTACTGTGTCTCTCTAGGCTAGCAGGCAATCCCAGGCTATCTATAAAATTTATCAACAGGTCCAGTCAGGACAGGAGCGAGCACATTACATCTCAACAGTTCATAGCAGGTTAGAAAATATAATCATGCAGTAAAGTAAGATACAAGATCTGATGAAATAACATGATGAAAAAGGGAGACTGTAAATATATAGATACAACATATAGAGAACTAATAGTGACTAGTGATTCAGAGCACAAGATGGTTATGTAAACGGCACGATGTTGTACACGAGTAATCTACAGAGGTTGTACACGAGTAATCTACTGGATTGATTACATAACCACTTCTACTCCCCTGCCCCAATCGATACACAAGGATCTAGTTAAGTTATGTTATTGCACACGAAGTATAGTCGCACACGAGATCATGTGAATACATGAGTATACACGATTTCATACGATTTGTACACGAATATTACGAATACAAGGAGTACACGATGCTCACGATAAAGTACACGAACACGAATACCCGATGTATCCGCTAAGGGGATAACATCGCACAACAAGATCCATATAGTACTAATCCGTGTTTCCAACGTGTCAGCATCATGTAAAGTAATCTAAAGCAGGAAATATAATCCTAAACAAGATATGAAATGATCAGAGAATGTACTCGCCTGATATCTGAATGTCCAAGGTAAAGATACTGTCCGAGGAGAGGTGTCTGGCTCCTAATTAGAACAGCACAAGTCACAACATGTCCAGAAGGGTAATATAAAGCACTACAATGCATTCTACATAAATCTAGGTCAAACTAGGCCAAAGTCAACCCTTGGTCAACTCTGGTCAACTGCACTAGTCAAACTAGGTCAAACTAGGTCATGTCCTAACCCAGCAAGTCTTACTAGGCCTAACCAAGACTATCCTAGCAAGCACACATCAATACAAGGCTATACAAGCCAACATACACCCAACTCTATATAGCATGCAATTATTCAATACTCAAATAGGCAAGAATTTATATTGGATATACACTAGGTAATCTATTACTTTAAACTATATATGTCTACACATATATACACATGCATATATTGGTATTCAATATTAGGTCTATAATCATGGCATTTCAAATGGTTATATAAACTTATATATTACAACACAATATGCTAACATATATATAATATACATACATAGCTAAGTTAACTATATTCATAAATACTTATTTAAGAGGCTATGTGTGTGTATGTGAACATGGCAAAGGGGCAAGTGAGGGTTAAATGGGCATACATAGTGTATACATATCAAAGAGTGTCAAAGTATAAGTGAACAAAGTGTCAAGTGTGATAGTATCTACATAGTGTAAGGGGTACATGAGGTAATATAGGATTTGTGTTAACATAGAATATTATATCTCATTAACTTGTATATTGCATACATTACATCTATTATTACATTACATTCATGCTTGCATTCATTCATCATTCATTTATTCTCTTGCACTACTATATGCACCATACATTACATACTATGGAACCTACATATTCATTACAAGCCATACTTATACATGCTTACATTAGATAGGATACTTACACCTCATACATCATTTATTTAAACATTTACTCATGCTTGCATTCTCTATTTAATTACATAATGTATATACATTAACATGGGTTAAAATTAAATAGAACATTATATTACACACAAGGGTGCACAAAATGCATATGCCGAATAGTAACTCCTACTAATAATCAATACTGTACCATATCAGCATAAATTAAAATCTAGGATTAAAGTATGTTATAGATCTATGTGTTAGCTTTCCGAAACTTTAAACGGATCGCGTTTTTATTTCCGAAAACTCCCGAAATTGCGAAAACACCGAGAACATGTTTGTCTTTCGTACAGCTGACACTCAAATAATTCTCCAGAAAGTTAAAGAAAGAATTAGGCCTATTCATATATTTTTTTTGGAAAGCTAACTTCAATACGCTTCTTTTAAAAAAAATAGGAGATTAAACCGAGCTTTGATCTAGAAGTTATGATATTTCTAAGTTAGGACTGAAATTAAAAACGTGGATAAAAATCATGACGGATTTGGGTAGTTTGAGACAAAAGAACACAAGTATATAACATAATATATCAAGAACTCACTCTCTACACTAATATATATATGAGACACTATAGAACACATCTCCAATACAAAAATATGAGATTAAACATGTAATAATTTATTCATACATAACAACAACACATAGTGTGTCCAAATTTGGGGTTTTTCCACATGGACACAACCACAACACAAAGGACACTCCTATGACCTCCAAATGGACACGAAATGGACATAAATGGAGATACAACCATAGAGGTCATTCCTATGGGTTCAAAATAGACCTATATGCATGAGAAAATGAAAAGGAGAAGGGATTTATACCTCCCGGTAGATCGAATCGAAAAAAAGCCTTCCCGGAGCGACACCGACACGTAGAGATTCCAAAAGGACACGAACGAGCTCCGAATCCTTCCAAACTTGGGTAGCTTCCTCCTTGGCTAGAATGGAGAAGGAAAAAAGAAGATTTGGTGGCGAAATGGAAGGATTTGGTGGAAAAATTGCTAGGGATTGCTCTCTAGGAATTTGGGGAAGAACAAGAGAGAGAGTGTGGATGAGAATAATGAAATGAACTTGAGCCTATCCTCTCCCAAAGTGGCTGGCCATATGGGGCTATTTGTCCTATTATGGTAAGGTCCAAAGTGCCCCCATTAACCTATTCTATGAGTATTAGGAAAGGGCTAATTGGTTGGGGCTAAATTAGTCATTCTAAAGTCTCTAATCACACTAACCTTATCCATAATAATTAGTCTAACCTCTAACTAAAATATTTCTATCATGTGGACTAAAATTAATATCATGTGGGCCATGCCTAACTAGTGTGTGGGTCCCACTAGAGTCAAACTACCCTCGGGTCCCCGTTTCAAGTCGGATTGAGTTGAAATTCGAACCCGACTCAAATAACCCCAAAACAATATCATAAATAATAAAATAAATTTCAACCCCAAAATAATATCATAAATAATAAAATAAATTTTAAAAATATTCAGAAATGTAAAATAACAAAAATACCCCTGTTTCTGAAAACTGGGGGTGACACTTCCATAGACGTCACTGCACTCAAGTCATTGTCAATTGCTGCTGCAACAAGACAGAACTATAAGAGGACCGACAATTTCAACCAGCACGACCAAGAAAATCTCATCTAAGCGGTTGTCCACAGCCGTCACAGGAGGAGTTTATCAAGGTACCCGCTCAAAGATAAAATCTTTAACACTGGAAGATTCATCACCTACATCCTTGGGGATAGTTGAAGCTGGGGGTAGCACTCCTCGGAACATCCACAACAATCCGGTGTTTCAAGAAGATGAACCAGGGGAAATAATCCCCCCAAGAGACTCAGACGTACCTGAAAACGTCCATAAGTGCCAAGACGAGGCAACCTCCTATGCAGGGGGTGGCACTTTCTACGAGTCCGAACCAGAGAAGAATATTCCCACATACCCCGACGACTTCTCTATGCGAGGGTATGATTCGGAGGGCACGTCTTCTACGGTTCCTTCCACTTCTTCTCATGTGAGAACGACATTCATGACTGAGAATGATCAAGACGGTCCCAGTGATCGACATCGCCTCGACACTCTTGAGGCCATACTTCAAACCTTGGTTAAGTCAGTGGACGAGATCAAGGCGGCCCTACCGGCTCTCCAAGGAAGGACACCTGGCCAAACAAGCTTGGGTCCCGCTATCAATGCGGACTCAAACACAACCGCGCCAACCCCGGGTGACAATCCACCCAGAATGTCGGCTCCTACTACTGCAGAAGAGGCTAGGGAGGCGAGAAGAGAAGTCCAGAAGCTCCGTACAATGTTCTACGCCCGAGAATCCTCTCAGGACCTCAGGATACGACAGCCGTATCCCACTGCATGGAGAGATGTCGCCTTTCTTCCATGATACAAACCATTCAATATCAATCAATATGACGGGAAGATCTCTGTGAGCCAGTATATGACCTACTTCGAGGTCACAACAGACCATCTACCTCATGACGATGCCATCCTCACGCGATTGTTCATCGGGGCATTAGAGGGGGTCGCGTTCGACTGGTACCGTAACTTGCCGGATAACTGCATCTATTCCTTTGCCGACTTTAAACATATGTTCCTGGAAAGTTTCTATGAGGTGGGACAAGATGTGACAATGTCAACCCTCATGGACGTTGTTCAAGGAAAAAAAAGCTGACGAGGAATTACATTGAGCGGTTTCGCCAAACCGCGATAAAATTGCCCTCCGGTATCCCGGACTCTTCTTTAATTGAGATTTACCAAAAGAGGCTGCTCCCCACAATCAGCCTCTGGATGGACGAAAGTCAATTTAAGGACTGGAAGACCTTCATCATCAGCGCCACTAGCGCAGAAGCAAAATTGAAGAAGGCTCGTCAACTGGGATTGCATATCTCGGATGGAGAGGATAAGGGCAAACGCCGTAATGCCAACAACAACAATGGCGTTAGTTCCTCTAACAATCGAGACACCAAAGACAAACAGACTGTGGTGGCCGATACAGCCCAGAAGCCTGAACCAAAGTAGGTAGAGAAGCAGTGGCCTCAGGCGACTTACTCCTTCGAAGATAGCCATGTCAAGCCCATCTTTGACATGCTCCTGCAAGAAGATAGAATTTAGCTCCCTCCACCGAGACATGAACCTCGACTTGCAGAGATAGAGAACCCGAAGTACTGTCACTTCTACCGCTACGTCCACCACGCTACTCAAGAATGCTTCCAATTGGAGCGGTACATCCAGACCCTTATCGATTCTAAGACTTTGGCTATTGATTTTGAAGAGGTAACCGTGGCTGCCAACATGGTGTCGGTACAATTCGGTAGCTTCCCTCCAACGAAAACTCAAGATGGCATAGTACTCGTCCCTCGGGAAATAATGGAGGTCATTAATCTTCCCCCTCTCCGAGACCAGATAACTGGGATGGTGCCCCTCACCACGTTACGAGGGGAGGTCATGTGGGTCCACCCGGACTTGGTGTCTGAAGTAACCCAGACAGCATCATCCTCTACCGGCAAGAAGAAGGGTGGGAAAGCTAAGTCCTGCCACACCAACTCAGCCAGCATCGAAGAAGATACAGCTGTCGTTACCCGGTCTGGTGCACAATCTCAACCTATACCGGGTAACTCGGCTGAAGAACGTCAGCCGGCTACTCCTGATGCCCCAGGACATTCTCAGCCTCCTTCGGCCGACAAGCCTATGCCAAAGGAGACCCGCTTCGACAAGCCGCTCCGTAAAGACGCACCTCAGGGGCTGGAAAGGCCTTACAATTTTGACATCCTGGCACAATTAGCCAACACACCAGCCAAATTATTATTATATGAGCTCTTGAGACTCTCCAAGGATGTTCGCGTCGTACTGAGCGAAGAACTCCAGAATGCCGACGCTTATTTGGCTCAGGTCAAGCTTACAGAGGAGAGCTCGCCAGCGAATTTCTAGGACAGCGCTTGTATAGGTGAAATGCCCAACATCGTATTCACTCTGCAGGATATGCTCATCAAGACCAACCTGCACGATCGCCCTCTGTATTACACTGGATACGTCAGCGACATCAAGGTGGATCGGATGCATATTGATCCCGGTTCTTCAATAAGCATCATTTCGAAGAGCTTGCTTCCCCTCCTGTGCATCCCTATGCATCGGCTGACACCTACCAGTACCGCCATCAGCGGTTTAAATTCAGGGAGAAGCTATCCTATTGAGAAGATTCGCCTAAAATACCAAATTGGCGACCTTCAGTCGGAAGTTACTTGCTACGTCATAGACGCAGATACGTCCTGCAATATTCTCCGGGAGAGTCCGTGGATACACGATTATATGATCGTGCCCTCCATATTGTACCAGTGCTTCAAATATGTCGACAAGTACAGCTTCATAAGAACAGAATTTGCCGACATCGATCCTTTCAAAGGGGTTGAATCCTACTATTCGGATTCCTGTCTGTACGAAAAATCGAAAAGGCACCTGGTCAAAGAGGCTGCTCAAGAGCAGACAGAGGCTATAATGGGATCAGAAGAACTTCTGAAGATCCGTCTCCAGCCCCGCAAACCAGGAAGAACTGTACCTCTTATAGCTACTTTGCGTAAAGAAGCAGCCAGTCTACCAGTGTTCACTGCACAAAAGGAGCAAATAGTTATTCGACTTCCTAGGTCTAGCCAAGGGCCGACACCCACTGAGGAGCCACTGACAATCAGACTGCCAAGAGCCAGCCAACAACAATCAAAAGAGATTAATCCTTCTGTTAAGCCGATGATCATTCGTCTTCCCAGGATAAGTCGACAGCCAAGCACTAAGCCAGGAACTGCTAGTGAGCCAACGACTCCACGTCCAGCACCACTAGTAGAACCCTTGATGATCAAGCTGTCCAGGTCATCCTCCCAATCGTCAATAATACAGGGGGTGGCTGAACAGGAGCTAGGGATAAATCGACAGCTTAACACTAAGCCAGGGACCATTAGTGTACCAACGACCCCACGTCCTGCACCACCAGTAGAACCCTTGATGATCAAGCTGCCCAGGTCATCCGCCCAGTCTTTATTAATATAGGGGGTGGTTGAAGAGGAGCTAGAGCTAGCCAAATATGTGGTTGCGCACACTGATGTTCCTTCTGTTGATCATGTAATCCCACCATAGAAGATACCTTATTTTATCAATAAAGGGCTATTTTTGAACTACCTCGAGCTTAACAAGCTTCATATAATGTATGCTATGGAACACGGTATGGGTATCAACTTACACACATAAGTGACAAATGTCTACACCACGAACCAACTTACTTCCGTAGAAGGTGCTTGTTTCATAGTCGCGGGAGAGGATCATCCAATCATCTTCGGCCGAAAGAATGTCAACTGTCCTTCAGGCCAGAAGAAGTCGATCTCGAACCCGACACCGGAAGACTTCCATTTTATCTGTATAGCTCCCGATCCAAGTATCTCATACAAAAATAGGGGGTATGATATGGAGACTACAACAGGCTTGAACTATGGCATCGGCCGGCGATTATCTTTGTAATTGCCAGTGCCGGCTGAAAAACTATAGGATTATTACAGCAAGACTAGACGTGGTCTAGGCTATGTTACACCTGCAACAACTCCCGAGAGCTTGGATGAGGAATGCGAATGGCATTCATATTCGACTAGATCACCCACTTTCGATTTGGATGTCAGCATCGAGGACGTTCTCAGGCAAGCTTGGTCTGTCAACATGGCATTTATTGACGCCTACGAAGAAGACGAAGACGTACCCAAACTTCTTGAGTTAGAGCCTGGGGTCCAATAGCTAGATGCGCAATGGGGGAAGCATTTTAAACAAAGAGATCCCCTTACCGAAGATGAGGTTATACAAGTTGACCTCGGCGATGCTCCAAAGCCAATCTTCGTTAGCAAAAGTCTGACAGATGAAGAGCGGGAGTCGCTATTGCAACTCGTCAGAGAGTATATTGACGTGTTTGTCTGGAGCTATGAAGACATGCCAGGGTTAAACCTCGAGATTGTACTCCATAAGCTCAACATTCATCCGGACGCAAAGCCGGTTAAGCAACAGCAAAGACGGTTCCGCCCAGATATCATAAATTCTATCAAAGATGAGGTCAACAAACTAATAGCCAGCAGCTTCATCCGTGAGGAACAACATCCAGATTGGGTAGCCAATATAGTACCGGTCCTCAAGAAGAATGGGAAGATCCGAATTTGCATCGACTTTTGAAATCTGAACGAAATATGTCCTAATGATGAGTTCTCTCTTCCTATTACGGACATAATGATTGACAACACATGTGGCTTTGAGCGAATGTCATTCATGGATGACTTCTCAGGATACAACAAAATTAAGATATTTCCTGACGACGAAAAGCATGCATCATTTCGAACGCCGATTGGCGTGTACCGTTACACAATCATGTCCTTTGGTTTAAAGAATACCGGTACCATATATCAACGAGCTATGCGTGTCATCTCCAGAGATCACCTGCGTAAGACAGTGGAATGTTACGTCGACAATATTGCCTTCAAAAGCCGCTCTAAGGAAGATCATCTGCACGATCTGAGGACAGTATTCGACCTGATGCGAGCACACAACTTGAAGATGAATCTCAATAATTCCTTCTTGGGCGTATCCAGCAAAAAATTCTTGGGTTTTATCATTACCGCCCAGGGAATCCATATAGACCCTGAAAAGAAGAAGGCAATCATGGAGATGGGTCCCCCGAGAAATCTCCGAGAAATCAGAGGCCTTCAAGGGAGGCTAGCTTATATCAGGAGGTTTATCTCTAATCTCTTTGGGCGATGTCAACCATTCACACACCTCATGAAGAAAGGCGTCTCCTTCGTATGGGATGAGGAGTGCCAACGTGCCTTTGACAACATTAAAGAATATCTGTCGAACCCTCAAGTTCTGGTGGCCCCTGTCGCTGGAAAGCCATTTTTGCTTTATGTACGAGCGATGGAGCATTCCCTCGGTGTCCTACTAGAACAAAACAATGATGCAGGGCATGAACAAGCTATCTATAACCTCAGCCAAATGATGATAGGACCTGAGTATAAATATACCACCGTCGAGAAGGAGTGTCTCGCTTTGGTGTTCGCTATTCAGAAGATACGACACTATGTTACAGGACAGACCATCCATGTTATATCACGAGTCAACCCCCTCAGGGTCCTCATGACCAAACCAGGTACACTCAGCTCTCATCTCGCTACCTGGAAGATATTATTGTCTTCCTACGACATGATCTTCGTCCCGCAGAAGGCTGTTAAAGGTCATGCTCTGGCAGACTTTTTAGCAGTCCATCTAGGTTCGGAGTCAACCAGAATATATGAAGAGATCCTAGACGAGGTCGCCAATTCAAATATGGCTTTCCATGATACCGTCTGACGAATGTTCTTCGACGGTGCTTCAAGAACCGGACCGAAAGGCAATATCGTCATTGGGGTCGGAGTGGTATTAATTTCTCCCTCTGGACTGGTAATCAATCGGGCATACTCACTCACGGAACCTTGTTCAAACAACATGGCCGAGTACAACGTCTTGGTTATCGACCTTCGATTTGCAAAGGAACTGGGGGTAGAGTACTTGGAAGCATATGGTAATTCACAGTTAATCGTTAATCAGATCCGGGGTTCTTATGAAGTTCGCCATGACGACATGATCCCTTATCATCAAATAGCAATCGCTATCATTACGTTTCTGAAAGGGTTCTTCATAGAACATGTTCTCAGACTCCGGAATATTAAAGTCGATGCCTTAGCAGGTCTTGCCGCTTCCTTGGTAGTTCCAAATCATACTCATCATTTGGTTGACGTAATAGGCCATGAATTGGTTTGTCCTAAGAACAACGTGCAATTTGCTGCGAGTTACTCTGCCCCGGTGGTCGAAGAAACACAAGACTGGAGATTTCCGTTTATTGACTTCGTAGTCTATGGTATCTTGCCGAAAAATTCGAAAGAAGCCACTTCTATTAGAAGACGTTCTCTCAGATTCTTCTACAATACAGAGACAAAGATGCTGTATCGACGATCCTATGATGGATTACTGCTCTGATGTTTGTCAAATACAGAAGCCAAAGAAGCCATGCATGAAGCTCACGACGGCATTTGTGGGGCCCATCAACCTGGCCTGAAATTACAAGACCGCCTTCACCGGATGGGCTATTACTGGCCTACGATGGTAGCAGATGCGATAGACTATGCAAGAAAGTATAAAACTTGTCAGGTCCACGCAGATTTCATACACCAGCCATCCGAATTCCTACAATCGACGGTGGCATCCTGGCCATTTGAAGCATGGAGAATGGATATCATTGGTCCAATCACCCCACCTTCATCTAGAGGACACCGTTTCATACTGGCAATTATGGACTACTTCTCCAAATGGGCGGAAGCTGTTCCGCTTACAGAAGTGAAGACATCAAACGTGATCAACTTCGTCAAGCATCACGTCATCTATCGCTTTAGACTACCTCGAAGGATCATCCACGACAATGGTCCGTAGTTCGCAAGCCACGCCTTCTATCGGTTTTGCGACAAACACCAAATTCAGAATGTTGCTTCAACACCATACAACCCGACGGCTAATGGTCTAGTTAAAGCTTTCAACAAAACTATAATCAAGCTTCTCAAGAAGTTCGTGTCCTCAAACAAGCACGACTGGAATGAAAAGCTTGGCGAATGTTTGTGGGCATACCGTACTACAGTTCGGACGGCCACTGGGAACACACCATTCTTTTTGGTATACGAAAGTAAGACAGTTCTCCCATTGGAAACTCAAATCTCCTTGCTCCGTATCGCTCTCACTTACCGACTAACGACGGATGATAACTACCGTTGTCGACTACAAGAATTGGAAGCCTTAGATGAAAAGTGCCTGCTAGCTCAACAACGAATCGAGCTTTATCAAGCCCGCATCTCTGGAGCCTTCAACAAAAAGGTCAAGCTGAGAATATTCCAAGTAGGCAATCTCGTCTTGGCAGTTCAGAGCCCGATGGTTATGACTCATAAAACTGCCGGTAAGTTCCAGCCCAAGTGGGAGGGCCCATTTATCATCGAGGCTGTATTCTCCAATCCTACTTACCGTCTCACAAAACAAAATGGAGGCTTGCTCATGATGCCCATCAACGGCAAGTTCCTGAAGAAATATTATGTCTAAACGACACCCTCCGAATAAACCAGATTGTTGAAGTTATGTACCCTTCGGTACCGCTGAACTTACACTCCGGGTACCCCAAATAAATTCATATCGCATCTTCTGGGTAGCAAGTCATATATGATCATACCTCTGAACTTTCTCCTTAGAAGAACATTTTCCTCAGAATCTATTACTCGTGCTTTCAGTACATAAAAAGGGGTAACAGATCCACAAAATTTTCGAAACAACCACGTCGATGTCACCTCTGAGTTGTTTCTCTTCCATCACAAACAAATCACCCCTTACGTAGAACTTCCACGTCCATATTACCTCTGAGTTGTTCTATGTACCCTTCGTTGAGTCCACTCCTGCCACGTCCTCATTACTTCTGAGTAGGAAGACTCCGTTGTGAAACCCTCATATTTACCACGTCCTCATTACCTCTGAGTAAGTATGTTATTTTTTTCTCGACTTCTTATCCGTACCCAAAACCAGGGTACGCCAAGGGTAATAGGCCCACAAATGTCTACAGTTGACCACAAATGTCCACAGTTGACCATAAATATCCACAGTTGACCATAAATGTCCGCAGCTGACCACAAATGCTGTACTAGGGCCTCTAGTATATACACCTCTTTTTCCGCCATCACATGTCTCTGGAGCCCAGTTGTTCCATGGCATTCCTTCTTCTAAATCCAAGAACTTCTGTGTCTACCTCACCACAGAGTTGTTCTATGTATCTACATTGAGCCTACCCCTACCACGTCCTCAGTACCTCTGAGTAGGAAGGTTCTATCATCAAACCTCATATTTTCCACGTTCAAGTAAATATGCTGGGTTTCTCTATCGAACTTATTATCCATACCTAAAATTAAGGTATGCCAAGGGTAATAGGTCCACAAAAAGTCCCCCAGTAGGACAAATACCGTAACACCAAAAATACTATACGAACACAACAGATACCATAAATAAAGGATGAAGTAAACATATTCATTCATTTAAAATCGAAGGTTCTACATTTTCCTGGGACCAAGTCCCTATTAAAAAAATGAAGGGATATAATAATGCAAGAGAGAAAAATCCGATCACGGCTCGGCGACGCACAGTTCTCTGAGACGGTCCTTTAGCTTAGTCGTCGACCGCTCAATCCTCAGTGTGGCCCGGCGCTCAGCCTCTTGAATCAACTTCTCTGCATCCTCCAGATACACATATGCATGCCAACCATCTTCAAGTTTCTTCAGTGCATGCTCCAAGGCAGCAGAGGTTCGGGTGACCTGGTCGGTCTCCCGAAAAATTAGCTCCTTATCTTTGCGGGAAGCCTGGAGCTCAGATTCTAAAGAAGCCAATTTCCTTTGAAGCTGGAGGATCTGCTCGTTGGTATCGGCTCTCCCACGAGAAGTGGCCTCTTTCCGAGCGATATAGTCCTCTCCTCTGTGGCTTAGTTGATCATACTTCAGAGACAGATATTGAAAGTCCTTCACTAGAGCGGGCTTGGACGTATCCCGTACCGTCCTTACCTTTTCCATGGCTGTTATAAGGAAGGCGCGCTCCTGATCTATTGCTAAAGATATATCGACTTGCCGCAGTCCTTGAAATTGAGCCACGAGATGATCAACTTCTACTAATTTGGGCTCCAAGAGCTCGACCATCCCTGTCCCGCCGGAGAGTGTTCTGAGGAGTTCAATCTGACCGCGGGCACATTGATGAGCCAATACAAAAGATGTCCCTCTCTCCAGGGCAGCTTCGACCCCTCATTTCAGATGGCGGTAGAAACTATTAATCACGTCCTTCGACGATTCATCCAGAACTTTTGAAAAAGACGGTGTCAAAAGAAGAGTAGATGGCAGAGTTGAAGGCGGTTGTAAAGAAGATGCACCAGAACTTGATGCCTCTATCACTAAGGATACAAGTTCTGAGCGATAGGACGCCTGAATAGCAGTCATCTCCTCCTCCGCAGCCCAAAGGATTCGAAGACTGGGCAGTACAGAAAGGTCAACCTCCGGTGATAGAGTTACATTAACCAAGGAGGGTACATAGACATTTCTCCACGCCCCGGCAGTTCCACTATGTCACCTCCTGAACTCGACCTGGCAAGAGGTCCCTCGATAGTAGTTGGAGGAGGAGGAGGCATACTTCCTTCCACTAGATCCCCTCTGGTGACTTCTCCCCCGATGATGTCCGTCGTCGACAGCGAATGAGCAGGACCTATATGTCCGGAGCAACCATCAATCAACTTAACCCGAAGGATATGAAGATAGAGCAAATGAACCTTCTCACTAGTCAAGACATGACATAGCTTACCAGGGGAGGGTCGCTGAGGGTGAGTCTCACTCACAGCCACCGTATCCTCTTCAACGGCGACACTTGAGCGAATTACAGCAGCTTCCTCTGCTCCAGCCGCCCCGGAGGTGGATACAACTAGATCAGCATCAACCGACTGAGGTTCAGCAACCTCGGGGACTGATTTAGTAAAGCCTACATCGTCCCTAGTGGGGATGTCAACAGCAGAAGGAATCTCAGCCGTCGCCGGAGCGACCCTAGTGGAAGGAAGCTCGTCCGTTATAGCACCAATTAAGGTGGCTATAGTCGGGTCAACCTTAGAGGCGGTAGTCGGCTCTGAAGAGCTCACTTCTCCTGACGTCTACAAAGAAAAGGAAAATGATCAGATTATATTTCAGAAAGGAAGAACTAAAAAGATGGTCGTAACTAGATTCACCTCCGAAACGGCTTCGACGTCCTCACTTCTCTCCCTAATGTTCGGCCCGCGAGGCTTGACCGCGGCCCATTTTTAGGAGTAAGTTATGCCGCCGACAGAGGATTCACGCCTGCTTTATTTTCGTGAAAGACTAGGCGCAGTAGGGGGCAGATCTGCCACCGAATCGTCTGCAGGAAGAGGCAAGTTATCAGGGTCATCCTCTTCGTCCACGTTGATAGACTCCGAGTCAGACACGTCAACTGTCCTCCCCTTCTTGGTTCTTGGCTTCTCCTCCAAGCCAGTACCAATAATAAAACTGGTACTTGGGTCGAATTCTCTTGGGGGCTTATTCACCATAACATGGTATAAGGCTGCCATGTACAAAATGTGTCCCGACTCTCTAGCATCGGGAACGGAGAAGCTGGCACGGGTATGAACCGCACTATAATAGTGCCAAGCCCGAATGCCGTCAAGAACGCTACCCTCAAAACCCAGGCAGGAGCTAGGATTGTCCAAGAACATTTGACTGTACCAAAATTGTCGGAAGAATCGACTGGATAATTAAGGTTCAAAAAAGACGAAATTACGGTTGCGATACACCAGATGTGCAAGGCGAATGTTCTGCAACCAGAGAAGCATCTTCTCGGACAAGAATTGGGGAGATACAACACCATCAAGATGCACGTCTCTTACTTCTTCGTTAGTAAAATAAGGAACAGACACGAAGTAGGAATATCTGTCCACTCGTGCCAGCGCTATCCGACAGGCTGGCATGGTAGTGTACTCCCAGGGCATACGGAGGTACTGGAAGATGAAGGCATCATCAGCAATTACGTCATCCTCTGGGCCAGGCCTCATCAAAGATGGGTAATGTATCAACAGCCACCCCATCAAATAATGATAGGGCAGCTCGATTCGTTCAAAATCCTTCACCGTATCACGAGCAATGACTTTGGATGAGAAGGCACATAGGCCACGATATATGCTGCATACCATGGCGGGGAGTAAAGCTAGTCTGGCCCCAAAGACTAGCTTCACCGCAAGAAGGATCAGGTTACAGCTGATTCTCTCAATAGCACCAGCCCCTCCCGAAACTACACAGTTCCGCAGCCACAACATCAGAATCCCGCCGGAAGAGCCTTATCAGACATCTTCTGGATATCTTGATAAAAGTAATTAAAGGTGTCAGATTAGCTCCCAAATCTGTCACCCGTGGTTTTTACCCTCTTGGCAGTCAACACATGGTTCTGCACCTCCTTCCGGGTTCGAGGACTTCGGGAGGAAACCCGGCCTGAGGTGTCTAGCTCAAAAAGGTAACTGAGCCCAGGTCTTGGTGTGAGGAAGGTTCTCTTCCGAGCTATCATTCTTCTTCTTCGACATCTAATGGCACGTGCTATGGTGATATAGCAGTTCTCGGTAAACAGCCACAAAACCCGGGAACCGTTGCTCTAATTCCTCGAATTCTTCATTCGTAGGGGTATACGCCTCAAAAACTTTATCTCCCCAGGGCAGCTTGGAGACTTCACGCATTTCATGGAAAGCGACTCCTATTTCCCCTCTGGGTGTGAAGAAGGTCCCCGTACGATGGTTGTACATCTCAAGAAGAGCCATGAACAGCTTCTTGTTTATGGGCAGACCATAACAAGTGCCCCGTATGGCATGATAAAGGCCAATCTCGAGCAGAAGTTCCCTGTATGTCCGGAAGATCTACGAGGTCAAGTTGATCCATGAAGGGGTAGGGTTCATCCAATTCAGCAGCGACAGCCGACCTGTAGGGTAGGACCCCTTTTGAGCAATCTGGTTCATAAAAGTGTCAGCTTGGGAGAACCGGAAGTTGGGACCCTGCACGTTTATGAAACTGCCCGGGGCCAACCCCATCACAAAGCAGCTAATCGGTATCTTGCTTGTAACTACCGACCTCGAGGCTTTATTATAGTGAATATCACCCAAGAACATCCCCTGCTGGCTCAGGGTTAGGAAGTCCAACATTTTTCTGTCGATGGGCAGCATATTAAACCAGGATAGCGAGAAATGACGTTCCATCTGAGGATATAAATCGCCATCCCGTTGGAAAAAAAACTCCAACTTTCAGATAAATCTAGAACGCTAGAGTTCTTTACCGGTAGGGCATCCCCAAAGAGGAATACGGGTTTCAGATGTGTGCCCCCTAATTTCTCCGAGTTCATCATGCCCAAGAGAAAGAAGAAGGATTGATTTCTGATATCCCTTAGCCTGTCCTCAGATTGATCTTTAGTGATTTGGGCTGACACATAATCGACCACATGGTCGAACCTCACACCCACAGCAGATTGAGCTTGACCTACCAAAAGTTCCCCCGAAGGATTGATCGGCAACTTTACTGAAAAGAAAAAAAGAAAAAAAAGTCAGAAGATAGCCAGAGGGTCACGACCCGCACCCTAGAGTTAGGGCACGAGAACGTAACAACGCACAGCCTACGCCGCAGTGTCGGCGGTAGAACGCTGTCCTAGGTCTCAATGCATCTAACAGTATAAGACTAAACAGTTTATACTCCCCGAATGGGGGTGGCATAGCAGAATGTAAACTCAATCACATCTAAGGTAGAGCATAAAGGAAGATAGATAAAACATGAAATCGAAAAGAGATACAACAGATAGAAGTCTAAGTGTCTAAGATACAAACTCAGAATACATCTCAAAACCCAAATACAGTAATCCATAAATACAACTTAAGATGTCTGAAAATAAATTATAAGCAAAAACCTTAGCTATCTATGCAACCTCTACTGTCTCCTCTAGGCTAGCAGGCAACCTCCAGGCTATCTGTAAAATTTATCAACAAGTCCAGTCAGGACAGGAACGAGCACATCTCATCTAGAAAACCCAAGTAAATGACAGAGAACTATACAGCAGTTATAGACAGTTGTATTGATAAAAATGGCAGTTTATATTCAGGTGATGGTAAGAAAGACAGATAAAGTGCAAGGAAAGAAAATAACTAAACAAGAGAAGAATCATAGCAATGAAGACTGTAAAAATAGAACTAGCTGAACCAGGGTAATATGATATAAAGTCCAGACAACAATGTAGACCAGTGTAACTCCAATGTAAGTCCAGTACAGGATGAATCTCATACAAGATGAATCTAGTAAGGGACGATTCCAGTTATAGTGATCAATGATTCCAAGGTGAGTTCAGCCTATACTCTAGCAGTGTGTTTTAAAATATCGAGATCGACATGTAAACGGCTATAGGTAATCCGGCACATCACACACCTGGCCGGTTGTGAGATGGCTATCATTCCAGTATGATTTCAGCAAAAGGGTGATTCCAGAAATGGGGTATGTCTACATGTCTTACTCTAGTATTACCCCTCCCAGCAAGTGAATCCAGAATTCCGACACAATGATTCAAGATGAGTCCAGCCAATAATATGAAGATACCAGTAAATGATTCCAGTAAATGATTCCAGTAAGTGATTCCAGTAAATGATTCCAGAAATAATGATACCAGTAATAGAGGCCAGAAAATAAATGTGTGTCGTATACATGAATCCAGAAATATCTACACGTGTTGTAACAGAGAATCATATACAACTAACTAGAACTGAAGTACAGTAATTGACAAGTAAATGAGAGAACTATCAGAGAATGTACTCGCCTAATATCTGAATGTCCATAGTAAAGATACTGTCCGAGGAGAGGTGTCTGGCTTCTAATTAGAACAGCACAAGTCACAACATGTCCAGAAGGGTAATATAAAGCACTACAATGCATTCTACATGAATCTAGGTCAAACTAGGCCAAAGTCAACCCTTGGTCAACTCTGGTCAACTGCACTAGTCAAACTAGGTCAAACTAGGTCATGTTCTAACCCAGCAAGTCTTACTAGGCCTAACCAAGACTATCCTAGCAAGCAAACATCAATACAAGGCTATACAAGCCAATATACACCCAACTCTATATAGCATGCAATTATTCAATACTCAAATAGGCAAGAATTCACATTGGATATACACTAGGTAATCTATTACTTTAAGCTATATATGTCTACACATATATACACATGCATATATTGGTATTCAATATTAGGTCTATAATCATGGCATTTCAAATGGTTATATAAACTTATATATTACAACACAATATGCTAACATATATATAATATACATACATAGCTAAGTTAACTATATGCATAAATACTTATTTAAGATGCTATGTGTGTGTATGTGAACATGGCAAAGGGGCAAGTGAGGGTTAAATGGGCATACATAGTGTATACATATCAAAGAGTGTCAAAGTGTAAGTGAACAATGTGTCAAGTGTGATAGTGTCAACATAGTGTAAGGGGGTACATGAGGTAATATAGGATTTGTGTTAACATAGAACATTACATCTCATTAACTTGTATATTACATACATTACATCTATTATTATATTATATTCATGCTTGCATTCATTCATCATTCATTTATTCTCTTGCACTACTATATGCACCATACATTACATACTATGGAACCTACATATTCATTACAAGCCATACTTATACATGCTTACATTAGATAGGATACTTACACCTCATACATCATTTATTTAACCATTTACTCATGCTTGCATTCTCTATTTAATTACATAATGTATATACATTAACATGGGTTAAAATCAAATAGAACATTATATTACACACAAGGGTGCACAAAATGTATATGCCGAATAGTAACTCCTACTAATAATCAATACTGTACCATCTTAGCATGAAATAAAATTTAGGATTAAAGTATGTTGTAGATCTATGTGTTAGCTTTCCGAAACATCAAACGGATCATGTTTTCGTTTCCGGAAACTCCCGGAATCGCGAAAACACCGAAAATGCATTTGTCTTTCGTACAGCTGATACTCAAATAATTCTCCAAAATGTTACAAAATGAATTAGGCCTATTAGTACATATTTTTGGAAAGCTAACTTCAATACGCTTCTTTTAAAAAAAACGGGAGATTAAATCGAGTTTTGAGCTAGAAGTTATGACATTTCTAAGTTAGGGCTGAAATTAAAAACGTGGATAAAAATAATGACGGATTTGGGTAGTTTGAGATAAAGAACACAAGTATATAACATAATATATCAAGAACTCACTCTCTACACTAATATATATATATAAGACACTATAGAACATATCTCCAATACAAAAATATGAGATTAAACATGTAATAATTCATTCATACATAACAACAACACATAGTGTGTCCAAATTTAGGATTTTCCCACAAGGACACAACCACAACACAAAGGACACTCCTATGACCTCCAAATGGACACAAAATGGACACAAATGGAGATACAACCATGGGGGTTATTCCTATGGGTTCAAAATAGACCTATATGTATGATGAAATGAAAAGAAGAAGGGATTTATACCTCCCGGTAGATCGAATCGAAGAAAAGCCTTCCCGGAGCGACACCGACACGTAGAGATTCCAAAAGGACACGAACGAGCTCCGAATCCTCCCAAACTTGGGTAGCTTCCTCCTTGGCTAGAATGGACAAGGAAAGAAGAAGATTTGGTGGCGAAATGGAAGGATTTGGTGGAGAAATTGCTAGGGATTGCTCTCTAGGAATTTAGGGAAGAACAAGAGAGAGAGTGTGGATGAGAATAATGAAATGAACTTGAGCCTATCCTCTCCCAAACTGGCTGGCCATATGGGGCTATTTGTCCTATTATGGTAAGGTCCAAAATGCCCCCACTAACCTATTCTATGAGTATTAGGAAAGGGCTAATTAGTTGGGGCTAAATTAGTCATTCTAAAGTCTCTAATCACACTAACCTTATCCATAATAATTAGTCTAACCTCTAACTAAAATATTTCTATCATGTTGACTAAAATTAATATCATGTGGGCCATGCCTAACTAGTGTGTGGGTCCCACTAGAGTCAAACTACCCCCGGGCTCCCGTTTCAAGTCGGATTGAGTTGAAATTCGAACCCGACTCAAGTAACCCCAAAACAATATCATAAATAATAAAATAATATCAAAATAATTCAAAGAGGTCAAATGCAAAAATATTCTTAGGCCAAAAATGACATTAAAATATCATAATCACATGGTTAGGCTCTAGGTCAAACAGTCTCTAGGGTTCCACTAGCAAAACGTCAAAACCACAAGTCATTGATTTAAATAATTTTAAAACGATTTAAAATCACCAAAAATCATATCATAAATTAAATATCATTATTAAAATAATTATAAACACAAAATTTCAAAATTACCCTCATTTGGAAAACTGGGTGCTACACAGAGAAAACCACTTAATGTTTTCTGAGCTTATGCGGCTCTGTTAGGTAGGTCTTCATGCGGCCCAGTTCATAAGGTGCTTTTGCGATCATGACACGTTTCTCATACGGCTCGGTCGTGAAACATTTCTTATACGGCTCGGTCGTGAGACGTCTTTCATGCGGCTCGGTCATGAGACGTCTCTCATGCAGCTCGGCCATGAAGCAACTCTCATGCGGCTCGGTCATGAAGCAACTCTCATGCGGCTCGGACATAAAGCATACCCCATGCGGCTCAGTCATGAGGCATTCATGCGGGCCATACGGCACATCTTATGCGGATTCATCACACAGAACTTGAATAATTCAGTGAAGACGAAAAAAAGCATCAACTATGGAGAAAGGCTCGCGCATAAAACATACGACATAGCCATTGTGGTTAGGGTTTAGACTCATGCAGTTTCTTCCTAATGCTCTTACCATTAATAGGCGGATGAACGTCTGGGTGAATAGAACTCACCGTGTTCGACGAGGAGGCAAGTCCTTTGCCCTTTGCTGCAGCACTGGAAGAAGCCTTGGGAGCCATCGATGATCGAGAGAAGAGAAGACAACGACTAGGGCAATAAAAAGTTGGAAGAAGGAAAGAAGGAACCTCTCTCCTCAAAAACTACTCATACTTATAGGCTGGCAGAGGCGTGTAAATCGATAGACACCGCTTCAGATTTCGTACTGCCTAAAAGATAAAGGCGACTCTTGGGATTCTATCCCCTTTCATGCAAAAGACGGCTCCAAATCATCAAAGCAAATCTAAGGTAATTAATGCCGTAGTAATGGGACGCCCATGTGGCATGAAGCCAGTATGCGGCCAAAGAGAAGCCTATGCGGCATGAAGAGCTTATACGGACATACCCATGCTTCTTATTCAAAGTATTTCAATTTTATAAATTGAAAACTTTGAAAGAGGTATTGTAGAAGCATGGAAAAGAATAGGAATTTCTATGCGGCCCAAAATCAACATGAAACTTCATGCGGCTCAAAACCCTGGGGAGTTACATGCGGCTCAAAATCCCTGGGAGCTTCATGCAGCTCAGAAAGCTTCATGCGGCCCACAAATAGCAGAAAGCCTTATGCAGTTCAAAATTAGCCTAAGAAGCTGGTCATAATTACTCTGACATAAAGGCGACAGCTCTGACAGAGATGATGGCTCTGACATAAAGACAAGACGTGACATGCTCCTAAAAAGACGAGAAAATTATCATGATATCCGGCACAGTCCACAATTCCAAAGAAGAGTCTTTATGCGGATCGCCTATGCGACCTTCATGCGGCCCGGTTATGAGACGTCCTTCATGCGGCTAAGTTATGAGACGACCCTCATGCGGCCCGGTCATGAGACACTCTTCATGCGGCTCGACCTTCATGTGGCCCGGTTCTGAGACACTCTTCATGCGGCTCGGCTATGGGACAGTCCTTTATGCTGCTCGCCACAGAGTAGCAGTTGGGACACGTGGCAGAAATTGACCAAGTCTTAACAGTTCGAATTTAGTGCAACAAACAGATTATGATCAATCTTAACCAATCCCCAGCTGTCCATTTCTCGAGGCACAGTTACAAGGATATGGCCCAAAATTAGCCACGTGGCTGTACACCCCATTACTCATGAATTCCTATAAATAGCAAGGTGCTATTCCCTTTCACACACACAGAGAGATATACACACATCCCGACAGAGAGAGAGAGAGAGAGAGAGAGCATTTCTTCACCGGAGCCGAGGTTGCGTTCGATCGTCTAAGGAGTAAGACAGAGTTGATAGCACTTTCCCGAACCTCTATCGTCACCCTCTAGAATCTAAAATAAACAATTGTACTTAGATTACTTTTTTTAGGTTTTGTTCCTAGGCTCTCTTTTGTACAAGCGAGTTTATAATTGTGAGTCAAGGTTCAGTCCTCCTATAAAACTCTTCTGTTCTACGACAATCAATGGTAAATACGATGGCGGCTCTGCTGGGGACTAACTTCTCCACTGCTGAGAAGTTGGTGACGCAATCTGACGCAGCCAAACTCGGCTCCACGCAATAGATGCTGGTTGTACGCTTCAACCAACAAGCGTTTGAAGAGATGCTCTTTGAGGGGAGTGCTAGCCCCATCCAGAAGCCAACCGGGCCAAAGAAGGCCTGCAGGACGTGGAGGCCCAAAACCGTTGCCCCTCCCCAAGCTCTGAAAGAAGTGTCCCATACGATAGGAAACAAAATAGTAGGATTGGTTGTCGGGGTGTACTGGAGGTCGTACAGCGAGCTGCTGATAGCACTCATCTGAAGGGTGGTACGGTAATTCAACTGAGTTCTGTCACGACCCGTACCCGGTAAAAGGCACAAGAAGTGGATACGCCCAACCTACGCCGCAGTATCGGCGGTAGAACGCTGTCCTGAGTTACAGTATCTAACACAGTCTAGAATAAGCTCCGAATGGAGAGTAAAATAGTAAGTAACTCAATCACAATACTTAATGGAATAGAATAGAAATCACAAGAGAGTCTCAACATAAATAGAAGTCTAAGTGTAAACCACCAGAATAAATCTCAAGTACAACTCATAAGTCTCAAGTGGAAAGACAATAAAAACTAAGTCTCAGCTAGACTATAGGCAAGTCCTCAGCGACTGCTGGATCCTCCTGAGGGTCCACGTCGCCAGTGTCATCTAAGACAATGCCATAATAAGTAGGTCAGTACTCATCAATACCTGTAAAATTTTCAACATGCCCAGTCAGGACGGAACGAGCACATATCTCTAACAACAGTTCATAGCAGAAATGGACATATAAAACAAGCTATAGAAAACTATACATGAATCGCTGTAAAGAAAATCAACAAGAGAGAGAATATAAAATGAGATATAATATGATAAATATAGAAATGTAACCATCTACGTGATTTAGAGCATGAATTGGTTATGTAAACGGTCTGGGTTGCACATGGATACAGCTATGGAGTGCACATGGATACCTACTGGGGATAATGATCACATAACCAACTACACTCTTCCTGTCCCCAATCAATACACAATGATCAATACATTTTATGTTATTGCACATGGATAACAACTACTGTATAAATAGGGCTCATATGGTCATGAGTGTACATGAATAACATATGAGTGCACATGGATAAATATGAATACATGGAGTACATGATGGCCATGATAAAGTACATGAACATGACATACTCGATGTATCCGAGAGGATAACATCGCATGAAAAGATCCATAGGGTACTAATCCGTGTGAACGTCGTGTCAGCATCAAGTATACTAGTCTATAACAAGAGAACATATCCAAAAAAGTATGAAAAGATCAGAGAATGTACTCGCCTGGTAAACTGAACTACTGATGATGAAGTGTAGCTAAACTGGGGCAATGTGAACCTATTTAAAGTATACCCATGTCACAACCAAGTCCACAATATCAAAAAAATAGCTACAATGCAAGACTATATGCTTCTAGGTCCATTTCGGTCAAAGTTAACCCTCGGTCAACTCTGGTCAAACCTAGTCAACACAGGTCAAACTTGGTCAAACCTGGGCCAACTAGTCCGTCTACTAATTTCTAGGTCATACACAAAATTCTAGGTCATTTGGAGTTCGTTTGAGTTGAATTGGATCAAGTTTGACCCAAAGTTGACTTTTGTCAATTTGGTCAACTTGTCGGCCAATTCGACTAAACTAGGCTCGAAATGACAAACCAAATATGTCCTAGGACCCCTATAGTTATATACACCACTACAATCTACTCTAAGAGAAGTTCCAAGCATAATATCTACATACATATAGGTATATACACACACATGTGTATATACAATACAAACAAAACCTAAATCTAACAAATGGTGGTGTGTGTGTGTCATGGAGCTTACTGAATTGGGATAAATCAGAGATTAAAAACAGTAAAATACAACCGTGGTATACCACAATTTAATATACTATATATATATATATATATATATATATATATATATATATATATATATATATATACTATATATATATATATATATATATATATATATTTTATATATATATATATATATATATATATATATATATATATATATATATATATATATATATATGCTCAAAATGCTCAAAATGGAAAGATACGCAATGATGCGATATAATATAAAGAGTCTAAAATCTGGAATAATATCTCCCTCGACCCATTCTCAATATGTATGCATTAGGAATGGGTTTCAACGGGATTTTATACATACATAATTAAACATATATATACATAGCTATATAGAAAGCATATATATGCTCATAATTGATGGAAAATTATGAAACAAAGCCAAAAGTTGGTTCACACATATCCGAAACCTTATATAAGTCCTGTAAACTCAGATTTTAGAAGCTAAGAAGCTAGAAATCAAAATATCACATTTAACTCAAAAATCGAAATAAAAAAACTCATCCAATTCACACAACAACCTAAAATACAAAATATACCAAACGAACTCGCGAAACTCGGCATACACATTGGTCTCGACCCACATGATGCGTTCGTATACTCTCAGGTTTGAAATCGTGTCCTTGTCGTGTCCACAGAACGCGTATCAGAATTTTCCGATACCGCATGATACGCGTGCGTTCTCGCTCGTTTGAGCGCCGCATACGCAAAAAAATGCCCCGTGCTTGTGCACGTAGCTGGGGGGGTCCTGGGGTAGGTCTAGGACATGATGACACGACAACACATCGTGCCAAAATAGCACATGCGGCCCGCACCTGCGCGGGCACGCGCACCCGCACGCCCTCGTGCGCGCTGTTTCGCCCTCGTGGCTCGCTCGTTGGGCCACGCCATAACTCGGGGTTCGTCCTACGGGCCGTCTAGGTCTAGGTCAACATGTTCTGGGTCCTGGAATGGGTCTTTGCTGCTCGTATGCGCGCACAAAGTCCGTTCCCGCGACAAAAACGAAAGGCTGAATGCACAGTGGCTGAGCGGTGCACGTGCGATTTCTCTGTGCTCGCTCAACGAAAAGCCGTGAAATTTTACGAGCATGGGGCAAAGGTTTCCCCCATGTGCTCACAAAATTTCATTCAAAAATACGCTCTATGCATCAAAAAATCACGTGCGGACAGCAGGGCACGTACGGCCTCGTACACGGGATCAGTGCACGTACGTCCGTCGCCCGAAACGCCGCTGATACGATGCCAAAACCAAAACCGTCTTCACGAAAGTTTATCAAAATCATATTATCTAAACATCCATGAAGTCAGAATTGAAAAACAACAACTTTCTATCCTAAGCGGCATTTCGTCGAACACGTGCCGTAAGGGACCGACACGTGTCCGATACCTCCATCAAACGGAGTCAAAATCTCACCAAATTTTGCGGACAAGACTAGGGCACCTATATGGATACAAAACTGAAAGAAAAACCAGATTTGCAATGGTAGATTAGGGTTTACCTATTGAGTGTCAAAACTCAAAGAACGGGGCTCCTCGGTTGTCGTGTCGGCCGATTTCCCTCCAGCAAAAACTTTCGTCTCCACTCTAGAAGTGCTCCAGCATATCCTCTTCTCCTCGACGAGTGCAACGGAATTCATTTGGGAAGAAACGGACTCCGGATGAAGGAATTATGAGTTTTGGAGAGGTGGATCTTTTAGAGTTTCTTTGTGGAGGCTACAATTCTACAAATGAATGCAAAAGGGGAGGGGGTGCTGCTGTGTTGGGCGGCCATGGGGGGGAGGTTCTCTAGGGTTAGGGTTTCACTTGAGCCAACTCCTTCTCAAGTAGAAATGGGCCCAAGTCAAAAGACTTAAAGGCTAACATGCAAAAATGCTAAATTAAATCAATTAAAGCCTTAAATAATCTAATACATAAAAATAAATTCTAAAATTGAAAATAATAATTCTAAGGCATGGTTAGTCCCTATACAATGTCCCCTACGGTTAAACCAGTTGCTAGCACAAGCATAAGTCAACATATTCAGAAAATCACAAAAGGCCAAAATAGCTAAAATGACTGAAATACCCTTCTATGAAAAAGTGGATGCTACAAATCTACCCCCCTTAAAATAATTTTGTCCTCAAAATTAAATTTAAAAATGCATGATTAAGAAAGAACAAAATCATACCTCAAGACTGGAAAAGATAGGGGTATCGTTTGCGCATTTCATCCTCCCTCTCCCAGTGGACTCTCTTGGAGAGTGATGCCTCCAAGCTACACGAACTAAGGGTATCAACTGGTTTCGCAATGTCACGCCCCAGAACCAGAATACTGGAGAGCGGGGGAATAACTCAGCCAGCTACGTATTACGGGTAGATGAATACCGTATAATACGATCAATGCTGTCTAACCAGACGAGAGGGTGCATACTACATAAAAGTCCTACTATGGTCACTTCACATCTATTGTCTCAATCATTCGAACAAGAAGCAGTAATAGAGAACATGTAAGATAAAGCAGTAAGGCGTCCCAAACGCTCTGTCAAAATGTTCTTGATATCTGGCTTTACAAAATATAGCCAGATTGATGTAGCAAAAGTATGCACAATTGTTATCAGCTGCAGCCTGACTTAGTTACAATTATGCAAAAGTAAGTACAAGACGATCCGACTAACATGTCGGTGCCAAACGGCAAGGTATAAAGTATTTAACAAAACGAGCGGGGAAGTAAGAAAACCCACTCGAGTCCTCCTGCGATCATCCTTCTAGTGTTGACCATCTTGGAGGTAGAAGTAAGCTGGATCCTCGGGAACCGGCTCTAAATCTGGCCATGCAAAACCAGAGAGGTTAGACCTCTAATAGCAAGTACCTCAAGGTAGGACGATATGAAGGATTAAACCAGTAAGTAAGAGAATATAATAATAGATCTCTGCTTGCTACTAGGACTCACATCACATCAAGACACTTCGAACCAACCTCCCAACCAAACAAGGACAGAAGTTGGCCCGTTATGTCCTGACATTCTGATCATCCCAGTTAGGTAACAGAGTACAGTGCACAAACAAATCATCTTGAACGGCCAACCAACTCCTACGGCTTGCTATTATGAGTTCCAAATTATCCTGGAATAATGCAATTAGGGATTCCTCAGTTCTTACTATGTGCAAGCAAGGCTAGTCTATCCAGTCAATCAATTGGCCCATGCATGAATTAGATGAGTCCTAGCAGGACGCTCGTCAATATACAATATACAATAATAATAAAAGCAGATACTGTTTTCTGCCAGTGTGGCAGATCTACAGTATCTGTGGAAACCAGTCGGCCCGTCGGGTACTACTCGTTCCAAGGGGGCTGCCATGTAAGAATTCGGGAATCCATTCTCTCCATGCAACCATTATTTTATTTGACTTAATAGTCCCTACGTTGAGTGAAATCCCATGCCGTGGATCATGGTCATTCAAATGAGTACTTTCGTACGGGGTACGATATGCACAACTCTACAACGATACCAGTGCGGTTAGGTTGCAGGTCCTACATAGCGTAATGCAACAATCAAATCTAACCACGGTAATCATGCCTTGACCATAAAGTACACATACTTTTTTTGTAGAAAAATAACTAAATAATTAAATGAATAATTTGAAGCCTGCATGTGCCTGTATTCCAATATTCGAGATTAGCCAGTCGATTACAATAGTTCATTATATGAACGTGTCTCATTCGTTCAATTCAATAAGACGACTAGCCAGTCTCTTTAGTTCCAACTAGGAACGCATGATCAATTTTAGTCAAGCTAACAATTATTATCAATGGTATCTAGGCATGAAAGTCAACTAGTATTCAGTGGGGTCGAGTCTACAACCCTCAGGGTTTAATTCCAGTCAATCCGGGTATCTATAACTCAATTCATGACACATGGTACATCCCACGTCACAATCTATAATTAACAGAATTACTAGCATATCATGATTATATCAAGTTTATGCAAAAAGGCGTAAGGATATAAAATGGACGTAAAATATCTAATAAAATATCAATATTCAGGGCTATAGAATAGTCATGCGGCTAAGTCTAATGCGGCCAGGATGAATCTTATGCAGCAAGGAAAAGAGTCGGGTTCATGCGGCTCAGGGGGTAGAGGCGCATGCTGCTGAAGAGGCAGGAACCTATGCGGCTGGCGTGTGGGACTAGCTTTCATGCGGCAAGCAGAAAGGGTATTCCATGCGGCTAGGATGAATTGGGCTCATGCGGCCGAAAAAGGCAAGACATATGCGGTCAGCGGGAAGGATACTCATGCGGCTGGCGGGAATGAGTCCATGCGGCTCAACCAAGTCGAACCCCATGCGGCCGGGTCAAGGAGATTGCTTATGCGGCTGGCGGGGGAGGAAAGTCCATGCGGCTATAAAGTTCAGGACCTTATGCGGCCAGCGAGTGAGTCTGGTTCATGCGGCTGGATTTGGAGAGAAATCCATGCGGTCAGGAAAGACGGGGGCGCATATGCGGTTAAGTGGGGAAAGTCCATGCGGCTAGGTTGAATTCCCTATACGGCTGGGCTCAAATGAGTCTCATGCGGCCGGGTAGAAACTTTCCATGCGGCTGAGAAGGAAACAACCCATGCGGCTGGGAATCACTTGCCGCATGAATTATTCATGCGGTCAAGTCAAGTACTGTTCTTCGTCTCCAAGTTTCAGAGAAGAAGAACACCATAAACCCAAGCTTCAAAGTTCCATAAAACCTTCATCCAGAGTCCAAATTCGAACTTCCTTAGGTCAAAATTGGGTAGAACGAAATTCTCTACAACATGGAACCATCAAAACTTGAAGATATCAAAGTTTACTAGATCAAAACCTAAGAAACCCGAAAATGTAACAAACTTAGATCTACAACAAATTAGCCATGGAAATTAAAAATGCTAAGTACTAAAGAGACATAGAATCAAATAAGGAGGATGATGGAACAATAATAATGGGAATCCTTCAAGAAGCAAGTTGGCACTTGCCTACGGTTTGGTAGGTGGAGAGAGTAATGAAGAAGAAGAAAATGAGTAATGGTGAGAATGAGTAATGAGGAGAGAGAATGGTGAGGGTGGCTTAAATATGGAAGGGGTGGTAGGTGGGAGTTGGGCCAGGTCCAATGGGTCCAACAAGGCTAACCCGAAAGTAAGACTAAAGCAGGAAATAAAATGCAGGTAATAAAATTACAGGAAGAAATATAGAAATAAAATTGCAGGAAATAAATTGACATGAAATTTAAAGAGCAGCTAATTAATTAACATGAAAATTTAAAAAGCAGATAATAGAATTGCAGAAAAATAAAGTGCGGAAAATAAAATGCAGATAATTAATTAACATGAAGTTATTAAGAATTTAAATACAGGATACTACATGATAAATGCTAAATAAATATATTCAGGCAATATACGTATTAAAATACGCATTCTGGGAACGGGGAGTGACATCTCTACCCTCCTTAGAAAAATTCCGTCCTCGGAATTTCAAATCCAAGCAGGATAGAAACATCGGGGCTAAACTAATCTAAGTACAAGCAATTCAATGAAGCAATCCTTTTACAATATCTATAGCAAGTAACATATATGTAAACCCATCAATCTACGATATCAAGCAATTCTACCCATAAGGTGATAAGCATGAGGAATCAAGACAATCAAGGTATACAGAAAAAGATATACCTTATGAGTCAAATAGGTGTGGATACCGTGATCGGATATCATCCTCACGTTCCCACGTTGACTCTCCCAAGGAGTGATGACCCCAAGCAACTCGGACAAGACTAATTGTACGGTTCTTGAGTATCTTCTCTCTTTGGTCCAAAATGGACACAGGCTGTTCCTCGTAAGACAGGTTGGTACCAACAACCAGCTCAGAGTGATCGAGGACATGGCTTGGGTCCGATACATACCTACGTAATTGAGATACATGAAATACGTCATGCACCTCTCGTAACGAAGGTGGGAGTGATAAATGATAAGCAACATCGCCTATCATCTCAAGAATAACAAATGGGCCCACGTACCGCGGACTCAACTTCCCGCGAACGCCAAACCTAATGACCCCACGGGTAGGTGAGATCCTCAAGAACACGTGGTCCCCAACAGAAAACTCTAGCGGCCTACGATGCTGGTCTGCCCAATGACGATGCCGATCCTGTGCAACTCGAAGTCGCTCTCTAATTCCTTTGACTAATTCAACTGTCTGAACAATCATTTCTGGGCCTAACATCTTCCTCTCCCCGATATCATCCCATGCTAGCGACGATCTACACTTCTTACCATATAGTGCTTCGAATGGCGCCATCTGGATACTGGCTTGATAACTATTGTTGTATGAGAACTCGACCAAGTGAAGGTGACTCTCCCAAGACCCTCCAAAATCTAGAGTACAAGCTCGCAACATGTCTTCTAAAGTCTGAATCGTTCTTTCTGATTGCCCATCCGTCTGCGGATGGTAAGCCGTGTTAAACCTTAACTTGGTACCCAGACTATGATGTAAGCTCTTCCAAAAATATGATATAAAGCGGGTATCTCGATCCGACACAATACTGACAGGGACTCCATGCTGCCTGACTATCTGTTGCACATATAACTCTGCCAACTTTTCTGTAGATTGCCCTACTCTGAAAGGAAGAAAATGTGCTACCTTTGTAAGCCGATCCACTATCACCCAAATAGCATCTTTACCACTTGGTGATCTCGGTAAACCGGTCACAAAGTCCATTGTAATATGTTCCCATTTCCATTCCGGAATAGGAAGCGGTTGCAATAATCCAGCTGGCCTCTGTTGTTCTGCCTTCACTTGCTGACATACCAAGCAACGGGAAACAAATCTAGCTATCTCTCTCTTCATCCCGCTCCACCAGAAATGCTGCTTGATATCTGGGTACATCTTGGTCCCTCCAGGGTGTATAGAATACTGGGAACTGTGAGCTTCTGCCATAACCTCCTGTCTGATATCTCCACTAGGCACACATAGACGTGATCCAAACCTAAGTGTACCATCTTCATGAATTCTTATCTCCTTCCTGAGCCCTGACTCACATTCTGCCCTAAGCTTCTGAATCCTTGGGTCTTGTGCCTGAGCTGCCTTGATCCTGTCTACTAAGTCGGATTGAACTTGCAGACTCGCCAGAACTCCTACATCACTAGGAAGTACAACCTCGATGCCCATTTCCTGAAGGTCTTCTAAGATATGCTTCTGCGTTGTCAACATAAATGCGCCGCCTCTTCTGCTGAGAGCGTCTGCTACCACATTAGCCTTGCCTGGATGATACTGAAGCTCCACGTCATAATCCTTGATCAACTCCAACCATCTTCTCTGCCTCATGTTCAGTTCCTTCTGGGTAAAGATGTACTTCAGACTTTTGTGATCTGTGTATATCTCCACTCGGTCACCATATAAGTAATGCCTCCATAGCTTCAGAGCAAATACTACTGCCGCCAATTCCAGATCATGAGTTGGGTAATTCTTCTCGTGGTCTCGAAGCTGCCTAGATGCATATGCTATCACCTTCCCATGCTGCATGAGGACACATCCAAGTCCTTTACCTGACGCATCACAATATACGGTAAAACCTCCAGGTCCAACTGGCAACGTAAGAATGGGCGCTGATATCAACTTCTGCTTCAGATTTTCAAATGAGGCCTGGCATTCTACAGACCAAACGAATGGTACATCCTTCCGTGTCAAGCGGGTCATGGGTGCTGAAAGCCTTGCAAAGTCTGACACAAACCTTCTGTAATATCCCGCCAATCCCAAGAAACTCCGTACATCAGCTACGGTCTTGGGTACTTGCCAACTCTTCACTGCTTCTACCTTCTTGGGATCCACTGCTACTCCAGTTCCTGATACAATATGACCCAAAAATAAAATATGGTCCATCCAGAACTCACACTTGCTGAGCTTGGCGTACAACTGGTTCTCTCTCAGAACCTGCAACACTTTCCGGAGGTGGTCTTCATGCTCCTCTTCACTAGCAGAGTACACAAGAATGTCGTCGAGAAATACTACGACAAACTGATCTAAATACGGCATAAAGATGCGATTCATCAAATCCATGAAGATAGCTGGAGCATTGGTCAAACCAAACGGCATTACTAAAAACTCATAATGCCCATACTTCGACCTGAATGCTGTCTTGGGAATGTCTTCCTTCCGAACCCTCACCTGATGATACCCTGAACGAAGATCTATCTTGGAGAAAACTCTAGCCTTGCTCAACTGATCAAACAAGTCGTCGATCCTCGGTAGTGGGTACTTGTTCTTTACTGTTGCCGCATTTAGCTTCCTGTAGTCAATGCATAATCTGGATGATCCATCCTTCTTCCCTACAAGTACCACTGGTGCTGCCCATGGTGACACGCTAGTTTGGATAAACTTCTTCTCCTTCAATTCCTCTATGTGATGATACACCTTGGCCTGCTCTGAATCCGCTATTCTGTAAACCCGATCTGATATTGGTTTAGTTCCTGGTGCCAATTCTATACTGAACTCAATATCTCTAACTGGTGGTAGACCTGGAAGTTCTTCGAAAAATACGTCTAAAAATTCTTCAACTACCTTCGGAATCTGAACTTCTTCCATTGCCGTCGCTACTCCCTGTTCTTGTTGAGTTGCCTCTGACCTGACCAAGGTGAACCTCTCCATGCCTGGAATATCAAAAGATACACTTCTACTACGACAATCTATTGTCGCATGACTGTCTTTCAGCCAGTCCATGCCTAAGATAACGTCAAAATTTCCAACAGGAAATTCTATCAACCGGGCGGGTAAAGGATGCCCGCACACTACGATACTACATGCTAAACTAACTCTACTAACTCCCACGAGCCCATTACCAGTGAGTATATTCAACCTCCCTGGCAATGCCTCGAACTCCACTCCTAGTCGTGTCGCAAATTGTGCAGATATAAATGAATGGGATGCTCCCGAATCAAACAATGCTACTGCGGGATATGAGGCGACGAAAATGTTACCTGCCACAACATCTTCCGATGCCAATGCCTCTTCCAAGGACAGTGTGAATGCCTGCCCTCGACCTCCTTGCTGATTCCCATGCCGTGGCCTAGCCTGGTGCTGCTGCTAGCCCCTGCCTTGATGATGCTGGGGCGGTCTATGCTGGTGTTGCTGCATCGGCGGCCCCTGCTGCCGAAACATCTGAGACTGTGATACTAACGGACGCTGCGCCAACGGCCTCACTGCCAATGCTGGTCCTCGATACTGTCCTGCCCCTGGTGCTGGAAGAGCAGGAAACTGCTGCCCTGGCCCTCCTGCCCTCGAATTTATGGGACATGTGGTAACCCGATGATCTGGATTTCCACATATCAGACACAGTCCATTCAATGTCTGACACACATCTCTAGTGTGCCCCATCTTCCCACAATAAGTGCAGTCCACCGGGGGTTGCTGGTTCTTCCTCTGTTGCTGTTGCTGCTGCCTGGGTGGTGGTGCTGGTCCTCGTATCGCCACATCGTGGATACGAATGCCAGCAGATGGTGCTGTTGTTCGGGGCGCCGCTCCCCCTCCTCCTTCAATCTGACTGTGAGATCTCTTCTGACCTCCAGTCCTTACTGCAAGCCTCTGAATGGTGATCTCATGCCTTCGAGTCGCCGTCAATACTTCATCAAAAGTTTGGTAATTGTGCCCCTCTATCAATTGCAAGAGCTCAAGATGAAACCCTTGCTGGAACCTCATCGCCCTCTGGCGCTCCGTAGCTACCATCTCTGGGGCAAATCTACTCAATCTGCAGAACTCCGCTGCATAAGCATCTACAGTCTTGCCAGCCTGTCTGAGGTTGATAAACTTCTGTTGTAGCTCAAACTGTGCCACAACTCCATAATACTTCATCTTGAATCTTGCTGTAAAATCGTCCCATGCAATAGGACGTCTGATGCCTACTTCCTCTGTTTCCCACCAATCACGTGCGAGATCCTGAAGTAACAACTTCACCAGATCCACACGCTCTTCGGCCGGCACCTTAGCGGCTGTCAGGATAGCCTCGATATCCTTAAGCCATGCATCTGCTGAGATGGCATCCTCCGTGCCCTCGAAACGGCGGGGGTTGTACTTGCAAAACCTGGCTGATGCTCCTGAATCAGTCCTCACTCCTCTTTCCAATGCCGTCTGTAATCCTTGGTTGAGTAGTACATTCTGCTCTTGTAACTGAGCATGCATGCGCTGCTGAACTAACATCTGGTGTTGCTGAGTGGCCATCATCCCTCTCATAATCTCTAGAAGGGCTGGTGTGTCCACTTGGGTAGGTGGAACTGTTGGTGGGGGTGGAACATCCGGATACTGCGGTCCAACCGCTGGTTCTACTATCACTTCTTCCTGGATAGTCTCTTGAGTTAGTACCGGCTCTTGTTGCTGACCAACATGGTCAGGTTGTCTATGCTGCTGTCCATGTTGTTGCTGTCCAGCTCTAACAGGTGCGGACGAGGTGCCCCTAAGAAAAGGAACAAGAGAACAATCAAACGACCGGACATGAAGGATCAATGAAGTCAAAGGATACTGGAATGTCAAGCAAGGGTTGAGAACAACGAATCATGAGATCAAGGGGGAACATATATGATTGAGACATCCTATAAATCAAAACACCCCACAACCTGCATGGGCCACCACTAAAACCTTGTCACGCCCCAGAACCAGAATACTGGAGAGCGGGGGAATGACTCAGCCAGCTACGTATTACGGGTAGATGAATACCGTATAATACGATCAATGCTGTCTAACCAGACGAGGGGGTGCATACTACATAAAAGTCCTACTATGGTCACTTCACATCTATTGTCTCAATCATTCGAACAAGAAGCAGTAATAGAGAACATGTAAGATAAAGCAGTAAGGCGTCCCAAACGCTCTGTCAAAATGTTCTTGATATCTGGCTTTACAAAATATAGCCAGATTGATGTAGCAAAAGTATACACAATTGTTATCAGCTGCAGCCTGACTTAGTTACAATTATGCAAAAGTAAGTACAAGACGATCCGACTAACATGTCGGTGCCAAACGACAAGGTATAAAGTATTTAACAAAACGAGCGGGGAAGTAAGAAAACCCACTCGAGTCCTCCTGCGATCATCCTTCTAGTGTTGACCATCTTGGAGGTAGAAGTAAGCTGGATCCTCGGGAACCGGCTCTAAATCTGGCCATGCAAAACCAGAGAGGTTAGACCTCTAATAGCAAGTACCTCAAGGAAGGATGATATGAAGGATTAAACCAGTAAGTAAGAGAATATAATAATAGATCTCTGCTTGCTACTAGGACTCACATCACATCAAGACACTTCGAACCAACCTCCCAACCAAACAAGGACAGAAGTTGGCCCGTTATGTCCTGACATTCTGATCATCCCAGTTAGGTAACAGAGTACAGTGCACAAACAAATCATCTTGAACGGCCAACCAACTCCTACGGCTTGCTATTATGAGTTCCAAGTTATCCTGGAATAATGCAATTAGGGATTCCTCAGTTCTTACTATGTGCAAGCAAGGCTAGTCTATCCAGTCAATCAATTGGCCTATGCATGAATTAGACGAGTCCTAGCAGGACGCTCGTCAATATACAATATACAATAATAATAAAAGCAGATACTGTTTTCTGCCCGTGTGGCAGATCTACAATATCTGTAGGAACCAGCCGGCCCGTCGGGTACTACTCGTTCCAAGGGGGCTGCCATGTAAGAATTCGGGAATCCATTCTCTCCATGCAATCATTATTTTATTTGACTTAATAGTCCCTACGTTGAGTGAAATTCCATGTCGTGGATCATGGTCATTCAAATGAGTACTTTCGTACGGGGTACGATATGCACAACTCTACAACGATACCAGTGCGGTTAGGTTGCAGGTCCTACATAGCGTAATGCAACAATCAAATCTAACCACGGTAATCATGCCTTGACCATAAAGTACACATACTTCTTTTATAGAAAAATAACTAAATAATTAAATGAATAATTTGAAGCCTGCATGTGCCTGTATGCCAATATTCGAGATTAGTCAGTCGATTACAATAGTTCATTATATGAACGTGTCTCATTCGTTCAATTCAATAAGACGACTAGCCAATCTCTTTAGTTCCAACTAGGAACGCATGATCAATTTTAGTCAAGCTAACAATTATTATCAATGGTATCTAGGCATGAAAGTCAACTAGTATTCAGTGGGGTCGAGTCTACAACCCTCAGGGTTTAATTCCAGTCAATCCGGGTATCTATAACTCAATTCATGACACATGGTACATCCCACGTCACAATCTATAATTAACAGAATTACTAGCATATCATGATTATATCAAGTTTATGCAAAAAGGTGTAAGGATATAAAATAGACGTAAAATATCTAATAAAATATCAATATTCAGGGCTATAGAATAGTCATGCGGCTAAGTCTAATGCGGCCAGGATGAATCTTATGCAGCAAGGAAAAGAGTCGGGTTCATGCGGCTCAGGGGATAGAGGCGCATGCTGCTGAAGAGGCAGGAACTTATGCGGCTGGCGTGTGGGACTAGCTTTCATGCGGCAAGCAGAAAGGGTGTTCCATGCGGCTAGGATGAATTGGGCTCGTGCGGCCGAAAAAGGCAAGACATATGCGGTCAGCGGGAAGGATACTCATGCGGCTGGCGGGAATGAGTCCATGCGGCTCAACCAAGTCGAACCCCATGCGGTCGGGTCAAGGAGATTGCTTATGCGGCTGGCGGGGGAGGAAAGTCCTTGCGGCTATAAAGTTCAGGACCTTATGCGGCCAGCGAGTGAGTCTGGTTCATGCGGCTGGATTTGGAGAGAAATCCATGCGGTCAGGAAAGACGGGGGCGCATATGCGGTTAAGTGGGAAAAGTCCATGCGGCTAGGTTGAATTCCCTATACGGCTGGGCTCAAATGAGTCTCATGCGGCCGGGTAGAAACTTTCCATGCGGCTGAGAAGGAAACAACCAATGCGGCTGGGAATCACTTGCCGCATGAATTATTCATGCGGTCAAGTCAAGTACTGTTCTTCTTCTCCAAGTTTCAGAGAAGAAGAACACCATAAACCCAAGCTTCAAAGTTCCATAAAACCTTCATCCAGAGTCCAAATTCGAACTTCCTTAGGTCAAAATTGGGTAGAACAAAATTCTCTACAACATGGAACCATCAAAACTTGAAGATATCAAAGTTTACTAGATCAAAACCTAAGAAACCCGAAAATGTAACAAACTTAGATCTACAACAAATTAGCCATGGAAATTAAAAATGCTAAGTACTAAAGAGACATAGAATCAAATAAGGAGGATGATGGAACAATAATAATGGGAATCCTTCAAGAAGCAAGTTGGCACTTGCCTACGGTTTGGTAGGTGGAGAGAGTAATGAAGAAGAAGAAAAGGAGTAATGGTGAGAATGAGTAATGAGGAGAGAGAATGGTGAGGGTGGCTTAAATATGGAAGGGGTGGTAGGTGGGAGTTGGGCCGGGTCCAATGGGTCCAACAAGGCTAACCCGAAAGTAAGACTAAAGCAGGAAATAAAATGCAGGTAATAAAATTACAGGAAGAAATATAGAAATAAAATTGCAGGAAATAAATTGACATGAAATTTAAAGAGCAGCTAATTAATTAACATGAAAATTTAAAGAGCAGATAATAGAATTGCAGAAAAATAAAGTACGGAAAATAAAATGCAGATAATTAATTAACATGAAGTTATTAAGAATTTAAATACAGGATACTACATGATAAATGCTAAATAAATACATTCAGGCAATATACGTATTAAAATACGCATTCTGGGAACGGGGAGTGACACGCAACACCTTCTCCTGTCGGTCCAGAATCTCTACAGGCTGCTCTGGATAACTGAGAGTAGGTCCCACCTCAATCTCAGAATGGTCTAGTACATGGCTAGGATCTGCCACATACCGTCTCAACTACGATACATGAAATACATTGTGGACTCCCACTAAGGAAGAAGGCAAGTCCAGTCTGTATGACACATCACCGACCCTTCCGCTGACAACGAAAGGTCCGACATAGCGTGGGCAAAGCTTTCCTCCTCCACCGAAACGAATAGTGCCTCGAGTCGGTGAAATCCTCAAGAATACCATATCTCCAACCTAACACAAGCATGGTCTCAATTAACTAAAAGCAATCATACAATCAAAAAAATAAAAAACAATAAGATTCTAATCCAAGTCTATGCTATACCTCAAACTGCAAAGGTCTCCGGTGGCTGTCGGCCCAATGCCGCTGTCTGTCCTGCGCCACGCGAAGTCGATCCCTGATGAGCTTTACATTCTCGGTTGCGTCAACAACCATCTCAGGTCCCAGTAAAGCTCGCTCTCCAACATCGTCCCAAGATAAGGGAGTACGACATCTACGCCTGTACAACGCCTCGAATGGTGACATACCAATGCTGGCCTGGTAACTGTTGTTGTATGCAAACTCTACCAAGTACAGGTGATCCTTCTATGATCCTCCAAAATCCAGAACACAAGTCCGCAGCATGTCCTCGAGAGTCTGAATAGTCCTCTCCGACTGTCCGTCCGTCTGAGGATGGTATGTAGTACTGAATTTGAGCTGAGTGTCCAAACTAGTCTACAGACTCCGCCAGAAATGGGAAGTAAAGCGACTATCCCGATCCTAGACAATGCTCACCGGAACTCCGTGTATCCGGACAATCTGCTGCATATACAATTCCGCTAGCTTCTCCGTAGACGTCCCCACTTTGAATGGCAAAAAGTAGGCCGATTTGGTCAACCTGTCTACGATGACCCAAATCGCGTCTTTTCCTCCTAATGAACGCGGTAATCCAGAAACAAAATCCATCGTAATATGCTCCCACTTCTACTCCGGAATGGAAAATGGCTGCAACAGTCCTCCTGGCCTCTGCCTCTCTGCCTTAACCTGCTGACAGACTAGACACCTAGCTACGAAGCGTGCTACCTCCCGCTTCATCCTATACCACTATACATGCTCCTTCAAATCTCTATACATCTTGTTGGCACCTGGATGCATAGTGTACTGAGCGATGGGCCTCCTACATAACCTGCTCCCGAAGCTCTCCGCTAGGCACACACAGTCTGGAACAGTACCTCAATATGCCATCCTCTGTAATGACAAACTCCACATCTGCCAATCCTGCTCGAACCTGCTCTCGGATACACCGCAGGGTAACATCGTCGAACTGAGCTGACTTGATCCTCTTCATCAAGTCTGACTGAATCTGAAGACCCCACATCTGTATCTGAACTCCGGGCATGATCACTTCGATCCCCAAACTCTCCAAATCTGCTAATAGATGACGATCCATCGTCAAGCACATAGCTACCAGATACTTACTCAAGGCATCGACAACCACACTGGCCTTCCCTGGATGGTACTACAATGAAATATCGAAGTCTTTCATCAACTCCAACCATCTGTGCTGCCTCATATTGAGCTCTTTCTGTGTAAACACATACTTTAAGCTCTTATGGTCTGTGAAGATCTCCACACGCTCTCCGTATAGATAGTGCTTTTACAGCTTCAGAGCAAAGATAACCATCGCCAACTCCAAATTATGGGTAGGGTAGTTTTTCTCATGCGGACGTAACTGCCTGGATGCATAGGCAATCACCTTTCCCTGCTGCTGCAAGACACAACCCAAACCCTTCCCTGAGGCGTCACTGTAGATAGTGAATCCGCCTGATCCTGATGGCAACGTCAAAATCGGGGTTGTCGTCAGTCACTTCTTCAACTCATCAAAAGCAACCTGACACTCCTCTGACCAGACAAACTCTACGTCCTTCCGGGTCAGCCTAGTCAATAGCTCTACAATTCGGAAGAAATCCTGAACAAACCTCCTGTAATATCCTGCCAATCCCAGAAAGCTCCTGATCTCTGCGACTGAACTCAGTGCTTTCCACGCCTCAACTGCTCTGATCTTCTTTGGGTCGACTGAGATCCCATCTTCGGTCAATACATGACCTAGGAAATCAACTCGATCCAAGAAGAACTCACACTTCGAGAGCTTGCCGTAAAGCTGCTCCTTCCTGAGAGTCTCCAGCACCACACTCAAATGCTCCTCATGCTCCTCTGGGGTCTTCGAATACACCAAAATGTCATCGATGAACACCACCATGAACTTGTCCAAGTACTGGTGGAATACCTTGTTCATCAAGTTTATGAACACCGCCGGGGCATTAGTTAACCCAAACGACATCACCATGAACTCAAACTGGCCATACCGAGTCCTAAAAGCTGTCTTTAGAATATCCTCCTTCTTCACTTTCACCTGATGATATCCTGACCTCAGATCAATCTTGGAAAATACCTTCTCTCCGCTCAGCTGATCGAACAGGTCATCGATGCTCGGCAGCGGGTACTTGTTCTTGATCGTGAGGCTGTTGAGTGCCCTGTAGTCGATACACATCCGTACCGATCCATCCTTCTTCGATACAAAAAGTACTGGCGCACCCCATGGTGAAGAACTCGATCGGATGAAGCCCTTGTCCTGCAACTCATCCACCTACTTCTTCAACTCTGTAAGCTCACTGTTGTTCACTCTATAGACATGCTGAGATATCGGCTCTGCGCCGGGTACCAAGTCTATAGAGAACTCCATATCCCTGTCCGGAGGCAATCTTGGCAACTCCTCCGGAAACACATCCATAAACTCAGCTATCAGTGGATGTGGCACGCCCTGCTCCTCCGCTGAAACTCTGCGGAAAACTCTGCTGCTCTGTTCTGACTCCCGCTTAGTGAACTCGAACTTCGGCTCTCCTGGCATGCTGAAAAGAACTGTACCCCCGCGGCAATATATACTGGCATGGTGCCTGCTCAACCAATCCATATCGAGTACAATATCGTAGTTCGGTAGTGGCATCACGAGCAGACTCACACCCAATTCTCGGCCTCCCAAAACTACTCTTCGATCCTTACAAACATTACGAACGAGGATAATACCACACCCAGTCGTGATCTTGCAAGTCATAGGCAAAGGTTCAGAAGAAAGCTGGTGTCTAATGGCAAATGATACAGACACAAAGCTATGGGAAGCACCCGAATCAAATAATGCGAATGCAGAAAAAGAGTCGATAAGAACAGAACCTGCTATCAGATCGCCTACTGCCTCGATATCTTCCGCTGCCATGGCAAAAGCTCGCCCCTGCTGGCCTTCTCCAGTCTGCTACTGATGCTGAACAAACTTCTGCTGCTGAGTCGGCAAGGGTCCCCTCTGCTGCTCCACTGGAGCCTTGGTTCCTACTCCCTGTCCCTTATGCCCGAAAGCCTCAGGATACTCCCTCATCTGATGCTCCGATGATCCACAGAGTTGGCACTTGCCTAGCCTCTTCCTGCACTCACTCCACCTGTGTCCTGGATTCTTACAAAAGTCACAAATGATGGCCTGCTGCTGTCTCGGTGCCTGCTGACCCTGTCTCTACTATGCCTGCTGGAATGTCCTCTGCTGCTGGAAAGACCTCTGCTGATGCTGCTGCTGGAAATGGGGCTTCTTGGCCGGTCCTCCACTGCCACCGGCTGCATGAGAATCACGACTTCTCTTATGCTTCAGCTCCAGATTATCTTATGTTGCCATGGCTCCCATCAATATCTCCTCAAATATAGCATTCCTGTTACTCTTAGTTAAGGACTTGACTTCCTTAACCAAACCCTTCCTGAATCTCATAGCCTTCGCTGTCTCGCTAAGACCCTCCATAAATTTGCCCAAGCGGCAGAACTCTCCGGCGTACTCCTCTACAGTCTGGTTCCTCTGAACCAGGTTCTGAAACTGTGTCTCCAACGTGCCAAGTACAGTATCGGGGAAGAACTTCTCCTTGAAAAGCTTCTTAAAAGCATCCCAGGTTTGCCCCGTAGTACTAACCCTGGGGTCGGTCTGGTACCAAGTGCGGGCAAGGTCCTGCATCATGCTGCCCGCTGCTTCCACCTGGAGTCTAGCCGGTATCTCTACGAGGTAAAAAATCTTCTCTATGTGCTCGATCCAGTCGTCCGCGTAAAGGATACCCTCCGTACCCTTAAAGTCCCGCGGCCTCATCTTCTGGAACTCCTGAATACCTGGAGTTCTCGGTTGGTATGGCTGAATCTGCCCTTCTTGGGGTAGGGCAGTTGCCCTCTCCACTGCCACCTTCGCTAACTAGTGGACATTATCAATGCCCTGCCTCATGTCCTCCGACTGGCATTGCTGCATCTCTACCTTCTGCTGAATGAAATCGAAACACTGCATCGCATCAACTGTCTCCTGGGGTGGTGGTAGTAGCATCCCCTGAACTCCTGGGGTAGTCCTCGGAGCTGGTGGAGGAGCACCCTCAAAAGTTACAGATGGGCCCACCTGAGCTGGAATAAGAGGCACTGTGGTCCCTGGGGCCGGCTGAGTTAGACGAGAAGTAGCCGACCTCTCAGTGGTATCCCTGAGACCAGAGCGCTGCGATCGTGTCTCCACCATCCTGAAGATAGATCAAACAAGGAATCAATTACTAAAAGGAAGCAAAATCTTCAAAGGAGGACAGTTGTTTTCAAAAGGAGACAATTAACAGCAAGAATTGATTAGAGTTTTCCTAATGTGATTGAATACCTTAATTTATATCTTATATCCTTCTACAGGCTGTAATGATACTCTAGTTCGAGTACCACTACGAATCACACTAGTTGTGATTGTAACCTGCATGGGCGACCACTAAAAACGTGTCACGACCCGCACCCAGTGAAAGGCACGAGAAGTGAATACGTCCAGCCTACGCCGCAGTATCGACAGTAAAACGCTGTCCTGAGTCACAGTATCTAACACAGTCTAGAATAAGCTCCGAATGGAGAGTAAAATAATAAGTAACTCAATCACAATACTAAGATGGAATAGAATAGAAATCACAAGAGAGTCTCAACATAAATAAAAGTCTAAGTGTAAACCACCAGAATAAATCTCAAGTACAACTCATAAGTCTCAAGTGGAAAGACAATAAAAACTAAGTCTCAGCTAGACTATAGGCAAGTCCTCAGCGACTGCTGGATCTTTCTGAGGGTCCACGTCGCCAGTGTCATCTAAGCCAATGCCATAATAAGTAGGACAGTGCTCCTCATCAATACCTGTAAAATTTTCAACATGCCCAGTCAGGACGGAATGAGCACATATCTCTCATAACAGTTCATAGCAGGAATGGACATATAAAGCAAGCTATAGAAAACTATACATGAATCGCTGTAAAGGAAATCAACAAGAGAGAGAATATAAAATAAGATATAATATGATAAATAGAGAAATGTAACCATCTACGTGATTTAAAGCATGAATTGGTTATGTAAACGGTCTGGGTTGCACATGGATACAGCTATGGAGTGCACATGGATACCTACTGGGGATAATGATCACATAACCAACTACACTCTTCCAGCCCCCAATCAATACACAAGGATCAATATATGTTATGTTATTGCACATGGATAACAACTACTGCATACATGGGGCTCATATGGTCATGAGTGTACATGAATAACATATGAGTACACATGGATAAATATGAATACATGGAGTACATGATGGCCATGATAAAGTACATGAACATGACATACTCGATGTATCCGAGGGGATAACATCGCATGAAAAGATCCATAGGGTACTAATCCGTGTGAACGTCGTATCAGCATCAAGTATACTAGTCTATAACAAGAGAACATATCCAAAGAAGTATGAAAAGATCAGAGAATGTACTCGACTGGCAAACTGAACTGCTGATGATGAAGTTTAGCTAAACTGGGGTAATGTGAACCTATTTAAAGTATACCCATGTCACAACCAAGTCCACAATATCAAAAGAAATAGCTACAATACAAGACTATATGCTTCTAGGTCCATTTCAGTCAAAGTCAACCCTCGGTCAACTCTGGTGAAACCTGGTCAACGCTAGTCAAACCTGGTCAAACCTGGGTAAACTAGTCCGTCTACTAATTTCTAGGTCATAAACAAAATTCTAAGTCATTTGGAGTTCGTTTGAGTTGAATTGGATCAAGTTTGACCAAAAGTTGACTTTTGTCAATTTGGTCAACTTGTCGGCCAATTCGACTAAACTAGGCTCGAAATGACAAACCAAATCTGTCCCAGGGCTCCTATAGTTATATACACCACTACAATCTACTCTAAGAGAAGTTCCAAGCATAATATCTACATACAAATAGGTATATACACACACGTGTATATACAATACAAACAAAACCTAAATCTAACAAATGGTGGTGTGTGTGTGTCCTGGAGCTTACTGAATTGGGATAAATCTGAGATTAAAAACAGTAAAATACAACCGCGGTATACCACAATTTAATATACCATATATATATATATATATATATATATATATATATATATATATATATATATATATATATATATATATATATATATATATATATATATATATATATATATATATATATATATATATATATATATATATATATATTTGGTATACCACAATTTAATATATATATATATATATATATTTTATATATACTTATACAAAGTAAGGAACTACATTTATATATATATATATATATATATATATATATATATATATATATATATATATATATATATATATATATTATATATATATATATATATATATATATATATATATATATATATATATATATATATATATATATATATATATATTTGGTATACCACAATTTAATATATATATATATATATATATATATTTTATATATACATATACAAAGTAAGGAACTACATATATATATATATATATATATATATATATATATATATATATATATATATATATATATATATATATATATATATATATTAAAGAAAAAGTATGCATTAGGAATGGGTTTCAACGAGATTTTATACATATATAATTAAACATATATATACATAGCTATATAGAAAGCATATATATACTCATAATTGATGGAAAATTATGAAACAAAGCCAAAAGTTGGTTCCCACATATCCGAAACCTCATATAAGTCCTGTAAACTCAGATTTTAGAAGCTAAGAAGTTGGAAATCAAAATATCACATTTAACTCAAAAATCGAAATCAAAGAAAACTCATCCAATTCACACAACGACCCAAAATGCAAAATACACCAAACGAACCTGCAAAAAATCGTCATACACATTGGTCTCGACCCACGTGATGCGTTCGTATACTCTCGGGTTCAAAATCGTGTCCGTGTCGTGTCCACAGAACGCGTATCAGAATTTTCCGATACCGCGTGATACGCGTGCGTTCTCGCTCGTTTGAGCACCGCACACGCAACGAAACACCCCGTGCTTGTGCACGTAGCTGGGGGGTCCTGGGTAGGTCAGGACATGATGACACGGTGACACATCGTGACAAAACAGCACATGCAGCCCGCACCTGTGCTTGGCCTGTTGCGTGCGCGCGCACCCGCGCGCCCTCGTGCGCGCGGTTCCGCCCTCGTGGCTCGCTCGTCGGGCCACGCCGCGACTCGAGGTTCGTCATACGGGTCGTCTAGGTATAGGTCAAGATGTTCTGGGTCCTGGAACGGGTCTTCGCTGCGTCGTGTGCGCGCACAAAGTCCGTTTCCGCGACAAAAATGAAAGGCTGAATGCATAGTGGCTGAGCGGTGCACGCGCGATTTCTCCGCGCTCGCTCAAGGAAAAGACGTAAAATTTTACGAGCATGGGAGCAGAGGTTGCCCCCACGTGCTCACAAAATTTCACGCAAAAATACACTCTGTGCATCGAGAAATCATGTGCAGACAGCAGGGCACGCACGGCCGCGTGCACGGGATCCGTGCACGTGCGTCCGTCGCCCGAAACGCCGTTGATACGATGCCAAAACCAAAACCGTCATCACGAAAGTTTATCAAAATCATATTATCTAAACATCCATGAAGTCAGAATAAAAAAACAATAACTTTCTATCCTAAGCGGTATTTCGTCGAACACGTGCCGTAAGGGACCGAAACGTGTCCGATACCTCCATCAAACGGAGTCAAAATCTCACCAAATTTAGTGGACAAGACTAGGGCACCTATATGGATGCAAAAATGAAAGAAAAACCAAATTTTCAATGGTAGATTAGGGTTTACCTATTGAGTGTCAAAACTCAAAGAACGGGGCTCCTCGGTTATCGTGTCGGCCGATTTTCCTCCAGCAAAAACCTCCGTCTCCACTCTAGAAGTGCTCCAGCAGATCCTCTTCTCCTCGACGAGCGCAATGGTGTTCGTTTGGAAAGAAATGGACTCCGGATAAAGGAATTATGAGTTTTGGAGAGGTGGATCTTTTAGAGTTTCTTTGTGGAGGCTACAATTCTACAAATGAATGCAAAAGGGGAGGGGGTGCTGCTGTGTTGGGCGGCCAAGGGGGGGGGGGTTCTCTAGGGTTAGGGTTTCACTTGGGCCAACTCCTTCTCAAGTAGAAATGGGCCCAAGTCAAAAGACTTAAAGGCTAACATGCAAAAGGCTAAATTAAATCAATTAAAGCCTTAAATAATCTAATGCATAAAAATAAATTCTAAAAATAAAAATAATAATTCTAAGGCATGGTTAGTCCCTATACAATGTCTCCTAAGGTTAAACCAGTTGCTAGCACAAACATAAGTCAACATATTCAAAAAATCACAAAAGTCCAAAATAGCTAAAATGACTGAAATATACTTCTATGAAAAAGTGGATGCTACAAGTTCAGCGGTCGTCTTCCAAACGGAAGCGATCGCACAACATCGCCTGGATGGAGTCAAGGGTAGCAGGAGGCTCGGGCTCAGGAGCATCAGGAGCCGCAGGAGCATCAGAGTCAGAAAACTCAGACTCAGCAAAAGGGGCACTAGCATCAAGAGTCCTCCGTGCCTTGGATAGATAGGCAAGAGCAGGAAGAAACTGACACTCATCAAGAGGAATATGAAAAGCATAAAAGATCATCGGCAGATACACGACATAGACCAATGATCGTGGCTTGGTTCTCACACTAATCATCCAGTCCATCATTGTGCAAGGGAAGTTGAATAGAACATGGAAGCGCAAATGGTAGAGAGCAGATATCTCAAGATAGGAAACTTCATCGGTTGATCCCGCTTTGGGAAAGATCGAATAGAATATAATCCGATGGAGTTCATAGAAGTAGGGGTTGAAGAATTTTGCTCTAAGCTTGCGAGGACGTGTGTTAGGGGTACACAAGTCGTCCTTGAAGCTTTCAAGAGAAGATCCATCGAGAAATTAAAACCGTCGGACATCGACGAGTTTCTCCCAAGAGTTGGGTTCCGGGATTTCTATATAGTCGGCAAGCTCGAAGTCATCAAACAATATATCAATACCGGTGACACGGGAATAAATCTGCGTGTTGTCAAGAGTCAAATTACAGTAGAACATTTGTATGGCACTTAAATAGACAAGGGATGAAGTTGAAACAAGTTTATCTAGATTTAAGTCATGAAATAGTGAATCATAATTCGAAAATATTGTAAAGTTGATCGGATGTCCCGGAAACACGCTACGTGAGCGAAAGTCAGAAAACCACTCAATGGAAACATCCAATGAGACAAAAAGGTGCTCGTTGAGGTGTTAGGCTTTGGTGGAGGTGGTGGATTGAATAATGTATGGATAGGAGGAGGAAGAGGAGGAGAAGGGTTAGAAGATGATGCTTCTTCACTTCTTCTCCTCTTTCTTCTACCAAAAGTTTTTATGCCATTGATAATGAAAAGCGAGAATTTGAAAGAGAGAAGAAAAATGAGTTATACCTCACACAAATGGTTGGAGATGGAAGAGATCCTTCAAAACTCCATAGATTTTGAGTTTAGAAGGAAAAAGAACTAAAAGATGGGTATTCTAGGGTTAGGGTTTGAGAGAAAAGAGTTTGGAGGGAGGTAGAAGAAGATGAAAGTGAAAAGAGAGAGAGGGGTTTCTCGTGTTTAAGATTGTTGGGGCCAGCAGGTGGGGTGAAATCCTGGCCGTCGGATCAAAAAATTGAATAACTGAGAGCAGTTGGAGATTCTGTGAGCAGGCATACAAAGTTTGGCCCGAACTCTATGTGGGGCAGAGTTCGGCCCGAACTCTGTCTGTCTGTTCCAGAACACAGAAAAGGCAATATTTGAATAGGAAAAGTCTAGAATTTGAAAAATTGGATGATATAAGTCATAAAAACAATGTAGCTATATAATAAATGGCTGTTAAGACAGCGATCATTATAGTGAAACTGCCATGGGATAGCTGTAGGGGCCAGATCCCAGCTAGCGGTAGTCCGAACTAGTGTACCATGTCGCTTAGGCTTTTACGTCTTGTTGTCAGAATGACCCTTTCGGCTTGTACCCAAAGCTGAGTCATTATAAATGATGATTGTCATAACCATTATTTATGCAGGTACATATTATTGTATGACAGTTTCATCCAAGATTCCTAACTCTTGACAAAGGAAATTGAACCATTCTTCGGCTAGTGGTTTAGTAAAGAAATCTGCTAGCTGATGTTCGGTGTCAATAGAATCTAAGTTAATAGTGCCGTGCTGTTGATGATCACGCAAGAAATGATGCCTAATCTCTATATGCTTTGTGCGTGAGTAACATACTGGGTTCTTGGTCAAATTTATTGTACTAGTGTTATCACAGAAAATAGGTATGTGCTTGAATAATAAGTTGTAGTCTTCAAGAGTTTGCTTCATCCACAGAATCTGTGCACAACAACGACCAGCTGCGATATACTCAGCTTCTGTTGTAGATAGTGTGACATAATTATGCTTCTTGCTAAACCATAAGACTAAAGCCTTTCCTAACAAATGACACGTGTCGCTGGTACCCTTACAGCCGACTTTGTATCCCGTAAAATCGGCATTGAAATATCCGATTAATTCAAAGGAAGTGGTTTTGGGATACCACAAGCCTACCGTAATCGTTTCTTTAAGATATCTAAAGATACGCTTAACAGCGATCATGTGTGATTCTTTAGGATTTGCTTGATATCTAGCACATAAGTAAATGCTAAACATAATATCGGGATGACTAGCAGTTAAATACAATAGACTACCAATCATACCTCGATACTTACGTTGATCGATCGGTTTGCCGCTTTCATCAGGTTCTAGCTTTGTTGTAGTAGACATAGGGGTGTTGATAGGTTTGATATATTCGAACTTTTTCAGCATGTCCTTTGTATACTTTGACTGGCTGATGAAGACGCCTTGAGAGTATTGTATGATTTACAGTCGAAGGAAGTAGTTCAACTTCCCCCTGATGCTCATCTCAAATTCGTTCTGCATACACTTGGCAAAATCTTTGCATAGACCCTCATTAGTAGACCCAAATATGATATCATCTACATAAATTTATGATATCATCTACATAAATTTGTACTAACAAAACAGTATCATCAAGGAATTTTATGAAAAGTGTAGTGTCAATTTTCTCTTTTGAAAAACCTTTATCAAGTAAGAAAGTACTAAGGCATTCATACCAAGCTCGAGGAGCTTGTTTGAGGCCGTAAAGAGCTTTCTTAAGTTTAAAAACGTGGTCAAAAAATTTGTAATTTTCAAAACCAGGGGGTTGCTTGACAAAAACCTCTTCTTTAATAAGACCATTTAGAAAAGCAATTTTTACAACCATTTGAAAAAGTTTGAAGTTTTGGAAATTTACAAAGGCGCAAAGCATCCGAATAATTCAAGTCGTGCAACAGGAGCATACATCTCATCGTAGTCGATATCCTCCTCTTGGTTGTATCCTTGAGCTACGAGACGAGCCTTGTTGCGAGTGACCGAACCGTCCTTATTAACTTTGTTACGAAAAATCCATTTAGTACCAATTATTGAATGATCAGCAGGTCTAGGAACAAGTTTCCAAACCTGATATTGTTCAAATTGGTTGAGTTTTTCTTGCATTGCAGATATCCAAAATTTATCATTAAAAGCTTCTAAAATATTTTTAGGTTCAATTTGAGAAATAAAAGCAGTGCTAGCAATAGAGTCTCTCAAAGAAGATCGAGTAGTTACCCCTTTCGATATCTCACCTATTACCAAATTTTTTGGATGCGAAGGTTTGAATTGGAACTTCTTTGGTAAGCCTTCCAGAGAGTTGGTTTCGGGTGGTGTATCCATAGGAGTGAAGGTTGCTGGTTCATCATCATCGGAAATGATAGTTGTACTATTATCCTCATCAAAAGTTACGTAGGTAGACTCTTCAACAATTATAGAGCGTTTGTTGAACACTCTTAACCCCTTACTCTTGGCAGCATAGCCAAGAAGAATACCTTTGTCAGCTTTGTCATCAAACATGCCCAAGTTGTCTTTGGTATTCAAGATAAAGCAGCGACAACCAAACACTCGAATGTGAGAAACATTTGGAGTTCTACCAAACCAAAGCTTATAGGGTATTTTCTTCGAAATATGTCAAATCAAAACCCTATTCAAAATGTGGCATACTGTGCTGACAGCTTCTGCCCAAAAATATTTTAGAAGAGAAAATTGATTCAACATGACTCTAGTCATATCGTCAAGAGTCCTATTCTTCCGCTCCACAACACTATTTTGTTGAGAAGTTCTAGGACAAGAAAACTCATAATTAAAGCCATTTAAATCACAAAACTTTTCAAAATCAGAATTTTTGAATTTTCCACCATGATCACTTCGGATACGAGTAATCATGTAGCCTTTTTCATTTTGGACCTTTTTGGCAAAAACTTTAAAAACTGAAATGGTATCATTTTTATTTGCGAGAAAAAAATCTAAGTAGATCTTGAAAAGTCATCAACGATAACAAAAGTATAGAGTTTACCGCCAAGACTGGCAACTCTACTAGGACCAAATAGATCTATATGAAGTAATTACAATGGTCAGGTAGTACTTATAGTGTTTATGGATTTAAAAGAAGATTTGGTAGCCTTATTCTTTTCACATACGCCACATACCGTATCCTTCTTGAATGTGATGTCTGGCAGGCCTCTTGCCAGCTTCTTAGTTGATAATCTGGATATGGTATCCATGTTGGCATGACCGAGGTGCTGGTGCCATAATACCCTTTCGTCTTTGTGGCGTAGAGGCATCTTCCTGCATTGTTAGTATCTTTAGATAGATAAAAAATATATATGTTATCTTCTCTTATCCCTTCAAAAGCGATGTCACCAGTTGATCTATCATAGATACAATATTTAGTTTTCCCAAAGTTAATATTATATCCATGATAAGCAAGATGACTAATGCTGAGCAAGTTATGCTTTAACTCAGTTACTAAACAGACATCTTTAATGACAGGAGAAGGAGGATAACCAATTGTACCGTTACCTATAGTATAGCCTTTCAGATTGTTGCCGAAGGATATATCCTTCATTTTTCATCGATAGTGTTGCGAATAGATTAGCATCTCCTGCCATATGTCGCGAGCACCCACATTTGCTTCTAGTTTGAGAAGGAAGATCCGCCTACACCATAAGTATATGTGACCTTTAGTTCCCATATTCTTTTGGGTCCTGAAAAGTTAGTCTTCAGTACCCATACATACAGATTGATATCAACTAGTTTTCTAAATCTACACTACAGTGATATGTGTCCATGTAAACCATAGTAAGTGTAGGTAGCATGCATATTGGTATTGGGTGTAGGAAGATAGTTGTGTCTATATGTGGGTGCAGGATGATGATAGCTGTGTAGCAGTAGGATGACTATAGTGAGTGTGTGCAGCATCATGATGATAATGGTGATTGTGTGCAGCAGGATGATGATAGAATTTACATGTATATGTTTTTCGTGCTGCATATGAGTAGGTGTACATAAAGGCATGATTTTGAGTAGTATGTTGATGAGTGTTCTTGTGGTGACGTGCTCTCTTGTGTTGAACCGTCTCGTGTTTGTAAGTGTTGTGACTTTGAGACTGAGTTTGAGGTTGAATAACCTGCTTACCCAGTCTAATCTCCAATTTCTTAGAGGCAACATACAACTCATCATATTTAGTAGTAAAGCCATGTATTTTAGCTGTAGCAATCTTGTACTTGTTTTTCTAAGCAGTGATATCATGTGTTTGCTTTTCAATAAGAGATTCAGCATCGTGTAAGCTTAATTTAAGCTTAGATACCTCCTCAGTACTTTTCATGGGTGTAGTGTTTCTAACATTCTTAAGCAAGCAGGAAAGTCTATGGATCTCGACTTTATGGGTCTTGATCTTTTCCTTAGCATGCTTATACTTATTAATAACCTTTTTGTGGTCTTTAAGAAGATCACTAAAGGCGTCACCTAGTTCATCATAGGAGAAATCTTCATAAGAGTTGTTTACCTTGTCCGAAGTTGCCATTAGGCAGACGTTTGCAGTGTCTTGCAGAGAATCCTCTTCTTCGTCTGAATCGCTGGCCTCGCTTTCGTGCAAGATGCTAGTGTTGGCATACTTCTTTGAGGTTGGCCTCTTGTACGATTTTTCGTATCTTCTTCCTTTCTTTGCTATAGGATAATCTTTTCTGACGTATCCCGTCTTCTTGTATCCGAAGCAGGTGGGTTCTTCCTCATCGTCTTTTTGTTCCTTCTTCCTTCGGTTGAAGCGTAGGAACTTCTTAAAATTTTGAACCATGAGTACTTTATCGTCACCTTCAGAATCATCGTCATCTGTTTCCTCTGTGATGGTTCTTCGACGATGAGCTCTTAAGACAATTTTTTTCTTTTGGAGCCATTTCTTCAAAATCTTTGAGGTGGAGCTCATGCGTCATCCGCTTGCCCATCAGAGTTTCTAGTGATATAGCCGTAAGATTATTTCCTTTGATAATCGCTGTGACCTTGGGGTTCAGATCTTCTGCAATCCTCTTAGAACTTTGCGTATCTTCTCATGGTTGGAATATGCTTTGCCAAGGAAAGATAGAGGGTTGACAATATCAAAGAATCTGGTAAATATTTGAGTAATTGTCTCGTTTGGCTTCATTTTGAATGTCTCGTATTCTTGTGTCAAATGGCTGATCTTCGATTCTTTAACCTGTGTGGTTCCTTCATGAGTCACCTCCAGAAGCTTCCATACTTCATGTGAGGTGGAGCATGTAGAGACCCTGTTGAATTCAGTCATGTCTATTGCACAAAAGAGAGCATTAATAGCCCTAGCATCTAGACTTGCCTGTTTCTTTTCCTGGTCAGAATATTTGTCGTGGGGTTTTTCAACAAGAGTCCCCTCGACAACTATTCTGGCAGGCTTTTTTAATAGCGATTTAAGATAAAAATTCATCCTAGTTTTCCAATATGTGTAGTTAGGTCCGTCAATTAGTGGTGGCCTATTTATGGACTGTCCCTCACCATAGTTGGAAAAAGTAGGCTGTGTTGTTGCCATAGATCAGCTCTTAGGATGTTAATCCAATATAAGAGAACATAGCTCCGATACCAATTGAAGTACGTATAGGCAACTCTAGAGGGGGGTGAATAGAGTATGTGTCGACAATACCGAATTAAAAAATAACTCTATTCACGTTCACCCAACAATAATAATAATCATAGTATAAGTACGGAATATAAATACAGATCAGAGAAGCATACACAGACACATCAGTTTTTAACCTAATTTCCCTCGTGGAGGACTAGTCCAGGCCTGAGAACTCTAGCTCAGGATTGAAATCCACTATTTGTAAAATAGCGTACAACCACGTGCCTTTACTTAGAAGAGCACGCCAACATCTTACAGATTTGCAGATGGCGAGACTTAGAATTGTCCAAGTGACTTCTTTTGGAACTCTTGCACACAAACTTCTATTTGACTCGTACTGAGCACCTTAGTGGCATGGGAAGTTTTATGGCTAGTTAGATGAGAAGAATAAGCTCTTGAATGTATAGGCTATAGAAGAAGAGAAGATGAAAAGATTGGATGATTGAAAATGAAAGTAATCAAGGCCTATATATACTAGTCCAGAGAGGCAGAGTTCGGCAAGAACTCTGTCCCAAATATTCAAATTTTTGACCGTTGGACAACTAGCAACCAACAAACCCTAAAAATTAGGTCCTAAAATTAAGGGGGCAGAGTTCGACCCGAACTCTTTATAGGGCAGAGTTCGGCCCGATCTCTGTCTCATTGGGGACAGAATGTTCAATAGGCTGTTTTAGGTTTGGCAGGTTTTTGGACTTTTGTTTGTGGAGATTTGGGTGTAAAGTCTAGGATTGAGATACTTAGTGCGACTCAACTTACAATAGCATAGACTCAATAAAAAGTAAAATTACAGACTAAGAGTACAAGTAAACAGCAGCATGTCATAGCAATTGTCGATGATGTTCGTCTTGAGCTGATGTGTGGTGATCATCTGTTTTGGAGCTTGATGGAGCTTCTTTTGTCAAGTTGGATCATAGCAGATATCGTCTTGTTAATTATCAAGATTAGGTTGACTGCGATCTAGTTTGGGTTAACATCTTCATATTCCTAATTGGGAAACATGGGGCTTTCAATTTGACTTAATAAATACCGAATACTACCATTTTCTATCAAATGTAAGTCTCAGCTTAGTTGGCTGTGCTGCTTGGCTTTTACATGGAAGGCCTAGGTTCGAGTCTGTTGTGTGGGTTTTGAAGAATTTTTCTACTGTTATTATTTTTTGGGTGTTATTATATGCTTTTAACAAAGAATGGTACATTTAGGACAGGGAATGACCATTCTCCCTGCTTTTAACATGGAGAATGGCCTTTCTTCGTGCTTTTAATAAAGTATGGTACATTTAGGATGGGAAATGTTCAAGTATCTCATTTATTTTTCATCAAATATAAGTCCCAGCTTAGTTGGTTGTGCTGTTTGGCTTTTACATGGAAGGCCTAGGTTCGAGTCTGGTGTGTGGGTTGTGTAGAGATTTTCTATTGTTGTCATTTTTTGGTTGTTATTATATGCTTTTAACAAAGTATGGTACATTAGGACGGGGAATGGCCATTCTTCGTACTTTTATCACGGAGAATGGCCACTCTCCGTGCTTTTAACAAAGTATGGAACATTTAGGATGGGAAATGTTCAAGTATCTCATTTATTTTTCATCAAATATAAGTCCCACCTTAGTTGTTTGTGCTGTTTGGCTTTTAAATGGAAGGCTTAGGTTCGAGTCTGGTGTGTGGGTTCTGTAGAATTTTTCAATTGTTATTATTTTTTGGGTGTTATTATATGCTTTTAACAAAGTATGTTACATTTAGGACGGAGAATGGCCATTTTCTTTGCTCGACAAAGGCCAAAAAATATATCTTCGATACAGAGTCGTCGGAAGACTCAACTTTTGAAGATCGAAGGCGTACTAAAGCAAAGGCTAAGGTGGGAATGGATACGAGTCATCAGCGTACTCTGAGGATTCTGAATCCTCATCAGAAGAGGAAGACGAAGAGGAATAATTATCATCAAATAAGTCCTAGGATGGAGAGGAGGTAAAAAAATTTACAGACTCTAAATCTAAGAAGACTTACAATAAATATTTTAAAAAAAGGTTGTTATGCCTGAAAGATCAATTAAGATGGCTGATGTCGAAGATGAAGCTTTCCTGGATATATTAAAATTCTATCAGTTGGAAAAACTGAACAAATCCTGTCTTAGGAAAATCTTCCAGACAATAGTAAGAGAATTTTACTCAAATCTTCGGGATGAAATTAAAGAAAAAGAAGAGGATCAAGAACTGGTGTTTCTGAGAGGGAAACTGATTAGTGTAAATGCTGCTGTCATCAATAAATTTTATGGATTTGATCAAGTTCCTGAGTTTGATATGAAAGATATTGATAATGTTTCCATGAGGGATGTAATTCGTTAGATTACATGTGTATCAGTGGGTGCTAAGACCCCTCAAAATGTATACAAAGATTAATTAAAAAATTTGTATAAATTGTTGCATGCCTACGTATCTCAAACACTCAACCCTACTCAACATGAGTTTTCCATCCATCCCGAGAGAGTAAAGTTTCTTTATTATATGGAGAAAAAAAGGATGGATATAGGTTCTTACATGTTCAGTAGAATGATACATCTCGTGGAAAAATCAACTACAAGGACAACCCTCCCTTTCGGGGTATTTGTATGCTCAATGGCTAGTAAACATTCTGTCCTAAGCTTAGCATGGGATGTTTATATTAAAAATAAAAGGCCCATGAAAAAATTAACCTACACTCGAATGTTTGGGGAAAGGGGCAGCAGCAGCAAGCAACATGATTGATGAACTATATAATTTTGTTGCTACAAACTTTGAGAATTTCTTCTAAGAGATGAAGACTATATCCGACAACCAGAAATTGATTATGGATAAGATTAACCAGATAGAGGTTGAATTTGCTGACAAAGAATAAGATTTTTCTTCCCTCGTAAAGAAGGTAAATGGGGCTAGCCCCAACTGGTGCTACTTTGTATTTTTTTCTCTCTTATTCTACTACTCTTAATGATTCTGTAATCTAATATACACATTTATACTCTAATATGTGAAGGATACCTATATACACATTTATACTCTATTACTAACTGATCTAGCTATCCATGTTATATATTTTTTTATTTAACTTCTAGGTTTGCTTGCTAACTGTATATACTTTCTAATATGACGATATCATCACTAAAGAAGGAATTCAGGGAATCATTTGAATTTGAATTAAGGATCCAATCCGGTTATTACTGTGTATATTGTATACACTTGTGAGCTTCAACTCAGCTAAACCGAATCTTCGTCTCTGATGCATAAGGATATATCAAAACTTCTTAGCCCCTATATTCTACATTAAATACTCTAGGATAGAAGCACATGGTCTTGAATCAAAGCTACTCTGGATATTTTTGATACTTTGATACTCTGCTACTTGATGCTCTGATACTGCAAATAATTTACAATAAAAGTTAATATTGCACTGATACTCTGCTACTTGAGGCTCTGATGCTCTGATACTCTGCTAATTCATGCTCTGATACTCAGCTAAACCGAATAGTTAATATTACACTGATACTTCTGCTACTTGATTCTCTGATACTTGTACTGATACTGCCCAATTGTACCCTTAAATGGTGATTTAGGACTGAACATATGATGGTCTAATGCATGCAAAAAGTGGAAATGCCTCAAGGCATGTAATGTATGTCTGATACTAGAGTTAGGATTGAGCTGGAACACTCCCTCAGTCAGTGATATTTGGTATTATAAGCATGAGCACACTGCTATAATATAGGTTGTACTTAAGGGTAAGTCAAGCACTTAAACTTGCTTAGTATCCTGACACTAGAGAGAGTCCTTGAGAGTAACCTAACACTTGAGCTAACTGGAGAGTGTACTCACTACTCAGTGATAGATATAAAATGAGGTCGCATCATAGAACCCGCACTGTGCACATTGATACTCCAATGTTAGAACATGCAGTGTGCACATTGATACTCTTATGTAAAAACACACACTGTGTATATTGACACTCTAATGCTAGCCTCACTTTGATACATCTATTTATGTTTCTGGATGTCATTTCTACATATACAGTGAGTCCATATTGACTATAATTTCTTATTCCGTCCCTCAAGGTGTAGGTGAAGGATATTTTGAGGGAGAAGAAGAAAAGAAGAAGAAGAAGAAGATGGAGATGGAGATGGAGATGAAGATTCATCTTTTGTGTTTTGAAACTTTTATTTTAATTTGGAAGTAATATTTGAATTGTAATATGGTCCTGAAAATTTGTTGGTCTTGGCGGTCAAACTAAATTTTATGTTTAAAATATTGTAAGACTAAACTTTTCGCTTGTACTAAGCACCGTTGCGGTGCATGGTTCGTAATTTGTTTAGAAAATGTAATATGGTCTTGAATTTAGAGTAGGTCCGATATTTGTTTAGATTATTGTATTGTGAATTATGTAGGTTCTATGTTGAATTACTAGCGCAGATTGGGCAGATTATTGTAACGTGGATTATGCAGTTTATTGGACTTGGAATGAAGTATACTTAATTTGATTATGATTTGTTTGGTTGACGTGTTTATTTGATTTGTAGTTGGCCTTCGCAGATGATTTTGATTTTTTTTTGGTGTATTCTTTTGATTTGCAGATGGCCTTCATAGATTTCATGAGTCATGGGTGCATTCCTAGGGTTTACAACTGGCCTTATTCCTGATGCATTTTTGGGATCACCAAAACTCTATTTGATTGGAATATGTTTAGCTTTCTGTAGATAATCAGTACATCAATGCCATCAGTATGAATTCGATGTCAGTGTAATGCATAATATAATCCTGCCAGTTCATCCCTTGTTATTGCTGAAGCAAAGTATGTAATGTAAGAAAAATTCTCTTGGATAGTAGGTTAATTATATTCAAATGCTCGCAAGAAATTTTTTTTTGTCACCCTATTTTGTGCAGCCATACAGTGGAAGCCTGATTAAATGATATTCAGATTTTCTTCAACATGCTTTAATATTAAATGAATATACTTTGGTAAATGATATTAAAAATACTGTAAATATCTAATGAAAAATGAATGAGATACTTTAACATTCCCCTCCTAAATGTACCATACTTTGTTAAAAGCACGAAAAGTGGCCATTCTCCGTGTTAAAAGCACGGAGAATGGCCATTCCCCGTCCTAAATGTACCATACATTGTTAACGTAAAAATTCGAATATACTTTGGTAAATGATATTAAAAATACTGTAAATATTAGAAAGATGGTTAATATGACAAAATGTCACAATACAAAAAAAAACCGTTCTATTGAAAATATTATCATTAGAAAAGTAAAAAATATTATCATTAAAAAATAGATTTCTTTTTTTTTTAAAATATGTGAGCAGATGATCCGCCCGACCTCAGAAGCAGGTTTCCTTCGTTCACCACCACCACCATGGCCTGTAGCTTTATAACCAAAATATTAAATTGTTAGATGAAAAATAAAATTTTTGACAATGGCATGGACAGTAAAATTTACTAAGCCGGGAGCCTGCAGGAGCGGCACCGCTGGCACTCGTCGTTGTTCGAGTAGGGCTCGACGACGTCTGTTGCGAACAGGAGCGACTCTTCTTTCCTTCTTCATCTCTGTTTCTTCTTCCACCACCACCACCATGGCCTGTAGTTTTATAACCAAAAAACAAATTACGGAATTTATACGTGGATGCACAATTATTTTTACAAAATTTATATGTAGATGCACAAAATATTAAATTGGATGGACGAAAGAGAGAGTAAATATGAGTTAATTTAGAGTGTTCATTGAAAAAATTAAAGTGAAGAATGACCTGCTATAGCAAGTTACCAAGAGGTCATGAGTCCAAATCAGCATTAAATGATGTTTCTACTCTATTATTCATTCCAAAACATTGGATCAACATCCAATGGTTCAGATTTGGGATATATCGATACATCCTTTTGCATGGGATGCATTATAGAACGACCCTATATATATATATATATATTATATATATATATATATATATATATATATATATAAAATATATATATATATGTTTTTTGAGTGAATGTGTGTGTTGAGAGGTAGTGTCAAGGTGGGTCTATATGTTGTGGGTTTTGTTAAGTGTATAGATAGGTAAGTATTAGGTTTTTCTTGTATTAAGGTGTTTGCAAAAATAAAAGTTTGATTACAAACTAAGAAAATAGTATAATACTATAATTAATTTCTGGGGAAGTATAACTATAGGAATCTGATCAAAAGACAGTCACTTTATCCTTTGGACGATGTGATATCGAAGACACAAGCCTCTGGAAGATGCAACAACACTTTGTCAGTAGATTATGATCATTACTGATGCCTTGGAACTGATTTGAAACTCTATTTATAGAGTTTTTGAAATAACTGTTTAGCAGTTATTCTGGGTTGCGCGTGCCTCAGGTTGCGTGCGTCTGTTCACTTGCACGAGCAGTTATACCAAATGCTAAAGTCACATGGCATTATTTGAATGAGATGCATGTGGTCGTGGGCAGTATAGTAGACACGTTCTAAGAGACTAGTGGCATGCGCGCCACGTCTTCCTGCTTCCGGACATCAGTTTGATCATGTTGCGTCAACTTGGTCAGGTTGCGCATGGGAGCAACTCAGCAACTTGTGCTACATTCTGAGTATTCTTTTCATTTTATTAATAACCATCGTGCACCTTGGTACACTGCGTGAGATTCTAGCTGTCATCAATATTTAATAACTAACAAGATCTTTTCGAGCACCGTATTGCACAGAATTTGAACAGATTTCCTTCAATTTTTGTGCTGTCAGCTGTCAGGTAATGATGACTGCCACATGGCACTTGCGCAACCTGGCTCTGGCACAACCTGTTGGTGGCGCAAGTTGATAATGTGGCGCAACTTAATGTTCTGACTTCCATTTGAGTGGTGCAACTTGATTTTTAGCCTCTAGAAGACCCCCTTCAAAGTTTTCGAAATTTGAAATACTTCAAAAATTTGAAATACTTTGAATTTGCATAATTTGTCATAGGTCGCGCTTGTTTCACCCGACTCTACTTTTTTTTAGCGCAAGTTGCGCAATCAATTTTATTATTTTGGTTATAAATAGCCGTACACTTCTAAGCTTTTCCCTCTTTACCACAGTCGATCTTTTCTAAAACTCTATCTTCTCTTCTCGAACTTCTCAGCAATTTGTCGATAGCATCCAAGCAATCCACCACCAAGAAAGGAAAGAATGTCGCCGAACCTTCATCTCATGCTCTATCCACGCGCGTGCCTCAGTACGCTTCCCCTTCATCACGACGAGAAACAGCTAACCCAGCAATGGAAGGTGAATGTTTGACAACGAACCGAGTATCGATCAACCCTTTTTAGGGTTTTGATTTGATTTGGACAACGTGCGCCTTCTCTTTTTAGGGTTAGGTGCACTTCATGACTTGCGCCACCCTTTTTAGGGCTTGGTTGCTATACATACTGTGTTCGTTTTTATGAATTGTGTTGTACGACATTTTGAGAGTTGTGCTTTTTTGATTCTGTAAAATCAATTTTGGCGCAACTTGAGATGTTGTGCCACACAAGTGTTTATTTCGACAGAAATATCGTGCAACACAGATGTGTCACAACCTGATATATCGGGCAACATAGTTGTGGCACAATACAAAATGTCGTGCAACATAAGGGTTGCACAACCTATGATGTCATATATTCTGTTTTATTGAACCAGACACTTTTTGAGACTAACTTCTATTTGCTCGCCTTTATATAGTTAGTCTCAGAGAAGACCCAAATGTTGAAAGATTCGCTTCAACATTCAATGTATCAGAATACCAAGAAGACCTCTCACATGTGTCATATCCGCAGTATGATCCTCCTGAAACTAGGAAAACTATACTCACTGCTCAAGAGAATACCACCCTGCTATGCTTGATGAACGGACAGCCCTTAAAGAGTGTGGATAACATAGTCCACAAGAAACCAACTTTCTTGTTCGGAGATGCTATCAGGAGGTCGTCCTAACCCAGGGCCAAGAAGGAAGGCAAAGTTTATCAGTGTAGTGGGGATAGGATTATGTACCTTACTGAAATATCGAGATACCTATCACTGTTTCGATACGAATTCTCAATTTACCCTCGTCGGATGGCATGGGACATAACTCGATACAGCAGGCAAGAGTAAGGAGGATCTGTTTTAGGCTGGGTCCACAGGACAGAGACCAATTCTACAACACCTCAGAGAAGTACAGCTCCTATCTGAGGGGTTTGATGCCTGTTTGTGTACCTCCAGAAGACTCCTCTCTGTTATTCCTAGTTAGAGTACCAATCTTTGCGAACGAATTCGCAAAAGCTTCGGGAAGATACCCGGATCAGACCATGTGATTGACAGGCCTGGTGAACCCAGATATGAAGCGCTGGAGTTGCTTGGTTAATTGGGTCTTGGACCAATTTAAGGACATGCTTCTTGAGATAGGTCTTTATGAAGCAGTCTGGACTATGGTTTATGGCTTCCGTCCGAATGCCCACATATTTTTGGCTCTGGTAGAAAGGTACAGTGATAAGACTGGTACCTTCATGACTCCTCACGGGGAGATTGGCTTCGCACTTCAAGAGATGAAGTTCCTTTCCCATCTGCCAATGGGTAACAACCCGTGTGAGGAGTACGTACCCACAAACGAAGAACTGGATATCTTGTTAACAGAGAATCCTGAAATAGTAGATGTCTTCGAGGAGCTCTTGTGTCACTATAAGATATGCTCCCTATATTATAAAAGTGCCACTGTAGGTACATGCTACACATCCAAGTGGTTGCTATATTTGTTCTTGGGCCACACCTTTGAAGACAAGATATCTGAAACTCAAGCTTGTGATCCTCGTTTCTTCAAGTCACTCAGCGACAGTGATGTTCAGAAATTGATAGAGAAATACAAATACGTCGACAACGTGCTGGACGAGAATTGGTTCCCCTTCAAGGTAGGTACTTCGATCGAGAGTTACCTCAAACAAGGTTATAGACCTATGTCTGAAGAAGCCCAGTTGGCAGGCTTTCTTTCTATATGGCTGCGACGGTTTGTGGTTGTAACGCCACAGTCCCAAAATACGTAGGACTAGGAATGTAGACATTCCAGTTGTATTCATACGAAGTACACTCCAATATATGGAAACCTCGTACGCATACATAAGCTGCAAAATGCAGTAGAACCATAACTAATCTCATCCACACAAAATAAATGAATAGAAGATCTCATATAAAGATAATAAATCGTCTTGATACAATATGTTGGGCGGAGACAAATCTACTACCAACAACCAAACAAGGATAGGAGATGGTAAACTAATTCACGGTGACGTATCTTTCCATGCTATGAATCCAATATGGTATCCGGACCCCAACAAGGTTCAATACCTTCTCATCGAAGTAGTAAGTCACACCTACAACCAAACAAGGACAAGATGTGACAAACTAATCCGCGACAAGTTATTGTTCCAAGCCACGGTCAGATACAAGTACCCAAATCAAAAGTACTCGTACCTAACAGACAAAGGTAGCCTACCATTCTAAGTGAAATGTAGTTAAGAACAATCCTTCCTATGCATGGGCCCTGGATGAATAGGATCGGCATAGTCCCCCCTTGGGGCACTAGAGGCCCAATCAATAAGAGCATGACGTTCCGCAGAATCGTCAGTGGCCGTCAGTAATCTTGGGTAAGCTGACCCGCGTCTTCGGCGGAGCTCACGGGTTACAAAAGAGAAAGTGCATCGAAGCCCATACACTAAGGAATTGTCCTCCCCGTCCAATGCCTACTTTGTTGTATCCATAACAGTAACCTCTGTAACCGCTAAGTCAAACTAGCATACAACCTCTATTAGCGGTTATTCCTATCGCACGACTTGTACGTACTGGTGGCCAGCCAATCATGCACTTCCATGTTCTACATGCGACACACAACTTCGTGGTACATCGTGTCAAGGCCAATGATTGTAACACACAAGGTGGTCCCTTAAATCTAGGTTTAATGTGTAAGAAAAATAATACATAGCAGGGATTATAAATGAACAGTAAGTTCTAACAGTTATGCCATATATCACAGTTTATTTGCATAAAGAAAATAAATAATGCATGAAATATGAGCTAAAATAAATAAACAACAAATGGCAAGGTGTCTTGCCTGGTGGTACGCCTGGTGTGCTGCGATGATCAAGTTGGCATGAACTGCGACTTCGGTGCAACAACTATGCAAGGTGACCTCTGATGGGGGCATAGACAGTTCCATTGGGTCCCGAATTATCAAGTTAGCTAAGGTCGGTAGGAGGAGATATAAAATTGACGAGGAGATAAGGAAAAAGGAGATTAGCTATGGTCGGAAGGATAACCGAAGGAAATTAGATAATTAAGAATATATACATTTTTAGATAATTATTTATAACCCTTGAAAAATATGTATTTAGTAAAAATAGTTTTTGTTTTAAATAAATAATTAAAAACATAAGAATTAATTTGCAAAAACTTTTTAAGTTTGTCAAAATATGATATTTGATGAAAACTATTCTATTAGAAAAATATTTCAAAATAATACTAAAAATTTTGGGACTTCTAGACCAGAAATAAACATATGGAAGAGCCAACATTTTAATTATATAAAATTTGGAAAATATTTAGCTTATATATTTTATTTGGTAATTAAGTTATTTAAATCATAAAAATATCCATAATACACATATAGTTTTAAAATACTAAAAAATAATAATAACTATTCTAATAAAATAAGCACAAATCATAGTTTACTAGTCTTAAACTGTTTATACTAATAATCAATAAAATAAACCTTTATCTAATACTAATAATAGTATAATAATAATAATCGAGGTATTTAATTACCCAACCATTGCAGCATACCAGCATGTGATGCTTCCTCTTTTCGAGAAGAACAACAACAATAATAATATAATAATATTAAATACTAAGAGAAGGAGAAACAATAATAAACAACTAAACAGAACACTCACAAAAACAACACAATAAATAGCAAAAAGTAAAAAAAACAAATAAATAAATAAATGACCCATACTGCTCCTTTCGTTTTAAGAAAGGAATAAAGGAGAGAGAGAGAGAAAAGAAAGCGAGAGGGGCGCTGGAGAGAAGTCGGAGAGAAAATCGTGAGGGTGAGAGAAGAGAGGGGAAGCTGAGAGTGCGGGAAGGGCTGGAGAGGAGCGGAGGGGTCGGCGGAGCTACGGAGGGCGCTGCGGCGGAAGGAGAGGGGTTTTTACGGAGGGCTCTCGGTCGGAGTTGCGGTGTTCGATCGGCGGGAAGAGCGATGGGTCGACGGAAGAAGGGGAGTGAGGCGGAGCGGTGGCTGATGGAGGAACGGAGGGGGCGCTGCTTCGCGGGCGCTGGGCGGAGGCGAGCTCGTCGGGATAGCGAGGAGACCGGGCGCGTTTGGACGTAGCGGAGAGAAATGGGGCGGCGACGGTGGTTGGCGCAAGGGGTCGGCGAGGCCAGGTGGCGGCGGACGACGAAGTTCGCCGGGAAAGAGCGGAGGAGCTCGCAGCTAGGCGGTGGAGGCGCTGGATGGTCGCGGGGTGCAGCGCATGGGCTTCGTTCCCGGGAACGGGAGTTCGCCGGCACCGGTTGGAGGTAAGTCGGGGTTGGTGGTGGTACTATTTCTTTTATTCTGGGTTTTGGTCGAACGTTTTGTAAGTTTCCGGCGGGCGGCCGATGGCGGGGCGGTGTGACGGCTGCGGTGGGACGAAACTGGGGGTTTGTTGGGGATGAATTGGTTTTGCTGGGACGGCTGGTGGTGGTGGTGGTCGTGACGGGAGTACGGTGGAGACGGGGTCCAGGCTGTGTGTCGGGAGGCTTGGGTTGGTTGTCGGTTGATTGGGTGAGGCTGGCCGGAGTTTCGGCGGGGGTTTGGCCGGGTGTCCAAAGGAGGGGTGGTGGTTGCGCTGGGTTAGGAGGAGACTGGTGGGGAGTTGGCCGGAGGGGCGGACGCGAGCGGGGACGGGGTTTTGTTTGCTGTGGTGGTGATATCGGTCTAGGCTAGGACTAGGATTTAGGAATTTAGAATAGAGGATTGGGTTTGCTTTGTCGGGCTGTCGACACAGAGGAGAGGGAAGAATCTATATATGTAAAAAAAAAAATAACTTATTGGAAAGACACCGGGGTCAGACCCGAGGCCGTCACGGCTGACACGGAAGAGATGGACACTGACACGATGCAGGTACACTTTGTGGAAATTTTGTGGAGGAATTTTGTGGACACAATATTGGAGGAGTACCTGCCTATTTATAGGATATGGGAATTCCCAATTGGATAGGATTAGAAAAAGATTTAAAACCCAAATTAGATAATTTAATCTATTTAATTCAAATCCAAATCCAAATACAAATCATATTTAAATTATATCCCTTTAGTTTAAAATCAAATCAAATAATCAAATTCCAATTATAGATATTATTTTAAATAAATCCAAAGTCCAAATCAAGATTTAAATTGCCACAATAAATTCAAAAAATGTTTTCCAAAAATACGAATAATAATAATTTTGAAAATTACCTTATTATTTAAAATAAAATAATAAATAATTATGAAATATATGTATGCACAAATAATATTTACAAATATATACTTTTCTAGTATACCATTTTATAGGAAAAAATGATTTATTATTGTAACTGTCTAAATAAAGGCTTTTCATAAATAAATCATAAGTTTAGAAATTGATAGCTAAAAATAATTATTATATATATTATCTTGAAACTGTAAAAATAAAAAAAATGTTTTTCTAAAAATATGTACGCTCGCACATATTCGCACTCGTCGAGCAAATTCGAAAATAAATAAAATTTCGCGCGCGACGTATAATACGACTACGCGACGTATATTACAAAATTTTAAATCATTACTATTTTTAATAAAAAAAATAGTAGAAATTTTAGGAGTTTTACATCCTACCCAACTTAAAAAAATTTCGTCCACGAAATTAAGAATTAGTGGGGGGGATGAGAAGACACAAGGGGGTATCGATGGGGATCAAAACGATGACAATGTTTTCACGAAATCAAGCCGTAAGAAATCGTGATATAAATCATAGAGTTTAATACGGGTATGGTTACGAGGGTCGCGAGTTATGGTACGAGTAGAAGATTAAGGGTTTGAAGTTTAATCAAGAGTATCATGCAATAGAGAATGATAGGGTATCAAGAGAAATAAGTTAGAGACCTAGTAGGTTGAGGCACGAATAAGAGATCGATTAGGTTCATGCCTAAATTAAGTGACTTGGAAGGTTCATGATAGCAAATATAGGGCCAAGAAAAGGACGAGTGGTTTATGGTCATAGTCGATAGGAAGGCTATAGAGAGTTCTAGTACAAGGCTTTCGTCCTTCTAGGATAAGTGAAGGTGAAAGCAATATAGAGTTCGAAGGAGGCGTTATCGAATACGAATACGTTGTTCAAAGACGATCGAATAATTTCAAAGGAGTTGCCAAGGCAGTCATGGATGGGATTCTAAAGGCCGAGCTTAATTATGTTCCATCCACGTAGAATAATAGACAAAAGCGAACCAAAGTGCACTTGGTTGATCAGACCATTATGCACCGGTTCTGATTAGACAATAGGTTAGTGAGCGCTCAATAGCATATGTCATGAACAAACTCGATAAAGAATAAGCTTACAAAAACTAGGCTACATTAGCATCATTAGTCAAAACGGTAAATACATAGGTACGAGAGATTAAGATTTAAAGAAGGTAGAATGATTCTAAGTCATACAGTCGTCCTATAGTCTTCTTGTCCAAGTCCTTGGTTGGCTAGACGGGTTAGGTCCTCTAGATTCTAGGATCTAAATAAGCTTGTTAATATAGGTTACTAGGTCAAAGGGGTTGCTAGTTCATAAGGTATTCTAGCCAACTTAAAGAATTAAACTAATGGTATTTTGGGACAACTAACTAGTAGGGTCAATCTCTAACAAGCACGAAGGGAAGACAAGAATAATGATAGAAGGAATCAAGCAAGATGCAATCGATAAGTCAAACGGTAGATAAAATCAAGGAAAGAGGTCAAGTATGTGGATGAGATCCTAGACTTCTAATCCTATACGCAGGCTTGCTTGGTATGGTAAAGTAACCAAACAATTTATCTTGACCTGTATGGGCCACCACAAAAACATGTAACGTCCCAATCCCAAAATACGTAGGACTAGGAATGTAGACATGCCAGTTGTATTCATACGAAGTACACTCCAATATATGGAAATCTCGTACGCATACATAAGCTGTAAAATGCAGTAGAACCATAACTAATCTCATCCACACAAAATAAATGAATAGAAGATCTCATATAAAGATAATAAATCGTCTTGATACAATATGTTGGGAGGAGACAAATCTACTACCAACAAAATAAGGAAAAATACATGGAAAATGAATTAAGTATGGCGAGCGAAGCAAAGACGATCCAAGTACAATCATCCTCGAGAAATAGCAATGAACACGGCTAGAGCTAAAGCACCTGTAAAAGACAATAGCATATACCTAGGGAGATAACCAGGTCCTCAGAGGGACGTAACAAGACACATAATAGCATGCCATATAAACTGAATAAATATTGCTCAAATAAATAAGTTAATTGAATTTATAACATGGTCCAATATACACCTATTGAACGGGCGTACCATCCCCCCAACCAAATAAGGACAGGAAATGGTAAACTAATTCACGGTGACGTATCTTTCCATGCTATGAATCCAATATGGTATCCGGACCCCAACAAGGTTCAATACCTTCTCATCGAAGTAGTAAGTCACACCTACAACCAAACAAGGACAAGATGTGACAAACTAATCCGCGACAAGTTATTGTTCCAAGCCACGGTCAGATACAAGTACCCAAACCAAAAGTACTCGTACCTAACGGACAAAGGTAGCCTACCGTTCTAAGTGAAATGTAGTTAAGAACAATCCTTCCTACGCATGGGCCCTGGCTGAATAGGATCGGCATAGTTCCCCCTTGGGGCACTAGAGGCCCAATCAATAAGAGCATGACGTTCCGCAGAATCGTCAGTGGCCGTCAGTAATCTTGGGTAAGCTGACCCGTATCTCCGGCGGAGCTCACGAGTTACAAAAGGAAAAGTACATCGAAGCCCATACGCTAAGGAATTGTCCTCCCCGCCCAATGCCTACTTTGTTGTATCTACAACAGTAACCTCTATAACCGCTAAGTCAAACTAGCATGCAACCTCTATTAGCGGTTATTCCTATCGCACGGCTTGTACGTACTGGTGGCCAGCCAATCATGCACTTCCGTGTTCTACATGCGACACACAACTTCGTGGTACAACGTGTCAAGGCCAATGAATGCAACACACAAGGTGGTCCCTTAAATCTAGGTTTAATGTGGAAGAAAAATAATACATAGCAGGGATTATAAATGAACAGTAAGTTCTAACAGTTCTGCCATGTATCACAGTTTTTTTGCATAAAGAAAATAAATAATGCATGAAATATGAGCTAAAATAAATAAACAGCAAATGGCAAGGTGTCTTGCCTGGTGGTACGCCTGGTGTGTTGCGATGATCAAGTTGGCATGAACTGCGACTTCGGTGCAACAACAATGCAAGGTTACCTCTGATGGGGGCATAGACAGTTCCATTGGGTCCCGAATGATCAAGTTAGCTAGAGTCGGTAGGAGGAGATATAAAATTGACGAGGAGATAAGGAAAAAGGAGATTAGCTATGGTCGAAAGGATAACCGAAGGAAATTAGATAATTAAGAATATATACGTTTTTAGATAATTATTTATAACCCTTGAAAAATATGTATTTAGTAAAAATAGTTTTTGTTTTAGATAAATAATTAAAAACATCAGAATTAATTTGCAAAAACTTTTTAAGTTTGTCAAAATATGATATTTGATGAAAACTGTTCTACTAGAAAAATATTTTAAAATAATACTAGAAATTTCGAGACTTCTAGACCAGAAATAACATATGGAAGAGCCAACATTTTAATTATATAAAATTTGGAAAATATTTAGCTTATATATTTTATTTGGTAATTACGTTATTTAAATCATAAAAATATCCATAATACACATATAGTTTTAAAATACTAAAAAATAATAATAACTATTCTAATAAAATAAGCAAAAATCATAGTTTACTAGTCTTAAACTGTTTATACTAATAATCAATAAAATAAACCTTTATCTAATACTAATAATAGTATAATAATAATAATAGAGGTATTTAATTACCCAACCATTGCAGCATACCAGCATGTGATGCTTCCTCTTTTCGAGAAGAACAACAACAATAATAATATAATAATGTTAAATACTAAGAGAAGGAGAAACAATAATAAACAACTAAACAGAACACTCACAAAAACAACACAACAAATAGCAAAAAGTAAAAAAAAACAAATAAATAAATAAATGACCCATGCTGCTCCTTTCGTTTTAAGAAAGGAATAAAGGAGAGAGAGAGAGAGAAAAGAAAGTGAGAGAGGAGCTGGAGAGAAGTCGGAGGGAAAATCGTGAGGGTGAGAGAAGAGAGGGGAAGCCGAGAGTGCGAGAAGGGCTGGAGAGGAGCGGAGGGGTCGGCGGAGCTACGGAGGGCGCTGCGGCGGAAGGAGAGGGGTTTTTACGGAGGGCTCTCGGTCGGAGTTGCGGTGTTCGATCGGCGGGAAGAGCGATGGGTCGGCGGGAGAAGGAGAGTGAGGCAGAGCGGTGGCTGATGGAGGAACGGAGGGGGCGCTGCTTCGCAGGCGCTGGGCGGAGGCGAGCTCGCCGGGATGGCGAGGAGACCGGGCACGTTTTGGCACGACGGAGAGAAATGGGACGGTGACGGTGGTTGGCGCAATGGGTCGGCGAGGCCAGGTGGCGGCGGACGGCGAAGTTCGTCGGGGAAGAGCGGAGGAGCTCGCAGCTAGGCGGTGGAGGCGCTGGATGGTCGCGGGGCGCAGCGCATGGGCTTTGTTCCCGGGAACAAGAGTTCGCCGGCACCTGCTGGAGGTAAGTCGGGGTTGATGGTGGTCCTATTTCTTTTATTCTGGGTTTTGGTCGGACGTTTTATAAGTTTCCGGCGGGCGGCCGATGGCGGGGCGGTGTGACGGCTGCGGTGGGGCAAAACTAGGGGTTTGTTGGGGATGAATTAGTTTTTCTGGGACGGCTGGTGGTTGTGGTGGTCGTGACGGGAGTACGGTGGAGACGGGGTCCAGGCTGTGTGTCGGGAGGCTTGGGGTTGTTGTCGGTTGATTGGGTGAGGCTGGCCGGAGTTTCGGTGGGGGTTTGGCCGGGTGTCCAAAGGAGGGGTGGTGGTTGCGATGGGTTAGGAGGAGACAGGTGGGGAGTTGGCCGGAGTGGCGGATGCGAGCGGGGACGGGGTTTTGTTTGCTGTGGTGGTGATGTCGGTCTAGGCTAGGACTAGGATTTAGGAATTTAGAATAGAGGATTGGGTTTGCTGTGTCGGGCTGTCGACACAGACGAGAGGGAAGAATCTGTATATGTAAAAAAAGAATAAATTATTGAAAAGACACCAGGGTCAGACCCGAGGCCGTCACGGCTGACACGGAAGAGATGGACACCGACACGATGCACGTACACTTTGTGGAAATTTTGTGGAGGAATTTTATGGAGACAATATTGGAGGAGTACCTGCCTATTTATAGGATGTGGGAATTCCCAATTGGATAGGATTAGGAAAAGATTTAAAACCCAAATTAGATAATTCAATCTATTTAATTCAAATCCAAATCCAAATACAATTTATATTTAAATTATATCCCTTTAGTTTAAAATCAAATCAAATAATCAAATTCCAATTATAGATATTATTTTAAATAAATCCAAAGTCCAATTCAAGATTTAAATTGCCACAATAAATTCAAAATAAGTTTTCCAAAAATACTAATAATAATAATTTCAAAAATTATCTTATTATTTAAAATAAACTAATAAATAATTATAAAATATATGTATGCACAAATAATATTTACAAATATATACTTTTCTAGTATACCATTTTATAGGAAAAAATGATTTATTATTATAACTGTCTAAATAAAGGCTTTTCATAAATAAATCATAAGTTTAGAAATTGATAGCTAAAAATAATTATTATATATATTATCTTGAAACTGTAAAAATAGGAAAAATGTTTTTCTAAAAATATGTACGCTCGCACATATTCGCACTCGTCGAGCAAATTCAAAAATAAATAAAATTTTGCGCGCGACGTATAATACGATTACGCGACGTATATTACAAAATTTTAAATCAGTACTAATTTTAATAAAAAAATAGTAGAAATTTTAGGGGTTTTACAGTGGTCCCTGGAGCAAATGCAGTTGACCGATTCCACCGAGGTGTTCTATTCGCTGCGGTATGTCTCGTGTTTGGCTACAAGATGGACCTCCTTTCAGCAATGAGTTGTCGCTTAAATGCGGGCCTGCGCTCTTTTGTGTACACTATGCTTCATGATAAAAATGCCCGACAAGATTTCCTCCGCACCGAGATGCCCAACACCTATCTGTTCGGGTGGTTGCATTTGCATTATCCCGTTTGATGGACCCAGATATGAGTGTAGTAGGAGGGGACTTCATAAGGCGTTATTCTAATGCTCGTTGGAATATCAATGCCTTATCAGAATGCCGAAGAGCCTAGAATAAAGGTTCTGGACGGAGGTTCTAATGTGTCCCTCCCCCTCAAGGGTCTGAGCATGTTCCTTCCAATCTTATGGCTATGGAATCCACATCACTCTGTCTGATTTCGTCCACCTTTGAATGGTTAAAATCAATCCGGCCGTCTCATTTAGTGTATCGGTTTGAAGAGGAGTGCTTTCTAGAGCCATATCTGCCGAGCTGATTCATCCGTCGATTCGGCTACGATCAATTACATGTGGGGAATGCCACTACCTGTCTGCAAGTCAGAGGCTATTTGATTGATGGAGCTAGGGCGTGGGGATACTACAACGCTAGGGGTACTAAAGCCATATTCTCAATGCGAAATACCCCTGCTCAGACAGGCCTACGTATGTTATACACATACTCAAATTTCTACACTTCAGCGAATACATTCGTCGAGAACTTCCATCTATCCACAGCTTCGCTAGCAACAAACGTACGAGGTCTGGGACTCGTACTACACTGTCATTCAGAGATGCTGAAGACCAAGACCCTGCTGATGAACCGCTGGAAGCTTCCCTTGAGGGTCTCCTGGATGAGGTGAATGATCCGTTGGATGTGTCATTGAAGACACGAAAAGAATCTCCTACTAGAGGACTGAGCAAGAAGAGGAGAGCTGGAGAATCATTAACTCAACCTGATGATCTTCCTTCTTCACCTATGGCTGCGGAGAGGAAGAAAAAGAGGGCCGCAATGGCCACTACTGAACTAGCTAACACAAGGACAATACGATCCCAGTCGAAGCAGATGCACACTGGGACGTCCACTGGAGGAGAAGAAAAAACTCCTTCGTCGGTTCCGAAGCAAAGCGGAGCCATGCAAGAAGAAATTCTCGAAGAAAAAGAACCGGTGGCACCCTTTCATCGGAAGCCTAGAAGGAAATTGCTGGCAACTAAAGCAGATCTTCCAAAAGTTGGCTCTTCCTCTACCCTATCCAGGCCAGAGGAATCTTTAAGTCTGAATGGGACACCACCACCTTCGCAGCAGAATTTGCCACTTCATAAAGGTAGTTTTTAATATTACTTTCGTATAATCATGTTTAACGGAAATTTGACATTGTTCTTTTTCATTTACAGAGGTTGTAATGATGAACACTCTGATTCAAACCACCCTGCTGGATGTGGTTCTTACTCCAGAACCAATATTTATGAAGGATAGTGTTCCTGTATCTACAGCTGTTCTAGCTTCCGTAAGAGTGATGATATCATCTCCGACTCCTGGAGTCCCAGAACCGGAACCCCTGGAGAAAGTTTTGCCTTCAACAGAATCTCAGGCAGGAGTTGAAAATCCTCCTGCTCAGATGGATAAAGTCGCAGATCCTCCTATTGCTCAAACTGCTACTCTTTCTCAAGAAGACTGAGAAATGATAGATGCTCTGAAGGGATATGATTTTGGAGATTTCTCGAATGAAGATGATCTCACCATTATTACCGAAGGTGACCAAGCTTTGGTAGAAGTTATGTTGAACGAAGAAGGACCGACCGAAGAGGGCCAGACCACTGTTGCAGGTGAAGAGCACCCCATTGATAATGAAGGGCATTCAGGCTTAAGAAATGATGAATCCAAAAGCTCCTGAAGAGGTTCGTTGTAACTCCTCTTTCCGAAAAATTTTTAAAATATTTTTTTATTATTTATTTGATTTAAATGGTGATTTTTAGAATTTTATAAATAATTATTTAATTAATTATTACTGTAGATAACTTTAGTCATGGTTGAGTTTTGAAGTACAAGACGATTAGGAATCATGGCACGGATAGTGTAGTGGCGTGCCTTGACTAGTGTATTAGCCATACCAGGGAAGATCCAGCCATAAGTGTGTCCAAAGTAGGAAAACCAGGCCAAGTTGCGACTTAACCCCTATAGGCGAATAATTAATTATTAATTAGATTATTGATTTTTAGGAGACCCGGTTGTGCCAATTCAGCCCTAACTTGACCCAAACCAAGCCCAAACCCATGTACTCGGGTAGTGTGTCTAAGGACATCTATGTAGATGTATGGTTGGTATCTAGTTTATTTTATTTTGTGGCCTAGTAGGCCGTATTACAAATTATGGTTATATTCGAAGTTCTTGTTATAATATATATAAATATATAATATTTTAGTCGATAATGTGGTAAATGATTTTCTTAACATATATTTGTAGAGTAGGGGTTTAGATTGTATAAACCTTCACATGTATGCCTATTTAATAAATGTCTATATATTTCAGCTAGAAAGGTTAGAAAAATATATATATAAAATAATTGCCATATAAAAAATATCAATAATGTTTTATTTGATAATTATAGTGAATATTTCCTTAGACATGTATTTTGGGATATTGGGATTTATGTAGGCTATTTAGGTATATACATGTGCATATATGATTATATTCCTGATATAAATTTAGGCTTTATATAAATATATATATGTATAGCTATCTAATTGTAATTACTTGATTAGCATATAAAGTAATATTTCTATAATTTAAATATTGATTATATTAAAAATATTTTATTGTCTATATTGAATTTGTGGTATATATATACATGTATAAACATAAAGAAGTATATAAAGAAATATGTGTGTATGTGTATATATATGCATATATACTAGTATGTATACATATATGTGTATATATATAAATATATATACACTAGTTGCATATATGGTGTTATTGCTTCCAAGGGAGCGGCGCACCAGCTATCCTGCGCCTCCGTCCCCGGGCTATCAGATCCTCCCGTCCAATGGGCCAGGGGCTGAGATGCGTGGGGCCCAGCCGGGAGGTGGACTTCTTCCGTGTGGCCCAGTCCGGCGACGTCGACGTGGTGGGGTTCGCGCTCCGGTGGGACCCCACCGTCCTCGACCGAACCACCGTCTACGATCGCCTCTCCGCCCTCCACATCGCCGCCGCCAACGGCCGCCTCGAGGTCCTCTCTATGCTTCTGGATCGAGTTGTTCATCCCGATCTGCTCAATCGTCACAGGCAGACTCCACTGATGCTGGCGACAATGCATGGAAAGATTGCTTGTGTCCAGAAGCTGCTTCAAGCAGGCTCAAATATCTTGATGTTTGATTCATTGCACGAAAGAACTTGCTTGCATTACGCCGCATATTGTGGCCATTCGGATTGCTTGCAAGCGATCCTATCAGCTGCCACCTCCACCTATATTGCCGATTCCTGGGGATTTATACTGTTTGTAAATGTTAGAAAAGGCAACGGGGCAACGCTATTACACCTCATAGCCAGGCAAAGACGACCTCAATGTGTACGTATTCTTTTAGACAACGGAGCTCTTGTTTGTGCTTCGACAGGTGGATACGATTGTCCAGGAAGCACCCCTCTGCATTTGGCAACACGTGGGGGTTGTCTAGACCGTGTCCGAGAATTGATCACATGGGGAGCTGATAGGCTTCAACAGGATTCATCTGGAAGAATACCATTTGTTGTTGCACACAAGCGAAAGCATGGGGCTTGTGCAGCTTTACTAAACCCATCATCCGCAGAGCCTCTGGTTTGGCATTCCCCACTGAAGTTCATCAGTGAGCTCAATCCAGAGGCAAAGGCTTTGTTAGAGATGGCCTTGATGGATACTAATAGGGAAAGAGAGAAGAAGATTTTGAAAGGGACCACATATTCTATGCCCTTGCCCGAGTATTCAGACGATGGGATCGATGACGATATGTCCGAGGATGACGACTCTAACCTCTACTGTATCTGCTTCGATCAAGCTTGCACAATCGAGGTCCAAGCCTGCGGGCACCAAATGTATGCACACTGTACCATGGCCCTCTGTTGCCACAACAAGCCTAACCCTGTGACCTTGTTCCTGGCTACCCCCATCTGTCTCTTCTGCCGAAGCAACATAGCGTAGCTGGTGGTCGTAAAGGCCAAAAGAAAGGAGGACGCAGACAAGGACAACATCTCAAAGCTGAGAAAGTCGAGGACATCTTAGAACTTGAGTGAAGGCAGCAGCAGCTTCAAAGGCCTGTCCTCGGCGATGGGATCTCTAGAAAAGATGGCAGGCCGGGGCTCAGAAAAGATAGCTGATAGCAGCGATACGGTGGACAAGCCTTAACGGAACTGTACTTCGTTGCTTATGCAGATTCTGGCATCCATCGATCAAATATGCAGTTCTTTGCTCTACTAGAAAAATCTATGTTCCTTGTATAATATATGTTAAAACTGATAATTCTTAGAAGGGGACTCATCTAGTAGCTAATAGCCCATTTGGTTTATATATATATATATATATATATATATATATATATATATATATATATACACTAGTTGTATATAAGGAATAAAAAGAAAAAGCAGCAAGCATACAGTGGCAGCAGCCCATAACCCCGACTTCGTCTCGACCGTATGCAACACTCGCGAAATCGTTTCACGATTTCCTTTCACTGGTATGTTCACAACATATAGGATTCCAATTGCCTTCATTTATTTTGAATTTAGACATCCGAGGTTGTCCAGAAAATCGACTCGAAGTCGAAGAAAATCCTATTTTCAGGACAGAGTGTGTGGCTGCCCTGACACCTATTTGGAAGGCCGATCTTGGTCGAACCATTGAGAAACCTAGGAAACCAATTAACAACAGTCCTAGACAACCTATAGGGTACTGAGACCCAGTTTACGGAAATTGATTTTATCGACCGAGCGCCGAAAAATCGGCAACCCAAATTGACCAAAAAATTGTTTTTAAAACTTAGAAAACCTTCGATACGATGTGCGTCCCGCCAATCCGGGCGACGTGGTCGCGAACCGAAAGCATCAAAAGGTGTGTTTCGGCTTCGTGGACATGTGGGCTTTGACGAAATTTAAATTGGTTGCGTGTGCGCGACGAATTTGATGCGTATCCGTCAAAATTTACCGTATCGGCCTCTGTGCAAATTTCTCAATTACTTCGTGCACATTCGTCAGCTCGAGACAAAACTTGCGCCAATAGGACCGTATCATTTTTTTGGTCCTGTACGCCAAGTTTGGTCCAATTCTGGGACAGTTGTTCGGATCACCGTTTTGCAGCCCCCACGGTCCGATTCAACGGGCAATTTTGTGCACGGCCTGCCGGAATCCAACTTTGGACATACGATTGGGTTCGTATCATCAAAACAAATCTGTAGACATATAGTTTGACAACTTTAGAGAGCATTAACTTTGGCACGCTTTTCGGTGCAAAGCGGATCCAACGACGGACACCGTTTTGACCCGAAATTACCGTTTTGCCTCTGTGTCCAGAATTGGACTTAAGGACAGACAATTCTAGCTAATTTGACTATTCTGAGGATGTTGTCAATGTCTATTTCAGCTTCTGGAGGCAGTTCTGAGACTTGGACTTTCTGACTTGTTGATTGGCGATATATTGTTGGTTCTCGGTGTAACCCTCAGGGCAAGTATACCTTGCCGAACATATACAGTATTTACATTATGTTTCTCTTTCTCTATTGTATTCCTTTTTATATTGTCACATGATTTCCATATTGTGATTGGTTTGTCCTTGATTGTTTTACTTGTTCTAGATTACGTGCACGTATAGGATATTCGTTATTGATTGTTTATTGGTCTTCTCGTGTTATCGTGTCTTGTGACAGAGTCATCAGTTCTATACCTTGTTCTTGATTTGATAATTCTTGACTGGGAGTATCTTGTATTGTACTACAGTTGAGACATACTATAGATTGGGAGTATCTTACATTATACTACGACCTATAGCAGATTCTTCTACCTTGATATTGATTGATTGACTTGACTTGCGATACTATAGATTGGGAGTATCTTACATTGTACTACGACCTATATCAGATTCTTCTACCTTGATATTGATTGATTGACTTGACTTGCGACACTATAAATTAGGAGTATCTTGCATTGTACTACAATTTATAAGAGTCTACTTGACCTTGTATCCTTTAGGAGAGGAGATCGATACTAGAATTGGCTAATCTCGACTGAGAGTATCTTGCTTTGTACGTAAATTGAAACACTATAGTAGGTAGCTGATTGCACGGAGTATCCTGCCAAGTCTAGTATTACACTATAGTACGTAAATTGAAATACTATACTAGAATTGAAACACTATACTTGAAACACTATACTAGAACTGAAACACTATAGTACGTAAATTAAAACACTATACTAGAATTGGATAATCTCGACTGAGAGTATCCTGCCAAGTCCAGTATTACATTTCCACACGGCTCGTTGTCCTTAGATATTCTTCTTGTAGTGTTCTTATTCTCCATACATGTTATTTACTTTCATATTAGTAGGCATGTTTTATGTATCTTGCTAGTCCTCTGAGGACCTGATGATCTCTTCAGGTAGCTGATTGCACGGAGTTAGTTAGCTGAGCATGTGGTAGTTGACTTTATCTGCATGATTCAGGTATTTTGTTAGTGTTATTGATTTACTATCTTTCTCGTGCTTTTATGATATATCATGTTTATCATCTTAGTTTTATAGACTCATATTATTCTTGGAGTCTAATCGGACATATTTGCTAGTCGGCTGTAGACCACGACCCATACTTGTTCATTCTTATCTTATATATTCTTGTGGATTGAGATACACTGTAGATTACCATATTAGCCATGATACCATAATCTTGACAGATTATACGTACTCGAGTCTGGCTGGAGTCTGCTTGATACGTAGCTGGCTTGCTCACGCACTTGCATCCCGAAAAGCGGGTGCAGGTCGTGACATTCGTAAAGATGAGCCTGAAGCTTCTGAAGCAGCTAGGATTGTTGAGAATCCTAAAGCTGATACTACGGGGATTGAAACCCCTGTAGATCAAACCCCAAAGAATAATGAGATAAACACAATCACTCCGTCCCTCCAAACAGAGTCAAGGGCTGGAAACAGCCGCTTCTTATCGGGCGGCTCGGAAGCTGGAAGTAGCCAAACAGCAGTGTCTAAGAATACTATGTCAAGGCTTCGTATGGAATCAGCCATGTCTCATAAAACGCCATATGTACTGCCAGGTTCAAGTAAATTTCTAATTTTTTATTTACCCTAATCCCTTTGATAATGTTTGAACAATTGTGAATGTTGATCGCAGAAGGACCTGTGGGAGCGACCAGCACGACAATGGCTCCTTTGGACAGAGGAACCCAAGCAGGAGAAGGGAGCTCATCCCGGATGCCTAAATTCGGGTCCCCTGGTGCACAATTTGAAGTACCTCCAACTGCTGTGGAAGTAAAAACTTAGGTGGAAGTGGTGGCCACTCCGAGCGCTCTAGCGACAAACAGATTTGTTGTGGCTTCTTTCACCAAAGTCTTCTATACATCTATGAGGCCTCTGGTTCAAAGGGTGATGGAGAAGGATGATGTTCCTTTTATAACAGTCAGAAGCTCTTCATCTTATCTAATCGGAGGTATCTGCGATATGGGAGATCGGGCCACCTACTTAGAGCATATATTGGACGAGCTTGAGGAATATATTAAAGCCTACAAGGACCTCAAAAGAGGTAATATTCAACAACTCGTGGACGCAGAATGTGAAGACATGGCTCGTGAAGCTGAAACAAACAAAGCTAATTTTGAAGCTTTCTTGATGGCTTTCTCCCAACGCTCCATAGAGATGGGAGTCCAAATTACTGAAGCGGCCTCCACTGTCGAGCATCATAGAACTACAACTAGAGAGAAAGAGAAAGAAGCTCTTGATCTGGAAGTTGAAATTGCCCGGATCCAAGAACGGCTCAAGGCGACTAAGCAACATATAGAAGAAGAAATCCAACTGCATCAAGCTGCTGCAAGCTACTTGGATATTTTGAAGCATCAGAAAGACGACTTTGTTCGAATACAGAATGAAGAATTAGCACGCCGGACAACTACTTTGCACCCTTTCGACCCAAAGTCTGGAAGGACCCAAGCTAGACAATGGGTGCTTAATTCCTGTGTAGAAAGAGCCAAGGCTTTGAAGAAGCGAATCGCATACCTCAGCACTCAGCCTCCAGAATAAAGCGATCCCAGTTGTTATCTTTTTTTATACCTTTCATATGATGTACCTTTTTTGAACATTTTGAACATCATTAATGAAATAAAAATTTTGTGGTTCCATTACTTTTTATATATCTTGTTAAAGAAGTAAGTAATAGAATAGGAAATATATTCAGAGGTACTAGAAGTGACATATTTTATTGTGGAAAATAATAATATCTATTATATATGCTTAGAGATAATGTGGACGTGGCAGAGTATAATTCTTGAGATATCATTATTTAAAAGACGACTTTATCAGAGGTAATATGGACGTGATAAGTCATTTGATATAGAAAATAGAATTCAGAGGTAATGTGGACGTGAACTCATTTTTCTATTGAAGATCTTCAAGTCAGTTGGGACTCAAAGACAGGATATCATGTCTAAAGCAACCAAGTTCCAAAAGACGATATCTATGATAAAATGATTTGAATAGGCTCCACTGGGGATTTTACTCGGATAGCTGAGAATTATACAAAATTTAGAGAACATCTTATACATAGTATTTCTTTGGAAATTTGTCATTGATAGGCATTATAGCGACTCGGCCATCCATACCAGTCAGTTGATAAGCTCCATTTGAGAAAACTTTGCTTACAATATAGGGACCTTTCCACTTTGCTTCGAACTTGCCTTTACTCATGTGCGTCATAGTCATAGGACATCTTACGGTCAAGACTAATTCTCCTTTCTAAAATACTCATATTTTGACTTTACGGTTGAAGGCTTTTGATATGCGGGCTTGATATAACTCAATGTGTTATTGAGGTATGAGTCATTTCTCATCAAGCGCTTCAAGCTCTTGAAGCCTAAGACGATTATTATTTTCTGTTGTGAGTTTATTAGCAATGGTAATCCTTAGGGAAGGAATCTGAATCTCTAATGGTAGAACAGCTTCGTACCCATATAACAAGGAGAAAGGTGTACAACCGGTTGGAGTGCATATAGTAGTGCGATAAGCCCATAGACATTCTCCAAGCTTTTCACTCCAGTTTCTTTTATTGGTAGAAACAAATTTCTTGAGAAGCTTGATGATAGTTTTATTGAATGCTTCAGCCAAACCGTTAGCTACAGGATTGTAAGTCGTAGATGCAACATTATTGATTCTGTTACCATCACAAAATCTAGCAAACTATTGACTGATAAATTATGGTCCATTATCATGAATGATTCGTCGAGGAATACCGAATCTTTATATCATATGATGTTTGATGAAGTTGATGACGCTGCTGGTCTTGACTTCAGATAAAGTGGCTTCCACCCATTTTGAAAAGTAATCAGTTATAGCTATTATAAACCGATGTCCTCTAGATGACAGTGGATTGATAGGACCAATGACATCCATATCCCAAGCTTCAAAGGGCCATGATGCGGCAGTTAGATAAAGGAACTCCGACGATTGATGGATGAAATCAGTATAGATTTGACAGGCTCGATATTTTCTTGCATATTCAATGGCATCTAATACCATAGTAGGCCAATAGTAGCCCATACGTCGGATACGATCTTGTAATTTAGGACCAAGCTGATGTGCACCACATACACCATCATGAGCTTTCTATAGTATTTATTTTGCTTCATCTCCAGCAAGACAACGTAAGAGTAGACCATCAAATGTTCGTTGATAAAGGGTCTTAGAAGTATGATTGTAATAAAATGTCATGTACCACAAAGTCAATGAAAGGAGCTCTCCAGTCTTCACTAATGACATTGATTTTAGTTGAATTGATGAACTCAATATTTGAGTTATTCTCAATGCAAAATAACTCTCTGTTAGTGATGACAATCATTTGTTGCCTTTTCACTGGGATTGCTAATACGGTTGCCAAATTAGCTAATGCATCAACCTCCGTATTACATGCCCGACGTACATGTTCAATGAAGAAGCCTTTGAATGATGTAGCCAGCCTAACTGCTGCTTCATGATATGGGACGAGATCCTGGTGTCGAACTTCATACGTGCCTCTAACCTAATTGACGATCAGTTTAGAGTCTTCACATACTTCAAGATATTCAATATCCAGTTGTTTAGCTAATTAGAGACCAATGAGAAGACCGTTGTATTCAGCCACATTATTGGAACATGATCGTCTAAAGAATAAGCTCTTTGGATAGCTAATCCTTCTGACGGTACGAGGACGATTCGAACTCCAGCGACAATGGCACCTTTTGGTCCTATTCTGGATGCACCGTCAAAGAATAGACGCCAGGCAAGAATTTCTTCTGAAATTATGTTGGATTCTAAAGTTTCGTCCGGAATCTCGTCATAAAGTTTAGATGTCTCCAGAATTGGGTGAACTGCCAGGAAGTCAGCAAGAGCTTGACCCATAATAGACTTTTGAGAAACATAAACCATATCATATTGTGCTAATAATATGGCCCATGTAGCAAGCCTGGAATTGAGTGTACTGGGCTTCTTCATCAAAATCCGGAGAGGGTTAACTCTAGAAATAACAAGAATAGTTTGGCCGGTGATGTAAAGTCTCATCTTTTGAACAACAGACATCAAAGCTAGACATTCTTTTTCTACTGGGTTGTATCGATGTTCAGCTTCGATCATTGTATGACTGAGATAATAGATAGCTTGCTCATAACCTTCTTTATTCTACTGAGCTAGTAAGGTACCCAATGAATGATCCATCGCTTGAACATACATCAGGAAGGGTATTCCTGAGACTGGAGGCACTAAAACTGGAGGGTTCATCAAGTACCGCTTTATATCTTTAAATGCTTGCTGGCATTCTTCAGTCCAAATAAAAGACACACCTTTCTTCATGAGTTGAGTGAACGGTCTATAGCGTCCAGAGAGATTTGAGATGAATCTCCTGATGTATGCAAGCCATCCCTGAAATCCTCGTAGCTCTTTTAGGTTGCGTGGAGGACGCATCTCTTAAATGGCTTTGATTTTCTCAGGATCAACGTGTATACCTTTAGAGGTAATAACGAATCCGAGAAATTTGCTACTAGAGACTCCCAAGAATGACTTGGTGGGATTCATCTTGAGTTAGTTGGTGCATTTGATCGAATATAGTTCTCAAGTCTTGGATGTGGTCTTCCTTTAGACGACTTTTGAATGAAATATCATCTACATAGCATTCAACTGTCTTTCGTAAATAATCACGAAAGATAGTCCTCATAGCCCGCTGATAGTGTAATAGTAGACTCTGAAAAGAGTGCAAAAAATGTATGTTTCTCATCTTCTGGATGTATCTTGATTTGATTATATCCTGAGAATCCATCCATAAAAGACATTCGTTCAAATCCACAAGAATTGTCGATCATGACATCAGTGATGGAAGAGGAAACTCATCCTTGGGACAAGCATTGTTGAGATCTCTAAAGTCAATGCAGACTCTGACCTTCCCTATTTTCTTTATAACTGGGACAACATTGGCAATCCAATAAGGATGTTGTTCTTCTCTAACAAAACCACAAGAGATAAGTTTCTTGACTTCAGTTTCTATGGCATCCATCATATCAGGTCAGAATCGACATTGTTGTTGTTTGACTGGCTTTACATTAGATAAGATGTTGAGCCTGTGGGTAGCAATCTGAGGATCCAGTCCCGACATATCCTCATAATTTCAGGCGAAGACGTTAATGCATTCTCGAATAAGCTGAATGAATTCTTGTTTATTAGCTTCTGTGAGACTATTGCTGATGAAGATAGGTCTTGACGAGCCTTCATCTCCAATATCAATCTGAATTAATTGATCTTCAGTAGGGTGTTCCCGTTGCTCAAAGCAAAGTTTCTATTGAGTGTCCATCCTTTGTGTCCACGGATCTGCTTCAGTAACTTTAGTAAGGTCATCATCATCTTTTGAGAATTCAGCAGACACCATATTCGTAGATAGTGTCACCCGATGGACATGACCTATACTGGTATCAGAATCCCGTGAAACAGAATCAGAAGAGTTAGATCGTTCTTTTTTATCGGATTCGAAGGCTTCTGGAGTCAGAATTAGCGAGGTATAACCCAATCTACGCTTCATTTTGCTATAATATTGTTGTGATTTTCCTTTTGGTACAGGGATACGAATAGGAGTTTGCCTTCCCTTACCACCATTGAGACCAGCTTTAAAATTATAGCCCATCTTTTGATTATTAACTATAACGACGTAGTTGAAGTCTTCCATTATCGTGATTTTCTTCTTCACTATCGGGCAAGATCTTCTGTTTTGTTCCTTTACTAAAAAGTATAGAAAATTTATCTTTCTTCCTGGAAGGAACTAAGAAGAAGGAGTCTTACATTGGTTCGAGCAATACTTCATCTTGGAGAGGTTGAACTGCTCCTATTGTAAGTAGTTCGAAGTTATCTAACATTTCTAAATGACCTTGAGTATAATAAAAGACATTAGTATACTGTAAAGTAGATGCTACTTTATTAATTTGTACATCATCATTTACAACAGGATTCTTGGCCTTAACAGAAGGCTTAGTAAGGTTGATAACTAAAGGAGGAGAAGAAGAAGCAGGAGGTTTGTTACGATAAAGGTTGATAATAAGAGGCTCAGAAGGAGTGAGCTCCCTCTGTTCTATCTTTCCAGCAGGAGGCTGTTTGTTATGAGAGGAAAGATTGATAGTCAATATCTGAGAACAAGATGGACGAGTAGTATGTCCTTTGACTGAATTATGAGAACATCATCTGAGGTGTCTTTCTGATCTTCCTCACTATCCATCGCCAACATAACCTTCATGAACTCTTCCTTTACATCCGAAAATCAGTAAATATGCTTCAATGCCCCTGGAAAGATTTAGATCAGTTACTTCCTTCTGGACTTCTCCATTGACGTCCACATATTTGAAGCATTGGTGGAAAGCGGATGGTATAATGTTATGCTCATACAGAAATGGCCTTCCCTGCAAAGTATTATAGGAGCCATGATTATCGATCACGTAGAAGGTAACCTTTGTACGAAGATTGCCGATTTGAACTTTCAGGCGAATCTTCTCCAAGGTCACTTCTTCCAGAATTAAATCCTAAGATAATCGTGATGGTTGTTGAAAGATTATGTATATGAATCTTTAAAGCATCTAGTAGAGTCTTCGGTATGATGTTGAGTGTAGAACCAGGGTCGATGCGATCAACTATCATGGTATCGACATATCCCGTGAAGTAGAGGGGTCGGTTATGACGATTATCTTCCAACAGCCTATTATCTTGTATAAAGGTGATGTTGGGCATCAACTCCATCATACTATGACAATGAAAGCAGGTTACAGGCTCCTCCTCTGGCTTCTTGAGGAGTGTTAGACAAGTATAAACTTATATCAAAGCTTCATTCAATGTTTTTCGAGTTTCCTTCGAGAGATGCAGTAGCACAAAAATTGATAACCTTGCCAGGGTATTAGTCCGCTAATCCAGTATATCAAACTTATACGGCTTCTCGAGTCCCAGAGCTGGAGTATTCTTTAATACTTTATCGAAGCGGATATATTGTTTTCCTTTGTCAGTCGCCGTCGGTTTGGGAGGAGTTGGTTCCACTGGAGGCGATGAAGCCGACGGAACCTTGAGAGCAGAAGAAAATGATGCTGGAGGAGCCTCCGGAGCTGGAGTAGGGCTCTTTTGACCTTCTGAATAGTCTCTCAAGTAAAGTCACCCAGACCTTGTACCAATTAAGGCTTCTTCTTCGAATACAGGTTCGAAGGACACCATATTACAACTCTTTGCCCGAATCTTACTTTTGGAAGGTTTTCTTTGGCAAGATGAAGAGTTTGTCCAGTAACCCAAACCAACACGAGATTGATTGTGTGAAAGGCATAGACAAAGAGGTACATGAGATCATTTTCTATGGTTCAAACATGGAGCCTTTTGTAGATCATATCCCATCTTCTTCATGAGTTTGCGGGATTGTTGACTATATATATGGAAGGCTGGTTGATAATTGGTTTCTAGCTTTGGCAGTATTGTCTCAAAAGAAGAAGAAGAAGAATCTGCTGCCAAGGTGAAGGTAGCAGTTAAAGGTGGAGGACAATGTTCACCAATTGATGCCATGTGATATGACTTATATTTGGTTACTTTTTTGGACTTTGTGGATGAAGAAGGTACTTCAAAGTCAGCCACCAAATCAGGATAAATCCACTTAATCTTTCTTTTATCAGTAGATAGTGGAACAAGACCATCAGTTCGTGTAGGTGGGAGATTAACAATCTCCAAAGTGGTTTTTGAAATGGAAATGACGCCATCCTGCATAAGTTGAGCAGGAAAATTGTCAAACTGTAGAGAGACGACGTTAGCTGTTACAGTCTTTTTATCTTGTTGGAGAGTGATTGCACCAGAATTGACCATCTCCTGGATCTTGCCTTTGAGCACATAACATGCTCGAGTCAGATGTCAAATAAACCTGTGGTAAACACAATATTTAGGAGGGTCAGTTTTACCTACATTCTCTGGCCGTTTTGCATCCGACAGTTAAAGTTTATTGCTCTTGATCAAGCAATCAAAGATGCTCATGACATCATCTTCATCAAAGGAGTATTCTTCTTTCGGACGTGGTGCTCTCTGTGGTGGTATCGTTGGAGTAGGTGTTGATTGACCTATATTAACAGCTCGAGTTTCTTTGTCTTTGATATTGATAGCCAAAGTCTCTTTATCCTTGTGGTTGTTCTGACGGCCACCGTTATTTGATGTAGCATGTTCATCTTTGTCAAGATTAGACATCTAAATATCTAGTTATTTGAACTTATCAGTACTTTCTTTTGCTGCTTTAGCATTTACTATGAATGAAGGCCAATCCTGGAACTATGTCGATCCAGTCCACATGCTGATTATAGGCAACATTTTTGATTTGTAAGTATCTATAGTCAAAGCATCTGGAGTTTTGAGAGGCATTTTGAGTGCCTCACGATGGAATCGCTTATTGAACCGTTTGGTTGTTTCATTGTGTCGATGTTTAATTTTAATGAGAGCAGACATAGTCATGTCGTTTGTTCCCTAATAAAATTATTCTAGGAACATTTGTTTGAATTCAGATAAAGAGGTTATACAACCATCTAGCAAACTGCGATACCAGTCGTAAGCTGTACCTGCAAAACATCCGACGAACACCCTAGTGAGTAGCGCATCATTTGGCTGTAGTTGATCAGTCATTACCTCAAAGTGATTGAGGTACTGACTTGGAGATGTGCTACCATCAAATAGCATAATAGTAGGGGTTTATAGTTGGAAGGAAATTAAATTTCCTTCCACTCTATAGGATAAGGCTGTTTGATCCCAAGCTTCTGTAAGCCGTCTTTCTGCTTGAAGGCTTCAAATTGAGTATATAAAAGTTTTACAATCTCATTAGTATCTCTCGATGATTGTGGAGTAGTGGATTGATTTAATATGTTGGAAGGGGGTACTGCATGATAAGTACCACCCCCAGTACCAGATTGACTTGGAATAGCCTACACTAGTATTAAAGCGGTGTGAGAAGACAGTACCCCCAGACCAATGTTGACGGGAGCTAATGTCGTTACAGGTTCTTGGGTCGGAATTAGATTCACAACCGGTAGAATCGTATGTTGTGTCATAATCATAGCATGCATGCCTATCATCATCTCAACCATGCTTTTCAAATTAGCCTCCAAAGCAGCAATTATCTCTTTTTGACTATTAGAACTAGAATCATCTTGATCTTCTGTGAGGACATAAGCAGTCACTTCTCTAGCTATCGAAGACGAACTAGTAGAAAAGATGGTCCGTTCAAAACTTTCACTATCATCATCAAAGTCATATAAGGAACTACCTCCAGGATAAGTGATAGGGGTATCCTTTTGACTGAAGGTATCTTGGTTGGAATCAAGAAGATTCCCTTGACCGATTATTTTTTGATCGGAAGGAAGATTCCTTTGACCGATTGTTTCTTGGTTGGAAGAAAGATTCCTTTGACTGATTGTTTCTTGGCCAGAAAGAAGATTCCTTTGACCAATTGTTTCTTGGTTGGAAGGAAGATTTCTTTGACCGATTGATTCTTGGTCGGAAGAAAAATTCCTTTGACCGATTGTGTTTCGGCTTCTTGATCTGGTTTATTAGTATACTCATTCGCCGGATTCACGAATCCGATCTAAGTATTGTTGACTGGGATTATGGGATGCATTGTATCTCGGACGCTTTCCACCCTATTACTTCGAGACGTCATATTGACAGAGGCATACAATAATTCGTCTTCATCTACTATCATTAGCTGAGGAACCTGAGAGTAATTCAGACGGTCGAAGACAGACCATTTAGCTGATTGACAACAGCATTTGATAACTACCTCATGGTGATGGTTCCAGTGATGTTCTTGGGGCTGCATTACAGATGGATGAGACAGATTTGTGATCTTTTGCTTCTATTTAAGAAGTTCACAGAGATCGGTTATAATAACAGGATGAGAAGAAGTCGAAGGAACACATTCTTTAATGATGTTAGGAACATGATTTCGATTCTTGAGATGTCCTATTCATTGAGTGTACAAGAAAGTGCTTAGTTGGTTCGCATAGGAAAAGGGGTTCTTGACTTCAGTAGTCTACTTCTGGTATAAGTTAGCCACTGGCACAGGCTGTTTGTATTTTGCTGAAGTAGGTATTGACTGGCGCCTGTTGAGATTGGTGTGCAGATCAGATAGGTCTGCTACTTGTGTATCTGTCTGAGATACTAGCAGCTTATCCTGCTTGGATCTTGAGATGATCAGGTTTGGAAGATCCGAAGTTGCATTCTTGGGATTTGGCAGAATCCCTTTGGTGTTGTGCAACCTATTTTTATGTGCCTGACCTGGCGCAACTGGGTAACAGAAAGTTTAGTTTGAACAAAACTCACTTTCTTAGCAAAGATTTGATTGTCTCTGTTCAGATGAGTAGAGTTTCTACCCGAAAGAGCTTTTACATTGACTGGCACATAGGCACCACCAGAGATGTTTTTTATCGAGTCAAGGACATGAGAAGAATTAGAAAAGGCCAAATAACCCTTTCCTTTATTCTGTGACGAGGCTGGAATAGGTGTATTCCTTGCCAAGTTCAAATTTGGAGAAGGAGTAGCTAAAGAGCGTTTCTCTTTGTTTTGTGGCTGAGAGGCACATGCGTAGGTTGCACAGGTTGAGGAAAGGCCAAAGGGCGGTTTTCTTTGTTCTGTCTAGCACTCACGCTAGATAGGTTCTTCTCCGAGTTCAGAACTAGAAAAAATAAGGGAGTAGCCAAAAGGCATTTCCTTTTGTTCAGAACGGAAGAGGCAGTAGGCGCAGGTTCCGTAGGGGTAGTGGTTGGCAGAGAGGTAGTTTGTGCAGGTTGTGCAGGAGCAATGGTTTGCATAGAGGCAGTCTGTGCAGGTTATATAGGAGCAATGGTTAACAGAGAGGCCGTCTACGCAGGTTGCACAGGAGAAATAGTTTGTAGAGAGGCAGTCTGCGCATGAGCAATGGTTGACAGAGATGCAGTCTACACAGGTTGTACAGGGGCAATAGTTGGTGCTACAGAGGACTTGGGAGTCCACACAATGCGTGTCTTGCTCTTGGCAGCAATTGAGGTGCACCAAGTACCACCAGCACTGATTATTGCTTCGTAGGCGGTTTGGTCGACTTGAACGACCAAAGTCTTCTGCGTCTTGCCGATCGATGCGGTATCACATTAAGTTGTCACTTTCTCGTCAGAGAAGAAAGTCGTTCCTAGTAGAGTCGCCATGTTGTTTGTAAAAATAATAATTTGATTACAAACTAAGAAAAGAGTACAATAGTATATTTGATTTCTGGGGAAGTATAACTAAATGAATCTGATAAGAAGACGATCACTTTATCCCTTGGATGATGTGATATCGAAGACACAAGCCTCTGGAAGTTGCAACAACACTTTCTCAGTAGATTATGATCATTAGTGATGCCTTGGAACTGATTTGAAACTCTATTTATAAAGTTCTTGAAATAACTATTTAGCAGTTATTCTGGGTTGCGCGCCTTTGTTCACTTGCGCGAGCGGTTTTACCAACTGCTAAAGACACATGGCATCATTTGAATGAGATGCTCGTGGTCGTGGGTAGTGTAGTAGACATGTTCTACGAGATTAGTGGCATGCGTGCCACATCTTCCTGCTTCCGAAATCAGTTTGATCATGTTGCGTCAACTTGGACAGGTTGTACGTGGGCGCAACTCAGCAACTTGTGCTGCATTGTGAATATTCTTTGTATTTTACTAATAACTATCGCGTACCTTGATATACTGCATGAGTTGCTAGCTGTCATCAATATTTAATAACTGACAAGATCTTCTCAAGCACCACATTGCAGGGGATTCGAACAGATTTCCTTCGATTTTCGTGCTGTCAGCTGTCAGGTAATAATGATTGCCATGTGGAACTTGTGCAACCTGGCTCTGGCGCAACCTGATGGTGGCACAAGTTGATAATGTGGCACAACTTGATGTTCTGACTTCCACTTGAGTGGTGCAATTTGATTTTTAGCCTCTACATAAGGGTTAGGGTGAGGGTACCTTATATCCTTATATGTATATATATATATATATATATTTTTTTTTTATAGGGTTATATGTATATACATATAAGGGTACCTTATATCCTTATATGTATATATATATATATATATATATATATATATATATATATATATATATATATATATATATATATATAAAATAATATATATATATATATATATATATATATATATATATATATATATATATATATATATATATATGAATAGATATATATATATACGAATAGGTGGGTATGTATAAAGTCAAGGTATAAGGTAGGATACATAGATACTTAGGTGGTTGGACTAGAATTGATCAAGTTTGACTAATAGTGACTATTTGACTAGATTGACCAAATTAACTCATTGACTTAGAAATAGCCTAGCAACATGTAAATATCACATTTAGATTCATTGTTACTCTTGAACACCAAATAACCATGTATATCTCATATATAGGTTTGTCTGACACCACTTTGGGCATCGATCCTCATTCATTGCTCTGGACGAAAGGCGAGTACGTTCTCTGATAGTTTTTATTTACTTGTTGATTGTTATGATTCAGCTTCTAGTATAGTTCTATTTGATTCTTTGTCACAACACGGATTGGTATTCTGGATTCATTCACTTGCGACACATGTATTAAACTTGTTTGGCCCCTACTACTAGAACCACTCACTGGAACCACCTACTGGAAACACCTACTGACACCACTTACTTTCACGCTAGACTTGTACTCTATTTATGTGTCGGAATATGGATTCACTTGTACTAGTCGGAACGGGAAAATACTCGAGTAGACATGTAAACATTTCCAATCGTACTGGAACCACTCCTAATGGTCTAATCTGGAAAGTTAGCCGTCGCACGCTTGCCAAGCGTACGATGTGCCGTATTTACCCCTAACCGTTTACATGTCGAACTCAGTATTTCAAAACATACTGAATTTGTATCTTGTACTAGATTCATATTTGTCTCATGTTATACTGTTTGGGCTCACATCACCTCTAGGTTAGATCAGTTACCTATATTTACAGTCTTCATTGTCATGCACTCCTGATGTACTGTATTTACTTTCCTTGTTCTTTAGTTAAACTGTTATTCTATCTCATTTCATGTCTCAAATTTTCCATGATCATCAAGTATTACTAGCTATAACTGCTTTATAGTCTGTCATTTATTTGGAACTGCTAGAGAAGATGTCATCATTCCATCCTGACTGAATATATATTTCAGATGATTGCTTAGAGGATTCGTACCCTACCTACTACGGACCCGAGGAGGGGATAGCTACATTGGGTCCAGATTCTCATGAGTGACCGGGAGACTTAGTTCTAGTTTGGTCTTGTTTTAGATTCACTGTTAGAACTGTTGACTTGTAATAATGGAGATATTTTTTACATTGTATTTGATATTTGATTTTGAATAATATTTTAGTTGTTGTTGTTGAGTCTTTATAGTTATTTAGACTTCTTTGTTATCTTATCGTGCTTTTGATTTTGATTGAGTATTTCAATGTTATCTTTATACTTGTCCTCCAACCAGAGTTAAGATCTATGACAGGTACATTATATCATTATGTGAGTTTTTAGTTAGCTGTAGAAGCATGGAAAAGAATAAAGAAAGGTTCATGCGGCCAAGGATCCCCATGCGGCTCAGAGAGCCCATGCGGCTCAGGGATCCATGCGGTTCAAACGTCTATGCGGCTCGAATAATTCCATGCGGCCTAGAGAGGAGCCACGTGGCCTTTCAACAGTTTCTTTCCTTCATCTTTTGTTGTATTTAATGCCCTGACGGCTGACAGTTCTGACAAATGACAGCTCTGACAAAAAGGCGCAATAATGACTGACGTAATGGCGCGTCCCTAGGGAAGAGGAGAAAATCTTCTTACAGCTGGCAGAATCCATCTTATCCCGAGGCATACGGCTGTGGCCGCCCATCTTCATGCGGTTGCATCCTTTATGCGGTCGCCCATCAGCATGCGGCTGCATCCTTTATAAGGCCGCCCATCAGCATGCGGCTACATCCCTTATGCGGCTGTCCATCAGCATGCGGCTGTCCACTCCCATGCGGCTGCCCATCTTCATGCGGCTGTTCATCCCCATGCGGCTGCCCATCTTCATGCGGCCATTTAGCCTCATGCGGCCCACTCATCTGTGGCTCTGCCAAGATAATTGAGACACGTGGCAGTCTTATCTTTCTGGGATTATGGGTGTTAACAAATCTTAATCAGATTTGTTGCAATAAATGCCCAGATCAAATCAAATCGAGCAAATTAGACACGTGTCAGGCCATTACAAGTCGCAAATATTCATGGCAATCAACATTTATTATCCACAGAGATTTAATGCAATCACATTAATTGCTTAAATCTATTATATGCAAGATGGACGTCCCAGATTAATTTTCAGACCGCCGACTTTTGAGAATGGGCAATCATTGCAAACCCTAATGATGCCTCCCGCTCTTATAATTAGCAAGGTGCCATTCCTTTGCAAGGGACACACATATACACAGAGAGAGGACCCCCGGCTCGGATCCAGAGAGAATCAGAGAGAGAATATACAGAGATCGAAAGGACAGAGGAGCATACAGAGAGAACAACGAGAGCATTTCTTCATCAACGCCAAGTACTTCTTCTCCAGAGCCAGGGCTGCACCCGATCGTCCAAGGAGTAAGGCAGAGCTGTCGTCGCTTTCCCGAGCCTCTATCGTCACCCCCTAGAATCTAAAATAAACAATTGTACTTAGATTGCTGTACCTAGGTTTTCATCCCTGGGCTTTCTTTGTACAAGCGAGTTTGTATTGTGAGTCTAAGTTCAGTCCTTCGATAATTGTTCTGTTCTTTTACAATCAATGGCAAACACGATGGCGACTCTGCTGGGGACAAACTTCTCCACGGCTGAGGAGTTGGTGACATAATCGGATGCAGCCAAACTTGGCTCCACACAACAGAAGATGGTCGTCCACTTCGACCAACAGGCGTTCGAAGAAATGCTCTCTGAAGGAAGCGCTGGCCCGGTCCAGAAGCGAACTCGCACAAAGAAGGCTCGCAAAGAGTGGAGGCCAAAGTCATTTGCTCCTCCCCAAGCTCTGGACGGAGTACTCTCTGCTGCCCAAGACGGCGAAGGCGACTCTCATGCGGCCCCACTTCAAGCCATAGAAGACTCTGCTGTCCCCAAGTCCGGCAGAGGAAAGCACTACGATGCTGGACTTGCAGGGGCAAAGAGTGATTATATGTACTCCAGGAAGAAACCGAACAAAGGCACTAGCCGTAAAACGAAGACTCATGCGGCCAAGATTGCCAGCCGCATGAATGATGTCCATGCGGCCGAAACTGCCAGCCAAAAGTATAATACTCATACGGCCAGGATTTCCAGCCGCATGGAGAAGACCTATGCGGCAGAGACTTCCAGCCGCATGAAGAAAGCCCATGCGGCTACGACTGCCAGCCGCATGAAGACTGTTGATTCCAGCCGCATGCCACCTGCTACACGCGGCTCAGTCTTCGACCGCCTCTCCTATGGTCCTGATCTCTCGTGCTCCCAAGAAGACATGTCTGACTCTCTCCAGCACCACTTAGACTCTTCCTACTATGTGCCCTCACGCACTAGAGTGAAGAAGTCTAGGGCAGCGCAAGCTTGGCAAGCTCAGTCCGCTGACCCGACCTCTGACCATCCGAGCATTCTACATACTATTATGCAGGCCTCTGATGGAAAGTTGTATAGAACCACTCGAGTCCAGCCTCCGGTGGCAAACGGACAGGATGGTTCCCAAAAGTCTTCCAAAATCTAGGGAGCAAACATGGTCGTTCCGGACCCATCTGACTTGCGTGAGGCTATCCTCCACAAGCGCAAGGAAAGAGAGGGGGCCTCGGGGTGCAAAGAGTCCTCCTACGGACGTCACTGCACCCAAGTCATCATCAACTGCTGTTGCAATAACGCGACGGTACGAGAAGACCGGCAGTACGTCTTCCAAAGACTATAACAGTCATATTCAGAAGATGAGGCACTTCCCGTCGTCTCATGTAACTCTGCTCAGAAAATCTTCGCCGAGGGGAGAGGAAAGAAGTCAAATGTTTCCAACCCGAAGATTTCAACCACTATGACTAAGAGACTGTCGTCTAAGCGGGGGCCCACCACCGGAGTTTTCCAAAGTAACCGTTCAAAGACAAAATCTGCTACAGTGGAAGATTCATCGTCCGCATCACTGGGGGTTGCCGGGACTGGGGATAGCACTCCTCCGAACCTCCACAACAATCCGATGTTCCAAGAAGACGAGCTGGGGGAAACAACTCTTCCATCAGATGCAGCAAATCCTGACGTCCCCGAAGGCGTCCACAATTCCTAAGACGAGGCGAACTCGGAAGCTGGAGGTACTATTCCTTCTGAGTCCGAACCAGAGGAAGACATTCCCACATACCCCGATGACTTCTCGTTACAGGGGTATGATTCGGAGTGTACGTCATCCACCGTCCCTTCCACTTCTACTCATGTCAGGACGGCATTCATGACAAATGACGAACATGATGGTCCCAGTGATCGCCAACGCATCGACACTCTGGAGGCCATACTGCGCACTTTGGTCAAATCCGTGGACGAGATCAAAGCAGCCCTCCCTACTCTGCAAGGGAGGACGCCTGGCCAAACAAACTTGGGCCCCGCGGTCAATACAGACTCAAACTCAGCGGCACCAAACCCGAGCAATATTCCTCCGGAGATGTCGGCTCCTACCGCTGCAAACGAAGCCAGGGAGGCAAGAAGAGAGGTCCAGGAGCTCCGGGCCATGTTCCACGCCCGAAAAAACTGCCAAGACCTCAGGATACGACAACCGTATCCCGCTGCGTGGAGAGATGTTCCCTTCCCACCAAAGTATAAACCATTCCACATCAATCCATGTGATGGGAAGACCTCCGCAAGTCGGTACATCACTTACTTCGAGGTCACTACCGACCATCTACCCCATGACGATGCCATCCTTACACGATTATTCATTAGGGTATTGGAAGGGGTCGCCTTCGACTGGTATCGCAACCTGCCAGACAACTGCATCCACTCCTTCGCCAGCTTCAAGCGTATGTTCTTGGAGAGATTCTACGAAGTAGGACAGGACATTACAATGTCCACCCTCATGGACGTCGTTCAAGGAGAGAAAGAGTTGACAAGGAACTACATTGAGCGGTTCCGCCAAACCGCTATGAAGCTGCCGTCCGGTAATCCGGATTCCTCCTTAATTGAAATTTTCCAAAAGAGACTGCTTCCAACAATCAGCCTCTGGTTGGGTGAAAGTCAATTCAAGGACTGGAAGACGTTTATTATCAGTGCCACTAGCGCCGAAGAACGGTTGAAGAAGGCTCGCCAACAGGGATTGCACATCTCAGAGGGAGAGGACAAGGGCAGGCGTCCAAATGCCAACAATAACAATGGGGGTAGCTCCACCAACAATCGGGACAATAAGGGCAAGCAGGCTATGGTGGCCGACACAGCACAGAAACCTGAGTCAAAACAAGCAGACAAACAATGGATGCAAATGACCTACTCCTTTGAAGACGGCCACGTCAAGCCCATCTTGGACATGCTCATACAAGGAGACAGAATTCAGCTCCCTCCACCAAGACGGGAACCTCGGCTGGCAGAAATGGAGAGCCCAAAGTACTGCCATTACCACCGCTACGTCCACCATGCTACACACGACTGCTACCAACTGAAATGGTACATCCAATATCTCATCAATTCGAACGCTCTGGCCATCGATTTCGAAGAGGTAACTGTGGCAGCCAATATGGTATCAGTACAATTTGGCAGCTTTCCTCCAATAGAAACTCAAGACGGTATGGTACCCATCCCTCTGGCGACAATGAAAATTGCTAATCTTCTACCTCCTCAAGATCAAGCTACTGGGCTGGTACCCCTCACCACATCACGAGGGGAGGTTATGTGGGTCCATCCGGACCTGGTACCCGAAGTGACTCAGTCCGTACCACTCCCCATTGGCAGGAAGAAGGGTAGAAAGGTCAGATCCTGTCGCACGATCTTGGCAGATGTCGAAGAAGCCACAGCTGTCGTCACTCGGTCTGGTGTTCAATCCCAACCTATGCCAGATAACTCGGCTGAAGAGCATCAGCCGACCACTGCTGACACTCCGGGACCTTTCCAACCTCCAACGACCGACAAGCCTAGGCCGAAGGAGACTCGCTTTGACAAATCCCTCAGGAAAGAGGTACCTCAGGGGCTGGAGAGGCCCTACAACTTCGACATCTTGGCGCAATTGGCCAACACACCGGCCAAATTGTCATTATACGAGCTCCTAAGACTCTCAAAGGATGTTCATGCGGCTTTAAGCGATACACACCAGAATGCCGACGCCTATCTGGCTCAGGTCAACCTCACGGGAGAGAGCCCACCTGCAGATCTCCAAGACAGCGCTTGCACGGGAGCGATGCCCAACATTGTCTTCACTCTGCAGGATATGCTCATCAAAACCAACCTGCACGATCGTCCGTAATATTACACTGGATACATCGACGACGTGAAGGTGGATCGGATGCACATTGATCCTGGTTCCTCCATAAGCATCATCCCGAAGGGTCTGTTACATCATCTCCGTATTTCTATGCATCGCCTGACGCCAACAAGCACCGCCATCAGCGGTTTCAATTCGGGCAGGAGCTACCCGATTGGCAAGATTCGCTTGAAGTGCCAAATCGGCGATCTTCAGTCAGAAGTAACCTGTTACGTCATAGATGTGGACACTTCTTACAATATCCTCTTGGGGTATCCCTGGATACACAATTACATGATCGTACCTTCCACGCTGCACCAGTGCTTCAAGTATGTCGATAAACATGGCTTCGTGAGGACAGAATTTACCGACATCGATCCCTTCAAAGGGGTCGAATCCTACTACTCAGACTCCTGTCTATACAAAAAGTCAAAGAGGCACCTTGATAAAGGAGATGTGCAAGCTCGTACCGAGATAGCCACAGGATCAGAAGAACCTCTGACGATCCACCTCCAAGCTCGCAAACCTGGCAAGTCCGCACCCCTTACAGCCACTCTGCGTATGGACGCAAACAGCCTCTCAGCACAAGAAGAGCAAATGATAATCCGGCTGCCAAGGTCCGGCCGAGCACCCAGACCCACAACGGAGCCACTGACAATCAGGCTGCCTAGAGTCGGCCAACCACAAATGGAGAAGCTCAACCCCTCCGACAAGCCAATGACGATACGCCTTCCCAAGAAGAATCGTTACCCCGATACAAGGTCTGGGGCTTCTAGCGAGCCAATAACTCCCCGCCCAACATCGAATACCAAACTGGGGGTCGCTAGTTTGCCAACGACTCCACGATCTGCTCCACCGGCAGAACCGTGACGATCAAGCTGTCCAGGTCATCCTCTCAGTCTTCATCTATACAGGGGGTGGCTGAAGAAGAACCGGAACTGGCCAAGTATGTGGCTGCCCACACTGATGTTCCCTCTGCAGATGATGTAATCTCGCTAGAAAAGATACCTTACTTCATCAATAAAGGGCTATCTTTGAACTACACCGAACTTAATAAGCTTTGTACAATGTATGCTATAGAACACGGTATAAGCACTCACCTACATACACAGGTGACAAATGTTTATACCGCAAATCAGCTAACTCCCACGGAAGACGCGTACTGCATAATTGAGGGAGGGGATCATCCAATCATCTTCGGTCGGAAAAATGATCCACAGCCCTTCACCATAGAAGAAGTCGATCTCGAATCGGACACTGGGAGACTGCCGCTCTATCTTTATAGCCCCCAATCCAAGTACCTCATGCAAAAACAGGGGTATGATCTGGAGACTACGCCAGGCTTGAACTACGGCACTGGTCGATGATTACCTTTAAAGCCCCGAGTCCCGGATGGCAAACCACGGGACTACTATAGCAAGACCCGATGTGGATTAGGGTATGTTACGCCCGCAACGACCCCTGAAAGTTCAGATGAGGAATGCGACTGGCATTCACATTCAAACGGGTCACCAACTTCTGATTTGAATGCCAGCATCGGAGACGTATTCAGACAAGTCCTGTCAGTCAATATGGCATTCGTCGACACTTACGAAGAAGATGAAGACATTCCTGAAATCCTCGAGTTAGAGCCGTGGGCCCAACAGCTGGATGCACAATGGGAAAAGCAGTTCGAACAGAGAGAACCTCCTACTGAAGATGAGGTTATACAGGTCGACCTCGGCGACGAATCTTCTCCAAACCAATCTTCGTCAGTAAAAGCCTGACAGACGAAGAGCGAGAATCGCTACTGGAACTCGTCAAAGAATACGTTGATGTGTTCGCCTGGAGCTATGAAGACATGCCAGGACTAAACCCCGAGATTTCTCTTCACAAACTCAACATTCGGCCAGATGCAAAGCCAGTCAAACAACAACAACGACGCTTCCGCCCAGGCATCATGGATGCAATCGAAGCCGAAGTCAACAAACTCATAGCCAGCGACTTCATACGTGAGGAGCAACATCCAGACTGGGTCGCCAATATAGTATCGATCCTCAAAAAGAATGGGAAGATTCGAATCTGTATCGACTTCCGCAATCTGAACGAGGCTTATCCCAAGGATGAATTCCCCCTCCCTATCACAGATATCATGATCAACAACACATACGGCTTTGAACGCATGTCATTCATGGATGGTTTCTCGGGGAACAACCAAATCAAGATATCTCCTGACGACAAAAAGCATACATCATTCCGAACACCGATTGGCACAAACTGCTACACAGTCATGCCTTTCGGTTTAAAGAATACTGGCGCCACATATCAAAGAGCCACGAGTATCATCTTCAGGGATCACTTGCGCAAGACCGTGGAGTGCTATATTGATGACATCGCCGTCAAGAGTCGCTGTAACTATGACCATCTCCAGGATCTGAGGACGGTATCCAGCGGAAAGTTCTTGGGTTTTATCATCACCTCCCAGGGTATCCACGTAGACCCTGAGAAGACAAAGGCAATCATGGAGATGGGTCCTCCGAGAAATCTCCGAGAACTTCGAGGCCTCCAAGGGAGGTTAGCTTATATCAGGAGGTTCATCTCCAACCTCTCCGGGCGTTGTCAGCCATTCACCCATCTCATGAAAAAGGACGTCTCATTCGTATGGGACGAAGAATGTTAGCGTGCCTTCGACAGCATCAAAGAATATTTGTTGAATCCTCCGGTCCTGGTGGCCCCGGTTGCTGGAAAACTATTCCTGCTCTATGTACGAGCAATGGAGCATTCTTTCGGCGCTCTGCTAGCACAAAACAACGATGCAGGCCATGAGCAAGCTATATATTACCTCAGCCGAATGATGATCGGGCCAGAGCACCGATATACCGCCGTAGAGAAGGAATGCCTCGCCTTGGTATTCGCCATTCAAAAGACGTGGCACTATGTCACGGGACAAACTATACATGTTATCTCAAGAGTCAACCCTCTCAGGGTCCTCATGACTAAACCAGGGGCACTCAGCTCTCGCCTCGCTACATGGGCAATATTACTGTCCTCCCACCATATGATCTTCATCCCACAAAAGGCTGTTAAAGGTCAAGCCCTGGTAGACTTTTTGGCAGCCCACCCCGGCTCGGAGTCGTCCAGAATATATGAAGGAATCCCAGACGAGGTCGTCGACTCGCATGCAACCTCTTACGATGATATATGGCGAATGTTCTTCGACGGCGCCTCAGGGACCGGACCTAAGGGCAATATCGTCGTCGGAGTCGGGGTGGTGCTGGTTTCCCCTTCCAGATTGGTGATCAATTACGCTTACTCCCTTACAGAACCCTGCTCTAACAATGTGGCCGAGTACAACGCTTTGGTCATTGGCCTCCAACTTGCAAGAGAGCTGGGGGTAAAATATCTTGAGGCATACTGCGATTCACAGTTAATCGTCAATCAGATCCGGAGTTCATACGAAGTCCGTCATTAAGACATGATCCCCTATCACCAAATAGCGATCGACATCATCTCGTCGTTCGAAGGGTTCTTCATCGAACATGTTCTCAGACTCCGAAATATTGAAGCCGATTCCTTAGCAGGCCTTTTCGCTTCCCTAGCAGTACCGAATCATACTCATCAATCGGTGTATGTGATAGGTCATGAACTGGTCTGTCCCAAGAATAATGTTCAATTTGTGGCAAGTTATTTCGCTCAGACGATCGACGAAGTCCCAGACTGGAGACAACTATTCATTGACTTCGTAGTTTACGACATCCTGCCTGAGAACCCAAAAGAGGCCACCGCTATCAGAAGGCGTTCTCTCAGATTCTTCTACGAAACAGAGACGAAAATGCTGTAACGCCGATCCTATGATGGATTATTGCTTCGATGTCTGTCAAACACAGAAGCCAAGGAATCCGTACGTGAAGCTCATGACGGTGTCTGTGGGGCCCATCGGCCTGGCCCAAAATTGTAAGATCGTCTTCGCTGAATGGGCTACAACTGGCCCAGGATGGTAGCAGATGCAATAGACTATACAAGAAAGTACAAAGCTTGCCAAGTCCACACAGATTTCATCCATCAACCATCCGAATTTCTACATCCAACGGTAGCATCTTGGCCATTTGAAGCATCGGGAATGGATATCATCGGTCCGATTACTCCACCTTCCTCCCGAGGACATCGCTTCATACTCGCAATCACAGATTACTTCTCCAAATGGGCGAAAGTTGTTCCGCTTGTAGAAGTCAAAACTTCAAACGTGATCAGCTTCCTCAAGCATCACGTCATCTATCGCTTTGGACTGCCCCGAAGGATCATCCATGATAATGGTCCGCAGTTCACGAGCCACGCCTTCTATCGATTCTGCAACAAGTACCGCATCCAGAATATTGCTTCAACAACATACAACCCAGCAGCGAATGGGTTGGCAGAAGCATTCAACAAAACAATCATCAAACTTCTCAAGAAGTTTGTATCGTCCAACAAACACGACTGGAACGAGAAGCTTGGTGAATGCTTATGGGCGTACCGTACCACAGTCCGAACGGCCATAGGGAACACATCATTCTCCCTGGTGTATGAGAGTGAGGCAGTTCTCCCATTGGAGACTCAAATACCCTCGCTCCACGTCACTCTCACTTATCAATTGACGACGGACGATAACTACCATCGCCGGCTACAAGAGTTGGAGGCCTTAAATGAAAAGCGCCTCTTGGCTCAGCAACGAATCGAGCTCTACCAAGCACGCATCTCCGGAGCCTTCAACAAGAAGGTTAAAATCAGAACATTCCAAGTGGGCGATCTCGTTCTGGCAGTTCGGAGGCCGATGGTCATGACTCACAAAACCGCCGGCAAATTCCAGCCAAAATGGGAGGGTCCATTTATTATTGAGGCCGTATTCTCCAACGGTGCTTACCGCCTCGCAAAAAAAAAATAGAGACTTGCTCATGCTGTCCATCAATGGCAAGTTCCTGAAAAAATAATATGTCTAAACGATATTTTCCCAATTCCAGATTATTGAGTCATGTACCCGCTGGTACCGCTGAACTCATATTCACAAAAAACCTAGACTATTGAGTTATATACCCGCTGGTGCCGCTGAACTCACATCCACAACACTCCAGACTATCGAGTCATGTACCCGCTGGTGCCGCTGAACTCACATTTCCAAATTCTAGATTATTGAGTCATGTACCCGTCGGTACTGCTGAACTCACATTCCAACTCTCCAGATTATCGAGTTATGTACCCGTAGGTGCCTCTGAACTCTCATTCCGGTCACTCTTTTGGGTAGTAAGTCATGTATGATCATACCTCTGAACTTATCTCTCTGAAAGAGCTCCTCCCTCATGATCCACCACCCGCACTCTCAGTGCACAAAAAGGGTAATGCATCCACAAAATTTCCAAAACGACCACGTCGATGTTACCTCTGAGTCGTTTCACTTCCGCCAAAAATAAATCACCCCTCTACATAGAACTTCCATGTCCTCATTACCTCTGAGTCGTTCTATGTACCCCTTCATAGAGCCCACTCCTGCCATGTCCTCATTACCTCTGAGTGGGAAGGCTCAATCGAAGAAACCCTCATATCTGCCATGTCCTCGTTACCTCTGAGTAAATATGTTGGTCCTCCCTCGACTTATTATCTGTACCAAAAAAAACCCCCGGGGTACGCCAAGGATAATAGGTCCACAAATATCCTACGTTGAGTCCATTCCTACCATGTCCTCATTACCTCTGAGTAGGAAGACTCCACGGTAAAACCCTCATACTTGCCATGTCCTCATTACCTCTGAGTAAGTATGTTGGTTCTCTCTCGTCTTATTATTCTTATCCTGAACCAGGATACGCCAAGGATAATAGGTCCACAAATATCCTCCGTAGAGTCCACTCCTGCCATGTCCTCATTACCTCTGAGTAGGAAGACTCTACGGTAAAACCCTCATTACTTGCCATGTCCTCATTACCTCTGAGTAAGTATGTTGGTTCTCTTTCATCCTATTATTCGTATCCTAAGCCAGGGTATGCTAAGGATAATAGGCCCACAAATATCTGCTGCTCACTACAAAATGCTGTACTAAGTTTCCTAGTACATTCTCATCATTCCTCAGCATGCCCCGGGAGCCCAGCTGCTCCATGGCATTCTTTCTCCCGATACCCATAACATCCATGACCACCTTGTCGTGGAATCGTTCTAGGTATCCCCATCAAACTTGTTATCCGTACCTAAAATCCAGGTATGCCAAGGGTAACAGGTCCACAAATAAGCCCTCCCAAAATGGGGCAGACGCCACCATAACACCACAAGCACAACAGGCAGTACAAATAAAGGATGGAATAAAGCACGCTCTTTTATTTAGAAGGCAAAAAGCACTACATATTCTGGGACCATGTCCCCCTCAAAAAGAACATAACAAAAGAAGAGAAGGCCGATTATGGTTCAGCATTACATAATTCTAGGAGGCGGTTCTTCACCAGGGCGGTCCCCCGCTCGAGCCGCTGCTTAGCTCGGTGCTCCGCTTCCTGGGACAACCGTTCCGCATCATCAAAATACATGTGTGCCCGCCAGCCATCTTCCATCTTCTTCAGGATGAGCTCCAGATTGGCAGAAGCTCGACTAAGTCTGTCAGCCTCCTGCATAACAAGTCCCTTTTTGGCACGGGCGGATTCGAGCTCAGACTCCAGAAAGGCCAGCTTCCTCTGGAGTTCGAGGATCTGCTCCCTGGTGTCGATTACTCCACGGGAGGCGGTCGCTTTCCGAGCCGTATAATCTTTATTTCTATGACTCAATTGATCGTATAACTGGGACAGATCACGGCGGTCCTTCAGTATGGTCGGCTTGATCGATTCCTGAGCAAGCCTCACCTTCTCCACCGCGGTTATGAGGAAAGTGCGCTCTTGATCTATTGCCGCAGACAAATCAGCTTTCCGCAGCACATGAAACTGGGCCACAAGTCGATCAGCCTCTAGCAGTTTCGGCTCCAGAAGCGCAGCTAACCTCGCCCCGCCAGGGACTGTTCTAAGGATGTCGATTTTGCCACCGGCGCACTGACGAGCCATAGCAAAGGGAGTCCCCCTCTCCACAACTGCCTCGACCCCTCTCTTCAGGTGCCGGTAAAAGCTTTCAACCACATCCTGTGACACTTCATCCAAAACTTCTGTAGAGGATGGCATCAAAGGAAGTGTGGCTGGCAGTATCGAAGGAGTAGCATCGGAACTTGCCACCAAAGAAACAAATTCTGTGCGAAAAGACGCATGAATAGCGGCTAGCTCCTCTTTCGCCACCCAAAGAGCTTGGATACTCGACAAAGCGGAAAGATTAACCCCCGAAACCATATTCGCAGAGGAGGACGTAGGAAGCATTGTTCCATTCCCCGGCTGTGCCGCCACTTGGGCCCCCGTACTCGACCCAGCTGGAGGCCCCTCAATATAGGTTGGAAGAGAAGGAGGCATACGTGCTTCCATCAGATCCCCTCTGGTAGAGTCCGACCCGACAATGTCCATCACCGGCAATAAAGGGACGGGACCTGTACGTCCAAAACAACCATCAATCGACGTAACCGGAAGGATATGATGATAGAGCAGATAGGCCTCCTCACAAGTTAAGATTCTGCTTATCTTACCAGGGGAGGAGCATGGAGGCTGCAGCTCGCTCGCAACTGACGTGGTCTCCTCACCCGCGACCTCCAAGTTGAATTCAACTAGTTTCTCTGCCCCAGCCGCCCCTGAAAAGGAGCCAGCCAGTTTAGCGTCACCCCGTTGAAATTCAGCTATCTCAGGGACAGGTGCAGTAGAGCCCCCGTCCCCATGGGCTGAGGTCTCAGCAAGGTGGGACTCCTCGGCCGCCTCCGGAAGAACCCCAGCAGAAATAATAGCGGTGCACATATCATTGACCAAAGTGGTCAGGGCCGGATCGACCTCAGCGATCGGGTCCCGAGAAATCGACTCCTCTGACGCCTACAAAGAGCAAAAGAAAATGATTAGGCCATAGTTTTAAAAAAAAGAAGGAGAAGGTAGTTGAGATGCAAATTACCTCAGAAACAACGTCAACATCCTTAATAAACAGCCTGCGGCGTCTTACCGCAGCCCGCTTCGTGGAGTGGGTTCTGCCATCATCAGTGAACATATGCCTGCTTCGCTTGTGCGAAGGACCAGGCACAGTAGGCGTCTACCCCGCCACCATGTCATCCGACATAATAGGTGGCTGATCCCCCACCTCCTCGTCCGAAGGATGGAACGAATCATCGGCATCCTGCTCATCATCCTCTTCGCCCGCCGTCGTGGACTCCGAGTCCGGCACAGGAACCATATTCGCCTTTTTCTTTCTCTTCTTGGATCCTTCTGGCCTCTCTGTCAAGCCAGTACCGACAATAAAGCTGGTACTCATGTCAAAATTAATGGGAGGCTTGCTCGCCATAACATGATAGAGGGCCGCCATATACAAGATCTCCCCTGACGTATTAGCATCGGGGACCGAGAAGCTAGCTCGGGTATGAACCGCATTGTAATAATGCCAAGCCCTAATGCCATCAAGGACACTGCCCTCATAGCCTAGGCAAGCACTGGGACAATCAAGGAACAGCTGGCTGTACTCGAACTTGCGGAAGAACCTACTAGGCAAGTAGGGCTCCAGGTACACGTTATTGCGGTAACGATATACCAGGTGCGCCGGACGAATATTGTACAGCCAGAGAAGCATCTTTTCAGATAAGAGGAGGGGAGGTTCAATGCCGTCAACATGTACACCCTCACTTCTCTAGCAGTAAATTGAGGAACAGACACCAAGAAGTCATGCCCATCTACTCTTGCCAACGCCCTCCGACAGGCTGGCATGGTGTCATATTCCCAAGACTGACGATGGTATCGGAAGAGGAAAGCGTCGTCAACGGTAACACCTTCTTCTGCTCTGGGCCTCATCAACGACCGATAATGCATCAATAGCCACCCCATTAGATAATGGTAGGATTGCTCTATTCGCTCAAAGTCCAGTGTCGTCTCGCGGGCAATGACTTTGGACAAAAAGGTGCAGAGACCATGGTGTATGCTACACACCATGGCTGGAAGAAGGGCCAGCCTGACTTTGAAGACCAGCTTCACGGCAGGAAGGATGAAGTGGCGGCTGATCCTTTCAATAGAACCAGCCCCTCCCGAAACTATACAGTTTCGTAGCCACACCATCAAGAATCCGGCCAAGAGCGCTTTTTCAGACATCTGTCGGGTACCGTTGTAGAAATAGCTGAAGGAGTCAGTACGACTCCCAAATTTGTCACTGGTGGACCTCGACCTCTTGGCATTCGACATCAGGTTATTTATCTCCGGCTGGGTTTGAGCGCCTCGAGAAGAAACCCGGCCAAAGGGACTTAATTTAAAAAGATATGAAACCCAGGATGTGGTATGGGGAGCGTTTCCTTCTGAGCTATCGTTCTTCTTGATAGCCGTTTGATGACAGATACTGTGGTGGCATTGCAGTTCCCGGTACACGACAACGAAACCCGGGAATCGTCGATCCAGATCCTCAAATTCTTCGTTTGTCGGGGTGTATACTTCGAAGGCCTCGCCACCCATGGAAGCTTAGAAACAGCATGCATTTCATGGAGAGCAAGTCCCAACTCCCCTCCGGGCGCGAAGAAAGTTCCCGTCCGCCGGTTATACATTTCCAAAAGAGCCATGAACAATGGCTTATTGATGGGTAACCCGTAACAGGTGCCCCGGATGGCATAATTGAGGTCAATCTCTCGAAGGAATGTCTCGTATTTTCTCAGGATCCATGAGGTCAAGTTGGCCCACGTAGGGATGGGGTTTATCCAGTTCAGCAGCGACAACCTGCCAACAGGATAAGACCCCTTACGAGCGAGCTGATTCAGGAAGGTATCGGCTAGAGTGAACGTGAAGTTGGGACCAGATACGTTTATGAAAATACCCGAAATCAGTCCTATTACGCTCCGACTGACCGAGTCCCTGCTCGCATATGCTGACCCGATATTCTTATTATAATGGATGTTGCCCACGAACATCCCCGATTAGGTTGGAGTTAGGGAGCCCACCATCCTCCTGCTCAACGGTACCATATTGAACCACGAGAGGGGAAAATAACGTTCCATTTCGGGAATATGGATCTCCACCCCGTCCACAGTAAAGTCCCAGCTCTCAGAAATATCCAGCACTCGGGAGTTCTTTATGGATAGAGCATCCCCGAAGAGAAAGGCCGGTTTCAAATACTCTTCTTCCAGCCCTCCCGAGTTCATCATAGTACAAAGAAAGTGGAAAGGCTAGTTATTGATGACGTTCACCCTCTCCAAAGGCTCATCTGCGGGAAGCTGAACTGACACATGTCGAACCAAGTTGTCGTGCTGTACACCCATGGCATATTGGGCTGAACCTACCAGGGATTCTTCGGCAGCATTGACTGACAGATTTACTGAAGAAAGAACAAAAGAAACAGGATTAAAAGATGGTTAAAAACGAGAACACTTGGAGCTTCTTAAAAGGCTCCCATGAGTTTATGCGGCTCGATTCAACGTAGCCTTATGTGGCCCAAATTTAGTTGGGTTTTATGCGATACTACTTCGATAAAGCTTATGCGGTTCGGTTGAGCTTATGCGGTTCTATTTAGCAGATGAGCTTATGCGGCACGTCTTAGCGAAGCTTTATGCGGCCCAGATTCATCAGGAGCTCATACGGTCCTATTCAAAAGGACTTCATGCGGTTCAAATCTAGAAGTGCTCCTGCAGCTCAAATCCTTCTCATGCGGCTCAGACACAGGGCATGCCCCATGCAGTTCAGATATGAGAAGGCCATGCGGCCCATGCAATATATGCGACTTTATCATGTTGAACTTGGGCAGTTCAATAATGATGAAGAACAGAGGCTTGTGCATAAAATATGCAACAGAGCCATAGTTTTTCAGGGTTCAAAGCATTCAATGTTTCATCCAATCCTTACCCTTGAAAGCAGGGTGGACGGCAGGGTGCACGTTAGGCATTATGGCCGATGAAGAAGCTGCTTTCTTGCCCTTCGCAAAGGCAGCTTTGGAAGACTTGGGGGCCATGGTCGTCCGACGGTCGGAGAAAAAAGACAGAGACAGAAAATCAGGGCAGCAAAAGTTGAAGACGAGAGAGAGAGAGTAAAGAAATCTCGCCGACTAAACACGCTCATATTTATAGGCAAAAAGGAGGGCGCTTCGATCCATGTGCGGCAGGAAAACCGACTCTTCGGTTATCAAGACAAACTGACTAAGTAAAGGCCAAACTCTTGGGATCCTGCCCCAAAAAGCGGTCTTGAATCTGACAGAAAATCAAAGGCAATCAATTCAAAAGATTTACACACATGGCATGAAGACGTGGCAAGGAGTCCATGCGGCTCAGATGGCCATACGGCTGGAACGACCATACGGTTCAGATGGCCATGCGGCTGAGGGGGCTATGCGGCTGAGACACCCATGCGGCCAGAACATCTTATGCGGCCAGAGGAAGCTTATACATAGCCATGCTTCTTATTCAAAGTATTTCACTTTTACAAATTAAAAACTTTGAAGGGGGTCTTGTAGAAGCATGAAAAAGAATAAAGAAAGGTTCATGGAGCCAAGGATCCCCATGCGGCTCAGAGAGCCCATGCGGCTCACGGATCCATGCAGTTCAAACGTCTATGCGGCTCGAATAATTCCATACGGCCCAGAGAGGAGCCATGTGGCCTTTCAACAGCTTCTTCCCTTCGTCTTTTGCTGCATTTAATGCCCTGATGGCTGACAATTCTGACAAATGATAGCTCTGACAAAAAGGCGCAATAATGACTGACATAATGACACATCCCTAGGGAAGAGGAGAAAATCTTCTCACAGCTAGCAGAATCCATCTAATCCCGAGGCATGCGGCTGCGGCCGCCCATCTTCATGCCGTTGCATCCTTTATGCGGTCGCCCATCAGCATGCGGCTGCATCCTTTATGCGACCGCCTATCAGCATGCGGATACATCCCTTATGCGGCCGCCCATCAGCATGCGGCTGCCTACTCCCATGCGGCTGCCCATCTTCATGCGGCTGTTCATCCCCATGCGGCTGTCCATCTTCATGCGATCATTTAGCCTCATGCGGCCCACTCATCTGCAGCTCTGCCAAGGTAATTGAGATACGTGGCAGTCTTATCTTCCTGGGATTATGGGTGTTAACAAATCTTAATCAGATTTGTTGCAATAAATGCCAGATCAAATCAAATCGAGCAAATTAGACACGTGTCAGGCCATTACAAGTTGCGAATATTCATGGCAATCAACATTTATTGTCCACAGAGATTTAATGCAATCACATTAATTGCTTAAATCTATTATATGCAAGATGGACGGCCCAGAATAATTTTCAAACCGCCGACTTTTGAGAATGGACAATCATTACAAATCCTAATGATGCCCCCCACTCTTATAAATAGCAAGGTGCCATTCCTTTACAAGGGACACACATATACACAGAGGGAGGACCCCCGGCTCGGATCCAGAGAGAATCAGAGAGAGAATATACAGAGATCGAAAGGACAGAGGAGCATACAGAGAGAACAAAGAGAGCATTTCTTCATCAATGCCAAGTACTTCTTCTCCAGAGCCAGGGCTGCACCCGATCGTCCAAGGAGTAAGGCAGAGCTGCCGTCGCTTTCCCGAGCCTCTATCGTCACCCCCCAGAATCTAAAATAAACAATTGTACTTAGATTGCTGTACCTAGGTTTTCTTCCCTAGGCTTTCTTTGTACAAGCGAGTTTGTATTGTGAGTCTAAGTTCAGTCCTCCGATAATTATTCTGTTCTTTTATAATTAATGGCAAACATTAGCGACCTAGACAATGTTCTACCACCGATTCTGTGGCATAGGCTGGGCGCTGTTACGCACTCGTACCCCTGTACCGGGTGTGGGTCATGACATAAACTACTTCTAATCATTTAGATATTTCCTAAATGTTTTCTAAGTACTAAGCTTGGTCAACGAAAAAAATTCACATCTTTCTCACTCATTATCATAATAGGCTTGGTAATCATCCTCGTACCTCATATAAATCTGTTAACCTTGTCTAGTTATAAATGGATCAGATACATAATATATCAAATAAATAGAGTGTCATGACGTGACCATAATGTAAAAATTAGGAACCACATAAAGTATATAAGTATAACAAGTGTAACATAAAGCAATTAAACATGGAATAATAATATTACATCAATACAGTGCTACTAGATGATATTATGGTACTAGTACAACGATAATCATAAAACCAAGTATAATAGTTAGGAGCAGTTTTATGTGTGTTTTTGAATACAAGTTTTATGCATGTGGTTTCATTCAAACTCAGTCAATACATGAGGTGTATGACTGAATAAATATTGTCTGCCATGTCATGATCTACTCCCGAATAATCGAGTACGTAAGTACGAATGGTCTACATCGCAAAATCTATATTAGTATATTATCCAGATCTCAATATATACCATAAGGACATAAAATAATCCATAATCCAAGAATGTATCATAATCACACAATAAACTAGTCTAACTCATTCAACAGATAAAAACTATGACAGAAAGATAATGAAAACAAAAATAACAACCCATGGTATCATAACTATCAACTATAAGTCTCTCTTCATAAGACAAAGTCTAGACCATCCAAAGACCTAACAACATAAGTACATATATCATAAATGTACTCAGGAACAAACCATATCAAATAGAATACTGAAAGGGCACTAGGTGCTGAGGCTATGAACTACTAAGATCAGAGGCGGATCCATATGTAGTAAACATGGGGCCTAGGCGCCCAGTAATTTTTTTTAGTTTTATTACTTGCTATATATCCACTCCAAATTTATTGGCTGGGATTTTAAATTAGAAGAAATGCATAGAAGCATACTATTGCATACTTTAAATTTATGCTTCTAAAGTATGCTAAGTTAGAATAATTATTTGGACATATAACAAACACGTGAATTCCTTCTAATTAAATTACAAATTAGAAGCATACTTTGGAATTATAACATACTAAAAATTTCAAACGCTCAGTATTTTTATAAATAGTATGCTTCATAGAAAAAGAGTTGCTTACAAATGATGTGGTAATTGTACGCCTTTAAAGTATAAAACTTTTAGAGAATAATTGGGAGATGTAATACTTTATTGTATGAATAGTATAATTTAATATTATATTATTATACCCAAAAAATCATAGTCGTTGCCCTCGAACGTCCTTATGATTGTGTCCCCAGTGGATTGCAATCCCGAATCAGCCACTGACAAAGATAACTGGTACTATTCATTACAAATGCATCTCATCATCAACTAACACTGCATTTATGACAAGAACCTCTACCCCATCCTAATGTGGACCATAGTAGGTAGGGTATGCATCCTCGCCTAAGGCTATCAACGATAATCATCCACTCATGATTTGAGCAAAAGTATAACTATAACTATAAAGTTTACATAAATGAAATTGTAAATGACAGATAATGTCACGTCTCGATTCCGAAAAATCAATAGTCGTCCCCCGGACGTGATGTCTTGCGAACCTAGGATGCGATCGCACAAGACATAGTCATAAGGTTATCCAAAACACAACATCTAATAGAGTACACAGAGAAATTAAACAACACATTAAGACAAAAATTTTGCATTTTATTGATAATAGACATCATTTATAAGACTCTGTTACAATTGTGCCACACGGGCTTACAACATGACTCGAATACAAAAGAAGCGCTGATGAGATAGTCGTTCCATACATTACATCTCTCTATTTACAACAAAACTATTCCAACCACCTGGAATGGAGGAAAGTCGAGACATATGCTTGGACTGTTTGCAGAGAGTCTTCAAACATTGTGTAGCGAGAGTCTTCGACGTGCGGTCGAAGCTTCAAAACACGAACGTTGTCTTGGTTAGTTGGCGCATTCCTCCTAATTCGTAGCACCTGTAGAGAGCGAGGGTCAGTACGATCACATGTATTGGCAAGCGGCTAATTAAAATCTAGGCTCTCATTTGTTTAAGCAGTTTTAACAAATATGTTAGCTACTTGGATGATCGATTTGCATGTTAAAATGTTAAGTGGCAAGCAAATAAAAAATTTAAACATTGAGCAGTTGTCCATATTTATCCTATGTTACAAGTATTAATTTAATTAGCAGTAAAAGTGGTGTAAGGTCACTAGCAATGTCAAGCCATCATAGACTATAGCTGGGTTAGACGATGATCCTTTTGCAGCGGTTAGTGAGCCCTACTCGAAAGTTACCGAATCACCCATGCCATTCCTGTTGGTACTTGCTATACTCGCTCCTCCTAGGTCGAATCAGTTCCTTTGGCCCATGCAATCATTCGAGGAAATTATACCTTGTGCACAAGTTGTCCTATGACCGTAATATTCTTCTTTGAAACTTAGTCTATTTTATGCAATTAGCCTTATCGTTGCGATACTCGTTAATTGATTCAATCTTTACTTTGCATATGACTAAGTAAAGGTGGCATAAGAGAGCATGTATCAGTTTAATGTATAGCAGTTCTTTAGCAAGTATTTCGTAAAGAATCATGCCACAATTTATTTATTCTACACTATAAATACAAGCATACATTTTGTGTTTCATGTTTGATTTGAAACCAGAGGGTTGAGGAGAAGGAGGTCAGCCACTCACCTTAGTCTTACTTGAGGCAAGAGACTGGTTGGCTACGCTTAGACATCGCCTACGCGATCACCTGAAATTGCATAAGCAACTGATTAGAACATTGTCCCATTCAAGGAGTTCGATACGAATATGAAGTTCGAAAATGCAAGCTATAAAAAGTATCGAAAACATTCACAAAAATGGATTCACGAAAACCAAAGCCAAAGAGCAAGTACAACATAAAAGGCAGAGCAATAGGAGGTCTCTTTCGACTCAGCCGCAGAGTCTATCCTCGAAGCGTAACCCGCTCAATATAGGACTTGATTCCAAAGAAGCCATTCCATAATGAGAATAGAATCTTAATTCAATCGTCCCTGTTCGACCGTTTCAATCAATTTTGAAATATTAGTTTCGACTGAATCGATAGCGGCAGTATTCCTTTCTTGCGCATCCCGTGGACGAAAATAGGACACGATATAGGGACGGGACACTACACCATAACCAACTAAGAAAAAGTTTTGTCTTTGAAACTTAAGAATAGAACCTACCTCTAAGAGAATAGTGTAGAAAAATTCTCCTTCATCTCCGATTCAAGCTCTCAGTTCGATTCCTTGATCGAATGATTACTCCATAGTATGCGGTAGTGATCGCTCGATTCTGAAGCAGCTTATCCTTGCGCTCTAAGATTTGGACCGTACTTCAATATTTGATAAGTCAGCCTTCAGCTCCATCTGACCAAAATCTTCCACGTGGCTTGAATTGTGCACGTACTTCGATAACTAAGAGACGTAGAAGACATCATGCACACCCGCTAGCACTGGCGGCAGGATAATTTGGTAGGCCACTGGGGCGACTCGCTTGAGTATTTCGAAAGTCCAACAAATCTCGGACTCAGCTTTTCCTTTGCACCAAATTGAATAACTTTTCGTATGGACGTCACTTTAATAAATAGGTGATCGCCTTCTAAAAACACGAGGGGTCAACGATGAATGTCAGTGTAGCATTCTGTCGACTCTGTGCTGTCTTCAGTCTTTCCCGAATGAGTCAAACTTTCTGTACGATCTGTTCCACCAGCTCTAGGCTGAGAATCTGTTGTTCTTCGACTTCGTCCCAGCAAATGGGTAATCCGGACTTTCGTCCGTACAAGGCTTCATACGGTGCCATCTGTATGCTGGATTGTAACTGTTATTATATGTAAATTTGTCCAGAGGTAGACGTATATCCCAACTTGAATTGAAATTAATTGTACAGAGCCGTAGCATGTATTCGAGAATTTGATTCACATATTTCGTTTGGCCGTCGGCTTGTCGATGGTAAGCCGACCTAAAGTTCAACTTCATATCCATGGCCGTCTAAAGGCTACTCCAAAAGTGTGATAGAAATCATGCATCCTGATAAGAGACGATGGATACTAGAACTTCGTACAGTCGTACTATCTCGTCAAAATAAAACTGAGCCAGGCGATCGACGCTCCAAGTAACTTTGGTGGCAATAAAATATGCTGACTTGGTTAGTCGTCTAACGATGACCCAGATAGAATTATTTTCTCATGGCATCTTCGACAGACCAACAATAAAATCCATACACTTGTGCTTCCACTTCCATTCTGGAATCGCCAGGTTCTACATCTCCCCGTTCGACCTCTGATGCTCAGCTTTCACCTACTGATAGGCCATGCATTGTGACACGAAGAGTGCCACATCTCTCTTTATTTCGTACCACCAGAAGGTCATACAGAGGTCCTTATACATCTTGGTGCTACCTGGATGTAAGGAGTACTTCGTATAGTATGCTTCCGTTAAATTTTTTTCTATGTTCTGAATCATCCGGAACACATAGTTTACCCTTCAATCGAAGCACGTCGGTCTCATCTTTTGCAAAGTCGGTCGTCCTACCCGTTGAAATTAGCTTTCATACTTTCTTCATGTACGGATCATCCTTTTGAACGGTCTTGGTCTTTTTTTGTAAGCTTGGCTCTAGCTTTAGTTGTGCCAACTGCATTCCCCTGAATCAAACCCGGAGGTCGATGACCATCTCTTCTAAATCTTATAGTAGTATGTTGTTGATGGATAGCAAGGCAATATATTTCAAACTCAGAGCGTCTGTCACAACATTTTCCTTGTCCGAATTATAGTCAATAGTCAAGTCGTAATCTTTGATTAGTTCAAGCCAACGCCTTTACCGCAAGTTCAGTTCCTTCTGGGTGAATAGATACTTGAGGCTCTTGTGATCCATGTAAATCATGTATGCTACACCGTAAAGGTAGTATCATTACAGTTTTAATGCGAACACAATCGCCGTTAACTCCAGGTCATGAGTGGGGTAATTGTTCTCGTGCGACTTTAGCTGTCAGGAAGTAAAAGATGTCACCTTGTTCGTTGCATCAGCACACTCCCCAAACCCTGATCAGAATCATCATTGAAATTTTGGAATCCCTCAGTCTCTTTCGAAAGTGCGAGTATCGGGGCCGAGACAATCAGTTGCTTTAACTTCTGCAAGGAAGCTTCACAGTCATTTGACCATTCAAACGTGACTTCTGTCTGAATGAGATGAGTCAGAGGCGATGCGATCTTCGCGAAGTCTTTTATGAAGCGTCTGTAGTATCCCGCCAAGCCAAGGAAACTTCAAATCTTGCCAACTGACGCAGGCCTTTTCCAATCAACAACGGCTTCAACTTTCTTCAGGTCGACTATAATGCCTTCGGATGAAATGACGTATCCAAGGAATGATACGCTGCTCAGCCAAAATTTGCACTTGCTCTGCTTCGTATACAACTGATTCTCTCAAAGGGTCTGGAGCACGATCCGTAGATATTTTGCTTATTGTACCTTGTTCTTCGAGTAGACAAGAATATCGTCAATGACACTACTAAAATCTGTCAATTCAGCGACGCGTCAAGACGTCGCTAAAAAGGGCAAATACGTCGCTAATTTCTATTAGCAACGTATTTAGCGACGTTTTCAAGTAGTCGCGATTAACCTAGTCGCTAAGCAAGAAAACGTCACCAAACGTCGCTATAGCGACGATCTTTAGCGACGTGCCCACGTCGCTAATTTAGCGACTGCCAGCGACATAAAACGTCATAATTTACTGACGTAATCTAGCGACGTTGAGCGACTTGACATGCATCGATGCTGACCAGGCTTTAGAGCCAAATGGCGACGTTCTGCGACTTTTTAACGTCACTATATTACCGACATATAGCGACTTTTAGCGACGTCCGTGTAGCGACGTTTAGTGACGATTAGCGACGGTACTCATTAATGTTAGCGACGTACTTAGCGACGTTTATATCATCGCTGGACATCGCTGACAGTCGCTGAACGTCGCTAATATAAAAAAAATTACAGCAATTACAGCATTTGCAGAATTTGCAGAATTTGCAGCACCATTTGTTACAACAACGACTGTGTATCACGAACACAGTATCAAACAACACATACACACAATCACGAACACGTTTGAAACACAATGTGTCCACAATCAACACAAATTTATGAAAATTTGTAACAATGTCAAACATAATGTGTCCACATAAGAATAAAGTATGTAAAACCACATAAAAGACCCAACAATGGGCCATCACACAATAATGTATATGCCGACTACGACTGATCAGGAGAAGCATCACCGCTGTAGGACCGATTGTAGGAACGAGTTGTAAAGCGTAATACTCTAGAGGGAGGGTGAATAGAGTAGGCAGCGAAAATTAACTATTTAAAAATTATTAGCAACAAGATCACAGAATATATCACAGATATGTAAATAAAAATTAGAGAGTAGAGAGCAAACGCAAACACAAGGATGTATACTGGTTTCCCTCTGTTGAGGACTAGTCCAGTCGGAAGAACTCTAGCTTCCAGTTGAATCCACTATGGAAAATTACCACAAGTTTTCATCCGAAGTTCTTGCAACTTCTACAACACGAGCTTTGATCCGAAGTACTCGACCAACTTCAATTGTGAAGTGTGTAACTTCAATCAAGCCTCTGATTACAACCACTCTGAAACTTCTAGACCGTACCGTACTGGCAAATCGACTAGAGGATTGTAACTGGCTTGGAATATGAAAATGAATAGCTCAGAATACTTTGGAAGAAGTAGTAGGCTTATAGAGAAGGGATATGAAAGTGAATGAGTGAGTTGAAATGATCGAAATCCTTCTCTATTTATAGTTTTTCCAAAGGCAGAATTCTGACAGAATTCGGGCAGAATTCGGGCAGAACTCTATGAAAAAATCTCGTTGGGATCCGTAACTGCAGGAAGACCAAGTTCAAAAAGCAACGTTCACTAACCGAACTCTAGCCGAACTCTGACCGAATTCGGGCCGAACTCTGGCCGAATTCTGTCCGAGTTCTGTTGGAGTTCTGTCAGGGTTTTTGTAAATTGGTTTTTGGGCTTTTTGAAAAGTCAGGCAGTTAGGAAGTAGTTTGGGCTTATGTAAGTGGCTTGTTTTCAAAATGAAAGGGTATTTTGAAAACGTTTCTTGGGTAGCCTATTTCCCAGTACGATGCAGTTTACATCGTATTCCTAAACTCAATAAATATGGAAAATACACTGATGAAAATAGAAAAACCAAGAGCCCTTTGATGACGCCTTTCTTCAAATATTTGAACAGACTTGAAGACGCCTTTTTCACTGACGGCGGTCGTCCAAAGATAAACAGATCTGGAAATCTGAATACCTTTCGGAGGCCCCCGATCCGAGGCCCCGGATAGGTCGTTAGGCGGTTCAAAGAAATATTCTTGTATAACGTCGTCTTTGGCCCATCAACAATTCTCTGTTGCATATGTCCTGGTTTGACAAAGCTTGATCATGCTTTCAGCATGTCTACAAATACATGTTAGACAAACAAAACCAATATGATACAAGCATAGCAATATGTTATAGAACATTTATGATAATGCTAACATTAGGACAATGCTATGTTTAAGTACCAACATGATAGTGATTACATGAATATTAGTGACGTCATTATGTTAAACTTAATAGATTAGCCATATTCAAAAACATGATATAATCATTGGGCTAACAATCTCCCCTTTTTTGATTATGGCAACTCCTTTAAGTTTAATATATATACAATAGATGCATGTATCACTAATAAACACATAATACTATAATATTGTGTGCTAACTTAAACTTATTTCTCCAACTTAAACTTATTTCTCCCCCTTTGACATGATCAAAAAGAAGCTCCCCCGTAATTAGAGCTAAAATAAACTCAAGCATAAATAAAGGAGGAAAGCATATCATGATCAAGGATTAGGAGAACAGTGAAATGACAAGATTAGAAAATTACATAAAATGCATAACTAAAGAATAAAAACTTGTCAAAACACAACATAGTTGGTTGAACTATAACAAAGAACACTGAAATCAAGCAATACATAGTTTACCAACTAGAAATCAAAAAATGATTTTAAAACACATTTCGTTCATCATATTGTGTTTTGAAATAGACCAAAAATATATATATATATATCAATATAGCAGAAATCAATCATTGGTCATAAGTAAATCATGAGGAATAGAAATTCGCAGATCTAGTATATATAAAAAAATCAAAACTATAATGAGACTTGAACAATGATCACAAAAAAAATATGATTCATAATTTGCCCATACAAATTAGTGAATCAATTCCATAAAGAGTATAATCATCGAAAAGAAATCAAAATACGTATACTAGAATCTATGCAAAATCTATACCAAAGTCCATGCATTTGAATTCAATTACCTTAGCATGATATATGAATATCCATTAGATAAACATGAAGGTAATGAAGACAATATACTTGAGAAGGAGAAATTCAGTCGACTTGAATGCTCCCCCGCAAAGTATGATCAGTCTAAATATAGATAATCATGAACTTTGAGAAAAATCTCAATAAGAAATGCCAAATCAGTTTAAACTCAAAAGGATTATCACTAAATTAAATTAATTCAAACTCAAGGAATAATCAACTAAGGACGATTAAACATATTTAGCAAGATAACTTTTAGAAACTCGAATGAGATAATTAAAAATAATAATAATCATATATTATCTCATCTAATACAAATCCAAAAAATCATGAACAACTCAACAAGATATTTTAAGTGTATATGTCCATGATGAACTAGTTATACCACAAATTAAGGGCATAAAGGAATTGAAACAATTAATTTGCTCCCCCTTAAAATATGCGTATATAGTTCAAAAATAATTTATATGCATAAAATAGATAAATAATCACAAGATCCAAGGGATATATAAGATATGCATCTTTTCTTTCCTTTGATCAAAAGCATATAAAATTCCAAACTCAAAACAAATATCATCTTTAGGCAAGAAAAGAAATCCAATAAATGTTTAAAGATGAACAAAAAAAATATATCTCCAATATATATGTAAAATATTATTTTAAGACAATAAAAGATTTTGAAAACTGTCTTTAATAATAAAATTTGAGTACCGGACAGATTCAATAAATCAAAAAGACATCAAAAAGACTTTTCAAAAATATGGAATTTATTACAAAAAATTGTCTTAGTAAATGTTCGAATGCATCCATTTAGTCCTCAGACTAAAAGCTGGCAATTCGAATCACGAAAATAATTTCCATAATAGAATCCATAAATCATAAATAAATCCATTTGAACAAATAAATATAACTAGATAAACGTCCAAAGAAAAGTGTATGGCATGTCAAGGGGATAACTGTCTTGAAACAATTAACTTCTCCACCTTTACATGGCTATATCCAAAAATAATAATATAGATAAAAAAATTAAAAAAATAAAATTCAGAGACATATTTTCGAAAGTAGAAAACTAATTCAAAAATATTAGGTCTTCTTATCAAAGTTCATTTCTTCCCTTTTAAAGCCTTAGCACGGTGTCCACCTGACAACCGTAAGGTTTAAAGAAAAGAAACGCTTTGAGAGAGAGAGACATTCAATATGCATGACTTCTCCCCTGCAAAGAATTACTGTTGTAGACAGTAAGTAACTTGAATAAGAAGATAATAATATAAAGCTCAAAATCATTAATATTATGAATATTACACAAGCTAAAGATGAAATCACAATACCATAATATTCAATGAGTAGTCATGAATAAAAAAAAATCATCTTTAGACAAAAGAGAAAATATCCATTAATTGAACATTTAAAAATAAAACAATCAAAAGATATTTCAAATTAGCATGATGAATAATCGTATAAGTCAAAAGATGACATAAATTGATCTATGCTATAGTATCTCACAATCGACAAGATAGATCAACATATGCTACCTTTTATGAAAATATAAAGAGAGAAAATTATCCATCAAATCTAAAAAATCCAAAAATCCAAAAGATAACAATTGCAACTAGATCTCAATAAATCTTTAGTTTATAAAGCGTTGATCAATCTTGGGTTAGCTGTAGAGGTACTGTCCCAGCTAACGGAGGTTCACCGGGAAACACTTAAGTACCGCTTCGCTTCGACCGTAGTCGTGGTGACAGACAGACCTTTTGTAGGCTTGTACCCAAAATAAATCTCTTCTTTAATAACCGAGGATTTAAAAAGAATTAGTGCAATATGAAATCAATTATATTCTATGGACTTAAAAATCTTAGAACAATGTAGCATACAGTATAAGATGTATCAATTATATTTATCTATATGTGCTACAAAATCATTGGGTTACAATAAAATATAAAACATTTGTAAATCAAAAAGTGAGACCTAGATACGTTGATGTATTCTGGAACCTAGGGGACTAGGTTCAGTACCTTGGATCCAGAACTATACGATAGTTGCAAGTACACCTTAATAAATCTTAAGTCTATAAAGTATTGATCACTTCGGGTTAGCTGTAGGGGCCGATTCCCAGCTAGCGGTAGTCCGAAGACTAGTACACCGTGTCGCTTCAGGCTATTTACACATGTATGACAGAAGGACCCTTTCGGCTTGTTTCCAAAATGATTTCTACTCTTAAGAACTTAGATTCAAAAGAATATATGCAGTATCATCGAACATCGTCAAAATCCAGAATCCCTAAAAGTAAATACCCAAGGAATAGTTTATCAAGATCAAGATATTAAAAATATCATGTATCCAAAATGTCAACCAAAAAGCCAAGAAAAGTATAATTAAAAGAGGCTTTGAGGAAGAAGCTGATAAAGATAAGAACATAAATTGTTCAAAGAAATCAATAGCTGAAGTATGAGATAAGCACAAGTTTGAAACTACTTTTTAAAATAATATAGAACTTGAACTTAACTAATATATCCCCATAAAGATATTTATACAATATAAGAAACATATCAGCAATATATGAATGATAATGCATTATACATGTATCATTAACAAGCATCAAAAACATGCATAAATAAACTTTATCAGACAAAGATGTAATTGATTCATAAGAAGTTAATCAAAATAATTAAAATATGAGAATCAATAGTAAAGTATATTATGCAAGCACAAGGTTAACATAAAAATATATATATATACTTTTCAAGTAAATAGCAGACTTATGCTAAACATACATACTCACAAAATACTGATCAAAGTAAATATGACATGTTAAAGACAAATCGGTAAGAAGTGACCATTAAAAAATATTAAAGGCAAAGAGACAAAAGCATATTCACCAAAACAAAATTAAGCTCCTATGCATGCTTAAAGAATAAAGATTAAGAGTGAAGAGCATACATATACAAAATTTGTCACACTAGTAGAAAATAACATACTATATAGTGTGAGCTGATCATTTAAGCTAGACAATAGTCATGCTAAGATTATATCTCACATTGATTCAAATAATAAACAATTTAAAAGATATCAATGAAAGCTAATAGCAAGAAATCAATAAGAACATGCTAGATATTAAAAACTATTTAGAAAGCATGTTACCGAAGTGGTTCTAGTGACCACACTTATGTTGGTGCAATTGCTTGGAAGATGACCTTTATAGCTTTGCAATCACCAACATGTTCCATGGTTCTATTTGATATGAGAAGCTTCACCTGCAATATTAGGTGAAGACTTTGGTATCCAATACTTGGATCCACATTTGTTAGCTTTGGGAACCCATTTGCACAAGTTCATATCAACTAGTTTTCTAATCTGACAATGATTAGAAACATGTCCATTCATACCACAATAATGACAGAAAGAATTAATATTAGTACTATATGTAGTAGTATGAGAATGTGCAGTAGTGTGATATGATGTGCGTGGATACTTGTAATAGAAAGCATGGTTATATGAAGCTTTAGCTTTGCTTGCTTCCTTAGTAAAAGATCTAACGTGTGTGACTTTGTGATGTGCTAAGTGTCTTGTGTTAGACTGAGTCGTAGGTTGTACTACCTGCTTTCCCAGTCTAATCTCTAACTTTTTAGAGTTAGCACAGATCTCATCATACTTAGCAGAGAGAGCATCAATTCTACATGAAGCAAAAGAATACTTCTTCTTTTCTGATTCTAATTCCTCCTTAAGTTTAGCATTTTCTTGAGTGCTTTTCTCAATGCATTCAAGCGCCTCATGCAATCTAAACTCAAGTGTGGATATCTCAATAGAATTATCAGAAGTAGAAGTATCTCTAGCATCATTCAATAAGCAAGTAAGCTTTTTAATCTCACGCTTATAGGATAGAATATCCTTTCTAGCTTGCTTATATTTATCTAATACTTTCTTGTGTTCTTCTAACAGATCACTGAAAGCATCAGATAAATTATCATAAGAAAATTCACTCTCTTCAGAAAAAGAATTATTTTGTACCTCGTTAGATAATGCCATTGTGCATAAATTTGCAGCTTGATGAGGTTTTTCTTCTTCTTCTTCTTCTTCTTCTTCTTCAGACTCTCTTGCTTCGCTTTCACACCATATGCCCGATGATCTTCCTTCATTTGATTGTTCGTAGTGACTCTCCTTTCTTGTAGTAGTACAATCTTCTTGGATGTGGTCTATCTTCTTGTAATTGTCACATACAAGCTCTTCTTCGTATAAGGGATTATGCTGTACCTTAAATCCAAATTTCGTCATGTACATATTTGTATCATTATGAAGGCTATCCTTCTCTCTGGAGTTGCTAGCTTTGCTTTCATACCTGCACTCATAAGTAGATTCAAGAACTTTCCAAATTTTATGAGATGTTGTGCAAGTAGAAATAAGATTGAATACATTTATGTCTACAGCACAATAAAACATATGCATGGCTTTTGCATCAAGGCTAGCTAACTTCTTTTCTTCCTCTGTGTAATTATAATAGGGTTTGTTGATTATAGAGGATGTGAGAATAGAAGTGATAGTAGGCTTCTTGTAGTCGGTGACAACAATTGACCATAAGTCAAAATCTAGAGACTTCAAGTAGAAGCTCATCTGTGTCTTCCAATAGCTATAGTTTGTTCCATCAAATAGTGGAAGTCTATTTGAGGATTGCTCTTCAGTTGTGAAGTACATACTTGCTATATGTGATACTGTGATCTATGTAACAGCAGTTATATAATAACAATATTATCTCGCTTTACCTGTATAGCCTGCTCTGATACCAATTGTGGGAGCAATTAGGATCAGAATATATTACCTCTAGTTACAACACTGGCTCTGATACCAATTGTAGGAGCAATTGGGATCAGAATATAATACCTCTCGATGCAGCACTGGCTTTGATACCAATTGTAGGACCGATTGTAGGAATGAGTTATAAAGCGCAATACTCTAGAGGGGGGGTGAATAGAGTAGGCAGCAGAAATTAACTATTTAAAAATTATTAGCAACAAGATCACAGAATATATCACAGATATGTAAATAAAATGTAGAGAGTAGAGAGCAAACGCAAACACAAGGATGTATACTAGTTTTCCTCTGTTGAGGACTAGTCCAGTCGGAAGAACTCTAGCTTCCAGTTGAATCCACTATGGAAAATCACCACAAGTTTTCATCCGAAGTTCTTGCAACTTCTACAACACGAGCTTTGATCCGAAGTACTCGACCAACTTCAATTGTGAAGTGTGTAACTTCAATCAAGCCTCTGATTACAACCACTCTAAAACTTCTAGACCGTACCGCACTGGCAAATCGACTAGAGGATTGTAACTGGCTTGGGATATGAAAATGAATAGCTCAGAATACTTTGGAAGAAGTAGTAGGCTTATAGAGAAGAGATATGAAAGTGAATGTGTGAGTTGAAATGATCGAAATCCTTCTCTATTTATAGTTTTTCCAAAGGCAGAATTCTGACAGAATTCCGGCAGAATTCGGGCAGAACTCTATGAGAAAATCTCGTTGGGATCCGTAACTGCAGGAAGACAAAGTTCAAAAAGCAACGTTCACTAACCGAACTCTGGCCGAACTCTGGCCGAATTCGAGCCGAACTCTGGCCGAATTCTTTCCGAGTTCTGTTGGAGTTCTGTCAGGATTTTTGCAAATTAGTTTTTGGGCTTTTTGAAAAGTCAAACAGTTAGGAAGTAGTTTGGGCTTATGTAAGTGGCTTGTTTTCAAAATAAAAGGGTATTTTGAAAACGTTTCTTGGGTAGCCTATTTGCCAGTACGATGCAGTTTACATCGTATTCCTAAACTCAATAAATATGGAAAATACATTGATGAAAATAGGAAAACCAAGAGCCCTTTGATGACGCCTTTCTTCAAATATTTGAGCAGACTTGAAGACGCCTTTTTCACTGACGGCGGTCGTCCAAAGATAAACAGATCTGGAAATCTGAATACCTTTCTTCAAATATTTGAACCCCCGATGCGAGGCCCCGGATAGGTCGTTAGGCGGTTCAGAGAAATATTCTTGTATAACGCCGTCTTTGGCCCATCAACAATTCTCTGTTGCATATGTCCTGGTTTGACAAAGCTTGATCATGCTTTCAGCATGTCTACAAATACATGTTAGACAAACAAAACCAATATGATACAAGCATAGCAATATGTTATAGAACATTTATGATAATGCTAACATTAGGACAATGCTATATTTAAGTAGCAACATGATAGTGATTACATGAATATTAGTGACGTTATTATGTTAAACTTAATAGATTAGCCATATTCAAAAACATGATATAATCATTGGGCTAACAACCGCTCCTATCACCGCTCCTGGAATGAAGGTAAGCATACTGCTCTGGTGTAAGAACCACCGACGACGATGAAGGAGGAGGCAATGCAACCGCTGGAGAAGGAGGCAGTGTAACCGCTGGAGATGGGTGCGTCCGCGTCCCCTTTAGGACTCGGAGTCTGGCATTGTATTGCTCCATGCAAGTCGCTATCCTGGTAACGGTGTCTTGAATGGACTCCTGTGTCCCCTGTACTTACTGTACGGTGTGCTCGAGCTCGTCAAAGCGTGCGGTGACCGACGCAGCGTCCTTTTGTGCCTGAGGCCCTTGCTGCTCAGCAATCCTCCTCAGCATATTGTTGTGCAGCTCAGCAATCTGGCGAACAATGGTCTCCTTGACTCGGGACGACTCGGCCTGTGACGGCTGTGAATGCGCACTGGAAGAGGGAGCCCTGGATGCCTGCGTCGCAACAAATGCGCTGTAGGACCCCGTACCGTAGTACGTACCCCTCTGAAGACCACCAACAGCGGTCTTCCAGAGCTCGTCCTCCAACTGAGGCGGAGAGGGTTGCGATGTACCAACCCCTCCCTCTGCCTGTGCACTAGCACTCGCACGCTCATCACGTAGCCTAACATACTCTTCCTAGAAATCATTGTGTATCTCTATACATCAGTACTTACCTAAATTAGCCTAATAAATATCTAAAATATTTAATTATTATTAAGTATATGGTTATCTGTATATTCTTCAAGTTGTGTTAAAAATTAATAAAATCTAAATTAGTACTTACATAGCTCTGAGTAGCCCGGTCGTCGATGAGCTTCCCGTCCTTCCGATGGGTGGCCAGGAAGACGGTCACCATGTTTGCGTCCTCACCCCGCTTCACCTGCGTGTTTGTTATATTTTATTCTTTAGTAAAATAGAAAATTATATACTCCTATTATCAATAAATTCTTATATTTAACAATAAATTACATACCAGACGACGGAAATGCTCCGTCATAGGAATCGATCTACCACACCACTTTTCGGCCATCGTCCTAGCCGCCTTCACCTTTTCCGACCGCTCTTTGTACTCGGGCTCCTCAAATCGAGCCCTCATTGTGGTCCACTGGTCAGGTGTGATCCAACCAGCAATCGGCTTTCCGGAGCAGTGACGTTTTTTCTGATCGTCAATAGCATCACGGATCAACTTGGCGGCGACGACAGAAAACTGCCTCTCAATCTGCTCGGCGCGGTGTCGTGGATAAAAATAAGTCCTCTACAAGAATTACAAATTAAAATAATTAGTTCTAAAAAATACTTAAAATTATATTAATCATACTAAATTAACTATCTTTAGTTACCTTGAAGTGGGCAAACCAGAATGTCTTCCTCTCTTCCGAGGCATCCGAGTAGTTGATCCACGGACCCCCATAGTTGGACCTTAGAAAGGTGCCCAACGCTCTCTGTACCGACGAGGGACGATATCTGTATACAACGATAACCGACGTATTAATGAATATATATAGATATACAGACATGCATAAAATATTGATTTAACTTACTTCGTAGGACCGTCGGCCCAAATCTCCATCCTCGTCTCGCCCTGAGGTGCGCATGCAGGGTCGCTCTGGTATGGATCCGCCCGAACGGGACAGGCGGGAGTAGGGACTACCTCCTCCACCTGCTCCCCACCCGCCATGCTGCTGTCAGCGCTAGGAAGGCTAGGGGAAGTAGTATGTTCAGCAAGCCTGGAACTGCTCGTCGCAGGTGCACTGCCACCCGGACCTGAGACCGTATGGTACAATGGAGTGCTCGGGTCAGAGGATGGTCCAGAGCCATCCTCCTGTAACGGAGCTCTCTGCCCACCTAAGGACACGGATCGTGCTGGCCTATCTCCGCGTCGTCCTGAGGTGCCTCCGCGTCGTCCTGCCATGCTGATAATAACATTGGAGTTCATAATTTAAGACTACAGAAATATGAATACATCGAAATCACAATTTATGATTGAAAATATAAATAAATACAATGACAGTTTAGAAATATCTGCATACATTGGAATTCATAATTTAAGTTTTCAAAAGTGATCATAGTTCATAATTTAAGATTACAGAAGTATGAATACATCAAAATCACAGTTTCTCAATCATCCTCTGAAAATTCATCTTCTTCGTTTGCCTCCTCATCCTCATCCTCTTCCTCTTCCTCCTCATCGTCACTAGCATCTCCTTCGTCTTCCCCTTCGGTTACTTGTACCTCTTCTACACAAGTAGATATTGAATGGAGAACTTCTGCTGAGTCGACTTCAACTGTATTAGGTACAAGAGGCAGCTCGTCCTCCTGATAAGCCACTTCGTCGACGTCGTAGGTATTTCTGGCTTTAGTCTTGCATACTGTCCACCAGTCGTACCTCGTTGTTTCCCGTCTAGGATATGTTGTAAAATATACGAGTTGAGCTTGACTTGCTAGGATAAATGGTTCGTATCCTTGGTATCGACGACGGTAGTTAATATCTACAAGACCATGTTTGTCAATTTTCCATCCTTGATCTTGTATGGGATCGAACCAATCAACTTTGAACAACACGATCTTGGCAGGCTCTATGCCATAGTTGTACGTCAATTCTACGATCTCACGAAAGACGCCATAGAAATTATTGCCTGGAGTGACATCTTTGTAGTTTGTAGATTTGATACACAAGCAAATGTTTTTTGTGGAATCAAGATCCAGGAAGCTATCTCTGATGACAGCATTTGTTGACTTGAACTTAAACCCATTCACGCAATAACTTGGCCATACTTTGACGGCATAAATTGGTCCCTTGGCAAGAGTTCTAATAGATTCATTCTCAAGAATGACGTCCGGACGATCGACCTAAACACGAAAAGATACAAAATTAAGTTTAATGTTAAGTTATTTCTTGTGCAGTTGTGAATGGAGGAAGATTCTAACTAGCTTCTTACGTACATATGTAGTCAACCAAGACGGGAAATGAAATCTCATTTCTTCTTCTACTTCTTCATCTACAATGTATGGTCTACTTGACCTCACCTCATCATTAAATTTGCTGAAAACCAATAAATATCAGGATATACTCGTTAAATTATAATAACGGAATCAACAAATAGATGACTTGAATGTTGAAGATTTTTACTTACCACTCGAGCTTTTCTACTTCATCCTCCTCGCAGTTGAGTAATATATATAATTGGGCCGCTTTTAGTTCCTCATCATTCAAATATCTCTTTTTTAGTTTTTCTGAAGGCTTTCCAAGAGCATTGAAGACTTTCAATAATGCATCATTATATTCTATATCTCCATCGTCGTTCCTCGGAGCTCTTGTTCTATTTGTAGCAATATGAGGCTTGAAATACATTGAACAGAAGTTTGTAATCTCCTCAAGGACATAGGCTTCACAAATAGAACCCTCGACCCGTGCCTTATTTTTCACCTTCCTCTTCAGGTGGTTTAGATGGCGCTCGAACGGGTACATCTACCGATAACCGACGGGCCCACCAACACATGCCTCATATGAAAGATGAATTGGCAAATGCTCCATAGAATCGAAGAATCCAGGAGGGAACACCCTCTCAAGCTTACACAATGTTACTGCAATATCCTTCTCCTGCTTTTCAAGCCGATCGACGAGCAACTTAGTAGAACAAAGATCTCTGAAGAATATGCTAAGCTCTGTCAGTGGATCCCAAACGACATGAGGTAAGAATTCCCGAAATACAATCGGGATTAACCTCTCTATAAAAATATGACAGTCGTGGCTCTTCATACCCTGTAGTTTGTTCTCCTTCGGGTCAACACATCTTCTCAAATTCGATACGTACCCGTCTGGAAATTTTAGGCCCTGGATCCACCTACAAAGTTTACCTTTGTCCTCCTTGTCCAGTGAGAAAATGGCCCAGGGCTGCTTATACTTCCCACTGCCTTCCTTTATCAAATACAACTCTGGACGTCTGTATATTTTTTCTAAGTCCAACCTGGCCTTGGGATTGCCTTTCGTCTTCCCCTTTACGTCCATCATAGTATTTATTATATTGTCAAATACATTCTTTTCGATATGCATGACATCCAGGTTATGTCTGAGCAGATGGTAACTCCAATATGGTAGGTCCCAGAATATACTCCTCTTCGTCCAGTTGTGAGCGCGGCCAAATCCATCACACTTGTACCCTGCTTTAGGCTCTTCAATAGCACTTGACAATTCTTTAACTTCTTCCCATATCGTGTCCCCAGACCACCGTGGCGGTGGACTGGACTTCTCTACCACGCCAGCACGAAAAGCATTCTTGTTCCTCCGGTACGGATGATCCTTTGGCAGGAACTGTCGATGACAATCAAAGAAGCACGGTTTTCCTCCGTGTTTCAAACGGAAAGCCTTAGTGCGATCCATGCAATACGGACATGCGAGACGACCATGGGTGCTCCAATCCGATAACATTCCATCGGCCGAGAAATCATTGATGGTCCACATTAGTGCGGCCCTCATCTGAAAGTTCTGCTTTCTAGAAACATCATATGTGGTTGCACCTACTTCCCACAACTGATTTAGCTCATCTACCAAGGGCTGTAATTACATATCGATGTTCCTCTTCGGGTTCTTCGGACCTGGAATAATAACAGTTAGGAACATATAAGGAGTCTTCATACACATCCAAAGCGACAAGTTGTACGGAGTAACAATCACTGGCCAACAAGAATATTGTGAGCCCGAAAGTCCAAATGGGGTAAAACCGTCGGAGAAAAGCCCCAATCTGACATTACGCGGCTCCGAAGCAAAATCGGGATACACTCGATCAAAGTGCTTCCATGCTTCCCCATCGGATGGATGATCCAGTACTCCATCTACTTGTTCCCGCTTGTGCCAACTCATATTATCAGCTGTCTCCTTTGCCATAAACAACCTCTGCAACCGCGGCGTCAAAGGCAAATAGTGCATCAAATCTGTTGGCTTGCGTGTACCAGAAGTCCTTGTTGTACTAGTTGCCTTGAAGCGATCGGCGCCACAAAATCTGCAGACGTCTTCATCCTTGTCGTCCTTATAGTACAACATGCATCCGTTGTGACATGTATCAATTTTTTCATACCCCATCCAGAGCGATCTCACCATTCTCTTGGATCGGTAGAAGTCTTTAGGTAACTTACCACCCTCCGGCAATATATCTATAATTAACTCCAGGATTCGGTTGTAGCATTCTTAAGACATGTTAAAATCTGATTTTATGCTCAACAATCTTGTAACCACCTCCAACGGTGAATGGTCCTCACAACCAGGATATAAAGGAGTCCTTGTATTCTCCAGCAACTCCATGAACTTTGCAGCATTGGCATTCGGTGCCTCCTCAGCTGCATATTGATTGTTCGGATCGAAACTAGGTCCCGCAGCATCGAAAACCATGTTCGTCCACCCTTGATCGTAATCAGCATGCTCGTGGACATCTACATAAGGCTCCGGCTCGGAGGCTAAAGACACAAGTTCTCCGTGTGCGGTCCACTGATAATAATTTGGCATGAAATCCCTCGAATACAAATGATATATCACATCTACTTTCAAATGATATTTCAAGTTACGACATCTCATATATGGACACTTAATTTTTGTACGGTTCATGTACTGAGGGAACGCCTTGGCAAACTGCAGGAACTGTTAGACACCCTGTATAAATTTATCCCGCACACCGTACATGTCATCAGGATGACGATTGTACATCCACAAACGGTTCTGCAGATAGTAATTCATATCTATTTTAAGATAATTCTGCAAAGATTGACACAGATAATAATTCATCTGGATGACGATTGTATATCCACAAACGGTTCTGCATAATTGCCAAGTGTGGGGACGAATGGCTCAGAACACAACCCAAAATGTATTCTAGCATACATTAGTTTGAATCATCTATGTTCTGTATATATTGTGTAGTATATGTTCTTATCGAATCTAGTATCTGAAGGATGTAATAGAATCAAGATGAACCCACATAATGTAATACTAAGACATTATCTACTACTAAAAGATGTAGTGATAGGTTGTCATATCATCATTGTCGAGGGATGAGGGTCGGAGGACAGTCAACTTTATCTACGACTACATAGTTTATGCCTCGCCAGTCGAATGGCTGCAGGGACTATGTCCTGATCACGATGTCGTACCATAGATTATCTACTACTAATTAAGACTTTCAACTAAGCAGTCAAAGGGTACTGAACAGAAAGTCTAATTATAAGACTTTCAACTAAGCAGCGTTGTAGGATTTAAAATATGGTATTCAGGATTAGTATCCATCCTTCGTGACATAGCTGACTCTGCCAAAACCTGACCAACATATCCTACACTAATCATTCCATATTTCAGTAATGTCAGTGAGCTAAATCATACTCAACTGTCGAGAATACTTAGGAGAAAACTTATTCACAGGATTAGTATCCATCCTTCGTGACATAGCTAAAATTTTATAGAGCTCGATAATAATTATTAGTCAATTTATTCATCATTTCAAAACCCTGAAAAAGCCCAAAAAAAATTCCCAGTATCAGTAAATAGGACTCGAACCCTAAATTAGAATTCGAATCCAAGCAAAACATCAAATTGACAGTTGATATGCCCAAAAAACTCCCAGTATCAGTATATAGGTGTCACACTGTGAGTCTCGTGTCCACACAGTGGGACACGACGTGTCCAAACCAACAAAATAGGTGTCACACGAACTAGAAGCGAGTCCACTGTAAGTCTCGTGTCCACACAGTGGGACACGATGTGTCCAAACCAACAAAATAGGTGTCACATGAACTAGAAGTGAGTCCACTGTGAGTTTCGTGTCCACACAGTAGGACACGACGTGTCCAAACCAAAAAAATAGGTGTCACACGAACTAGAAGCGAGTCCACTGTGAGTCTCGTGTCCCCAGCAGCGAGTCCACGCTCTCGTAGACACGAACTAGAAGCGAGAGAGAGAGCTAGAAGACGAGGAGAAACTGGAAAGCGGGGGGGAGAGTTACCTGAGGAGGAGCTATCTGAGGAAGGAGGAGGAGAAGGAGGAGGGAGATCACCGGAGGAGCACCGTGGAGGAGGAGGCCGGAGGAGGGAAATCGCCGGAGGGGCATCGCGGAGGAGGAGGGCACAAAATATTTGGGAGGAAATTTTGTGAAAGATCAAAAAGCGAAACACTTGCTATATGAAACTATTAGCGACGTTCTTCTAGAACGTCGCTAAACGTTGCTGATATTTATGAAACGGCGATGCTACTTAAATTGCATCGCTACACGTCGCTACATCAGTGACGTTTACCGACAAACTTGCGACGCCTATTCTTATTTAACAAATTGCAGCCGCTAGACGTCGCTATTAGTCGCTGTCAGCGACAAACAGCGATGCCTTGTATAAACGTCGCTAAAACCCAAAAAAATAGCAACGTTTTTCTTTGGAGTCGCTAAATACTCGCTGATATGACTTATTTTGGTAGTGTGAAGACTACAATAGATTTGTCAAAAAAGGGTTAAAACACCCAATTTATAAGATTCATGAAGGCAGCAAGGGTGTTTATTTGGCCGAATGGCATCACTACGAACTCATAATGGCCGTATCAAGTGCAAAAAGATGACTTCGGCACATCGTCTAGCTTGATCTTGAGTTGATGATAGTCCGAACGGAGATTAATCTTCAAAAATATTGAGGCACTTTGTAACTGATCGAATAAGTCGTCTATATGGGACAGTGGATACTTGTTCTGGACGGTGGCTTTCTTGAGCTCAGCTAGTCGATGCACAGATGCATTGACCCGTCATTTTTTTTTAGGAACAACACGGGTGCCCCCTTGAAGAAACACTAGGCCTGATGAATCCCTTGTCGAGCAACTCTTGCAACTGGACTTTGAGTACCTTTAGCTCTGTATGGGCCATTCTGTATGGAGCTTTGGAGATCGGTCGGGTGTCGGAGAATGTGTTAATAATAAACTCGATCTTTCAATAACGTGGCATGCTGGATAGCTCATCCAAAAATAGATCTAGAAATTCTGCCACAACGTCGGTCTGACCCGCATTTGTACCATTCTGTCGCATGTCTCGAATGGTCACCAACTAGCCTTTATATTCGGAATACCACATCCTTCGAGAAGATATCATCGAGATCACAATACAGGTCGGTGATGTCTCACCACACAAATAGTAGAATTCTGGCACTCTAGGTATGCGAAAGGTGACCATCTTCCTTGCACATTAGATGGTGACATTGCAAGCGTCGAGCCAATCCATATCCAGTATGATATCGTAGTCCTTAATATCAAGAACTATCGTATTAAGATGTACATATTTACCTCCGATACAAATAATTTCGTTCCTCCAGCCTAAGTGTGCAAGTAGTGACAAGCTCGACGGTACACTTATGCTAAGATCGAGGCCTAGTGGTGTCATAAGAAATTTGTGCTCGACGATAAAGTCCGCCAATATAAAATTATGTGTGGCACCTGAATAAAAAGAATGCAAACATGCTTTTAATTAAAAAGTAATATACTTGTCATGACTGTGTCAGATGTGAATGCCTCATCCCGGGTCATGGCGTAGACTCATCTTTGGATATTAGGACGACGGTCTTAGCCACTAGGTTGTGCGACTTGAGGAGCCCGAGGTGCTTGCCCCGGTTCTGCTGGTATACGATCGCGAAGGGCTTTGGTTCGGCCAACCTTCATGGTTGTTGCATGCGTCGTGTCCTACTCGATCGCAAACGAAGCATTCTCTACTTTATATTCGGCATTCGTCGGCCACGTGCCCCTCTTTTTGGTAATGATTGCAAACTGCTCGATTCCTCCTCCGGTTGTCGCCTCCGTTGTTGTGGTTTGGATTCTTATGCGCATTGTTACCTCTTGTGTTGCCATGATGCTTGTGATTATAAGTATGCATAGTACTGGTAGCGGCTAGAGCATATTGAGGCTTGAGGCGGAGGGCATGATTGAGCGGTTCGTTTATTGTTTGGTACTCCGGGACAGTGCCGCGAGCAAAAACGAAAGGACCCAAGACCACTTCTAATCTCCGTACTCGACTTGCCGCTGTTGGCATATAGACCCCAATAAATTGGGCTAGCTTGTTGAATTCTGTAGCATACTAGCATATTGTCATATTTTTCTGCTTCAGCTACATGAACTCATTTTCTTTTTCCTGGCAGATCACAACAGGCAGATACTCAACTTCGAAGGTCTTACAGAATGTAGCCCAAGGGATCGACACAGTAGAGTCATTATTATACAGCCCACTAGTCGTGCGCGTTCAACTGAAGTTGAAGTTGAGCGCAGGCGGCTTGCTTGGCTTCATCGATGCCAAAGAGCTTTAAATTATCTTCGATCTTTTATAGCCAATTGATCATAACAGGTGGGTCTTCGTTGCCGGAGAAAGAAGTACGAAATGCCTTCTAGAAGTTGGTGATGTCGAAGGTGTTATTCTTGGGCAGTACGATACGAAGGCTCCCTGGGTGCAACTTCAGTGGATCGTGTCAAAGGTTCGACAGTACGGATTGTAGAATTCCTATTGGTCACGACCGTTTGTACTAACTATCGTAGGGTGTCAAGTTGCCCTTGCTGCATCTTAAAATGCTCTCGAACCGGGCTTCAAATTGGGCCTGTCACCTCTCGGACTGTAGGCATAGATTTTTGCTTTCTTCTTGGAATGTTGTGGCCTTCCTCTGCTGCATTTCGAGCATATATAGCATCCTTTCCATAGGATTGTCGGAAGGCCCAGCCTTAGAAGGCATCCTCCCCACCGGGTTAACGGAAGGCTCGAGTTCGAAACTACTCGAGCCGCTGGAAGCACTCGCCAAGTCCTCTGCCGGAGGTTCCACAACTTCTGGGATAAATGGCAACTCTTTTAGTGCCTTGTCCCTACATCGTGTCCTATTTTTGTCCACGGGATACGCGAGAAAGCAACACTATCGCTACCGATTCAGTCGGGACCGATAGATCGACATCGGTTGTATCGATTGTACGAGAATGATTAAACTAAGATCCTTTTCTCGTTATAGAAAGGCTTCTTCGGAATCAAGTCTCATATTCAGCAGGTTGTGCCTCAAGGATTGGCTCTACGGCTGAGTCGGGAGAGACCACCTGTTGCTCTGCTTTTTATGTTGTACTTGATTTGGCTTTGGCTTTTGTTTTCGTGAATACGTTTTCATAAATGTTTTCAATGGTTTTTATGCCTTATGTTTTCGAACTTCACATTCGTATCAAAATCCTTGAATGGTGCAGTGTTTTAATCAGTTGCTTATGCGATTGCAGGTGATTGTGTAGGCGACGTCTAAGCGCAGCCAACCAGTCCCATACCTGAAGCAAAGACTAAAGTGAGTGGCTGACCTTCTTCGCCTCGACCCACTATTTCCAAATTAAATATAAAACACAAAAACAATGCTTGTCGCCATAGTGTAGAATCAATGAAATTATTGCACGATTCTTTACGAAACATTTTTTATCGAATTGCTTTACATGAAAAACGGATGCCTGCTTTCTTATGCCTTATTTACTTAGCCTATGCAAACCAAATGATAAATCGATTAACGTTTATCACAAAGATACGACTAAAGTGCATAAATGACTAAGTTCAAAGAAATGGTCAGTTTCACACCAAAAAGAAAAAGTTAAAGGTTCTAGTAAAAAGATAGAATATTTCATAAATTTGTAAAAATAGTCATTGGACAACTTATGCATAAGGCATAGTTTCCTCGAACGGTTGCCTAGGCCAAGGAACCGATTTGGTCCGAGAGGAATGAGTTGTAGCAAGCGCCAACCATGAATCGGTACGGGTGATTCGAAAACTTTCGCATAGGGCTCGCTACCCGCCGTGAAAGGATCGCTGTCTAACCCAGCTATAGTCCATAATGGCTTGACATTGCTAGTGACCTTCACACCTTTTTACTGCTAGAATTAATGCACGTGACAAGAGACGAACTTAGATAATTGCTTGCCTCAAAATATGTTAACATACAAATCGATCAAGAGGGTAAAAAAGATCACAAAATAGCAAGCTACCATGTTTTATAAAACTGCTTGAACCAAATGCAGTACTTGAGTTTAATTATCCAATCGCCAGTACATGTGATCGTACTGACTCTCGCTCTTTACAGGTACCAGAAATCAGAAAGAATGTGCCAACTAGCTAGCTAGGCGACGTTCGTGCTTTTGAAGCTTCGACAGTCCGGCAAAGACCCTGCCGCTAAACTTTTGAGGACTCTCTAGAAGTCAAAGAAACATGTCTCAGCTTTCCTCATATCCAGGTGGCTGGAATACTTTTGTTGTAAATGAGGGAAGTATGTATGGAACGGCTATCTCATCGGCACTCATTTTATAATCGAGTCATGTTTTAAAGCTCGCATGGCACAATTATAATAGAGTATCTAAATGATGTTTATTATCAATAAAATTCAAAGTTTCTCTGTCTCAATGTGTTGCTCAATTTGTCTGCACTCTCTCTCTTAGATGTCGTATTTTGGATTACCTTATGACCATGCCTTGTGCGATCGTAACCTAGGTTCGCACGACATCTCGTACTTCCAAAAAGGACTAAGGGATTCTAGATCGTCAGCGATACGTCCGGCCAGGATTTGGGGAGTGTGATGATGCAACAGAACAAGGTGATATCTTTTGATTTTTGACAACTAAAGCCGTACGAGAAGAACTATCCTACCCTTTACCTAGAGTTAGCAGCGATTGTGTTCGTATTAAAATTGTGGCATCACTATCGTTATGGCATGGCATGCACGATCTATACGGATCAGAAGAGCCTCAAGTATCTATTCACGTAAAAGGAGTTGAACGTGCGGCAAAGGCGCTTGCTTGAACTGATCAAAGATTACAACTTGACTATTGACTATATGCCGGACAAGAGAAATATTATAGCCGACGCTCTGAGTCGGAAGTATATAACCTTGCTATCCATCGATCACAGACTGCTACGTGACCTAGAAGAGATGGGCATCGACCTCCAGGTTCGATTCAGGGATGTGCAGTTGGCGCAGTTGCAACTAGAGCCGAGCTTGCGAGAAAAGATCAAGACCGCTCAGAAGAATGATTCGTACCTGAAGAAAGTACGAGAGCAAATTTTAACAGGTAGTGCGACCGACTTTGTCGTAGATGAAACTGGCGTGCTTCGATCAGGAAGAATGCTCCAACTAGCTAGGCGACGTTCGTACTTTTGAAACTTCGACCGCACATCGAAGACCCCGCCGCTGAACTTTTAAGGACTCTCTGCAAGTCAAAGAAACATGTCTCGGCTTCCCTCACATCCAGGTGGCTGGAATACTTTTGTTGCAAATGAGGGATGTATGTATGGGCAGCTATCTCATCGGCACTCATTTTGTAATCGAGTAATGTTGTAAAGCCCGTGCGACACAATTATAATAGAGTCTTTAAATGATGTCTATTATCAATAAAATTCAAAGTTTCTGTCTCAATATGTTGTTCAATTTGTCTGTGCTCTCTCTCTCTCTCTCTTAGATATTGTGTTTTAGATTACCTTATAACCATGCCTTGTGCGATCGCCACCTAGGTTCGTACGACATCACGTCCAGGGGATGACTATCGATTCTAAGGAATCGGGGCGTGACAACTCTAGTTAGTTTCAGAAAATATCCTGGGTTAACCTTATGGAACAACTCATCTCATCGACACGAGGTCAACGGTTCGAGACTAGAGACTCGGAACAGGAGGCCAAAGATGTGAAGCCGTACTCTTATATCATTATGTCATGCTCCGATTTCAAAAAATTAATAGTCGTCCCCCGGACGTGATGTCGTGCAAACCAAGATTGCAATAGCACAAGGCATGGTCATAAGGTTATCCGAAACACAACATATATGAGAGTACGTAGAGAAATTAAACAACACATTGAGACAGAGAAATTTATTGATAATAGACATCATTTACGAGACTCTATTACAATTGTGTCGTACTGGCTTACAACATGACTTGAATACGAAAGGAGTGCCAATGAGATAGTTGTGCCATACATTACATCATTCTATTTACAACGAAAGTATTCTAGCCACCTGTGTGAGGACCCTAATTTTTAGAATTATTATTTATTTCTTTTATATGATTTCTATTTATTAGATTATATTTTATATTTAATTAGGACTATAGATGTATTTTTCGTATATTTAATTTTTGAAGCACGAGAAATGCCAATCTTTTGAAACGTCCCTCAAAAATTTTGAAGTAGACAAGCCCACCACCAACTTCATATACTATGTCCCATCCAAACTTGTCCCCTAGAATTCTTTTGACTTCGAGCAACTTCGGGTCACCGTAATTTTAGACACATCTTCTAACTTGAGCTCAGAACTCTGTTAGCCCAATGATTATATTATATTTTTGAATATGGCTAATCAATGAAGTTTAACATAACGACGTCACTAATATTCATGTAATCACTATCATGTTGCTACTTAAACTTAGCATTGACCTAATGTTAGCATTGTCCTAATGTTATATATCATATTTCTAAGTTTGTATCATAATGCATCATACTACTTTGTTCATCTATGTCACCCTCATTTTCCGTATTTCGTATTATGCTCGTATTTGGATTTTGGCACGTATTTTATTATTCTCGACTTGCGAATTTTTGAATTCTTGTAATTGGGTTTTAGACCATGGCTTGGTTTTATTTTGGAGATTGGTTTGGTTTGGTTTGTCATGATGGAACACCATAGCCTACACACCACCTCCATTACACCACAACACCCTCATTATAACCCACCTACTTTCTCTCTCCTCCATAATTTCTCCATTAATTTCTTCTTCTTCTTCTTCCTCCACCAACACCCATAGGCAAGTGCATCTTGCCATTAAATAAGCACCTCTTTTTATTTGTTCATTAGCTAGATTAGGACATGGAGAACAACATTAGAACTTGGAATTTTGTGATTTGGAGTCTCCATTGTTCTAGATCTAGGTTTTAACTATTTTCGGATTTACATGGTTTTGATCTATTTTAGTTGGATTTTATGGGTTTTTGATGCTTCCATATGGAAGAGAATTCAATTTTACTCAAGTTAGAACCTTGAAAATCTAAATTTGGTTTTGATTTGGCAAAGTTATGAAGAATTGAAGTTTTTGGGTTGGGTGTTCTTCCTCTCGGACAGAGGTAGGAGAAGAACATAGCCTTTCCCTTTTGTTGGCCACGCGGCTCCCGCGTACGGCCTCTGCGTAGAGCTCCTGCGTAGTGTTGCTTGCGTAGAACCCTTGCTTAGGGTCTTCTGCGTATTGCACCCTGCGTATTGCACCCTGCGTATTGCACCCTGCGTATTGCACCCTGCGTATTGTACCCTGCGTATTGCACCCTGCGTATTGCACCCTGCATATTGCACCCTGCGTATTGCACCCTGCGTATTGTACCCTGCGTATTGCACCCTGCGTATTGCACCCTGCGTATTGTACCCTGCGTATTGCACCCTGCGTATGCTGGCCTGCGTACTGTGCATTGCGTAGTGACTTGCGTACTGTGCATTGCGTATTGCTTGCGTAGTGGCTTGCGTAGCCCCTGCGTATGCTGGCCTGCGTACTGTGCATTGCGTAGTGGCTTGCGTAGCCCCTGCGTATGCTGGCCTGCGTACTGTGCATTGCGTAGTGACTTGCGTAGCCCCTGCGTATGCTGGCCTGCGTACTGTGCATTGCGTAGTGACTTGCGTACTGTGCATTACGTATTGCTTGCGTACTGCTCACCTTGCGCAATGTAACCCTTGCGCAATGTAACCCTTGCGCAAGACAACTCTTGCGCAGCCTTGTATGCGCAGTCTATACCCTGCGTAGCCCAACCTTTGACCCCCTTGTGCTACCTACTTGTTTATGATGAATTTGTTATTTCTTGGTCTTGGCTCTTTTATGATCCTATATATATTGGTATTATATCAGGTATTTTACGCCCATTTTATATCCTTACGCCTTTTGTCATGAACTTGATTTTACTTGTATATTTGGAATGACTATTGTACATGGCCTGGTATGACAAGGAACTTGCATAACATGATAGTGACCCGTAATGGTGCACTCCTGACATGACCAACCTGACATGATAGTGGCCCGTCGTGGCGCACTCCTGACAAGTACCCTGACATGAATTATCTTGATGACTTGACAGTGGCCGTGGCGGCGCACTCTTAACTTGACTTGACTTGATAACTTGACTTGACTTGCCTTGACACCGTGGGTGTTCCTGTTTGCTTGCTTGTACAATCCACTTGTCTTGTCTTGCATCATGTCTAGGACGTGACTTCCTGGGTACCACGGCCAGGGACTCGCGCTAAATTGGAATAGGCTAATGATTAGATCAAACTAGAACATGGAGAATTCCCAGTCACAGGCAATCTCGTTATCTGGGCGCTTTAATAGACTTGTAGCTTGCCGACGAGTAGAGCACATTTCCAGCACACTGTCATGTGTTGCACCCTCTAAGTCACCTAAGGGTACATTTGTCTCCCGGGCAATGTACCCACCTATAACTCTCAACCCGCGGAAGGATAACTGGATGGTCTGCAGGGCTTGGGACTGGGAGTTTCTCACTTGCATCTTGTTAGTAATTAGGCTTGTGATAACCCTAGTTAGTTAAAGTAGTAAGCCGTAGTACTTGCTTGGCCGATTGTGAATGAATGGTGTCCAGCCCTGTCTAGAGTCTTGTCTAGTCCCTGTACCTGGAACTCTCGATCATGATTGTTTTACTTATCTCGAACGATAAATGGGTAGAGACAGTGAGCTATTCAGGCAAAGGGGTACAATCCCGGTCCTTGTTTGGTTTAAGGATTGTAACCTGGCCCCCGGAATGGTTCCACGTCCCTAGTCGTTTATCGCTCTGTGTACCTTATTTACTGGTATTTTTCCCTTCTTCTTTATGTTTTGATATGCTGGCTTTTGTTCTTATTTGTGGCCTCCCTTGTGGCACTTGCTCTTTCTGGGGTTTGACCCAGCTGGTTTTGTATGGCCAGATTTCGGAGCGGCTCCCGAGGATCTACCGAGCTTCCAGCCCAATGGTGACAACTAGACGGAACCCGGGCTACGAGTGGGTCTTCCTTTTTGTTTCACCCACTTATATGTAAATTTATTCTTTTGAGGCGTTTAGCCGACGAGCACCTGTTAGCTCGATGCACATTTACTTACTGTCTGCCTACGGGCTGTAAACATGATTAACAAATCCTAGGGTTGATCATGTACGACTGAACTCTTGCTAGTCCTATCATTTTGTACGACTAGCTTCATGATCATCCAATATGTAATATTTGGGACGCCTTATATATATATATTTGATGCTCTAACATCTTGTAACTCTGTTAATTGCTTGAGATTGAGACAATAGGCTTGACCTTAAGAGACTGCTGGCTTGTAGTAAACCCTCATATCTAGACAGCCGTGACCGTATAGTTGAGATGTATTCTATTTCAATATACGTAGCTGGCTGTGTCCGCCCCCGCTCTCCAGTATTCTGGTTCTGGGGCGTGACAATCTAATATGTACTTTCAGACGTACGGTAAAGCATGATCAAACATGATCAAATCATGACATATGCAATGGGCCAAATATGGCATTATACAAGGAGATTTCTCTGAACCGCCCAACGACCTATACAGGGCCTCGTATTGGGGGTTCCGTTACCCGATCAGCAGACAGTGGTCGAGGAGGCAGCGCCACCCGTGGGGGTTCGGAAATGAAGCCACCGAAAGGTATTTAAATTTCCAGATCTGTTTATCTTTGGACGACCACCGACAAGGAAAAAGGCGTCTTCAAGTTTGCTCAAATATCAGAAGAAAGGCATCAAGAAAGGGCTATTAGTTTTTCTATTTGATCAATGTATTTTTCATATTTATTGAGTCTAGGAATACGATGTAAACTGCATCGTACTGGCAAATAGGCTATCTAAGAAATATTTTCAAAATATCCTTTCATTTTGAAAATAAGTCCACTTGTAAAAGTCCAAACTACTTCCTAACTTCTTGACCTTTTCAAAAAGCCCAAAACCAATTTGCAAAAACCATGACAGAACTCCAACAGAATTCGGCCCAAATTCGGCCAGAGTTCCGTTAGTGGACGTTGGATTTTGAACTTGGTCCTCCTGCACTTACGGATGCACCCAAGGTTTTCTCATAGAGTTCTGTCTGAATTCTGCCCGAATTCTGACAAAGTTTTGCCTTTGAAAAAACTATAAATAGAGAAGGATTTTGATCATTTTAACTCACCAATTCACTTTCATATCTCTTCTCTATAAAGCTACTATTTCTTCTAAAGTATTTTAAACTATTCATTTTCAAATTCTAAGCCAGTTACAATTCTCTTGTCGATTAGCCAGTGTGGTACGGTCTAGAAATTTCAGAATGATTGTAATCAGAGACTTAATTGAAGAAATATACTTCACAATTGAAGTTGGTCGAGTACTTCGGATCAAAGCTCGCGTTGTAGAACTTGCAAGAACTTCGGATGAAAACTTATGATATTTTCCAATAGTGAATTCAAATGGAAGCTAGAGTTCTTCCCACTGGAATAGTCCTCACAAGAGAAAAACCAGTATACATCACCGTGTTTGCGTTTGCTTTCTGATCTCTACTTTTCATTTACTTACTTGTGATATATTTTATGATCTTGTTGCTAACATTTTTAATTAGCTAAATTTTGCTGCCTACTCTATTCACCCCCTCTAGAGTTTTGTGCTTTACAATTCGTTCCTACAATTGGTATCAGAGCGAGCTCTCTTTATATAGAGCTTGCTTGATCATACCAATTGATCCTACAATTGGTATCATAGCGGGTTATACAAGTAAAGCGACGTAACATTGCTATTATATTCTTATTTATTACAGCTGTTACATAGATCACAGTATCACATATGGCAAGTATGTACTTCATAACCGAAGAGCAATCCACAAATAGACTCCCACTCTTTGATGGAACAAACTATAGTTATTGGAAGACACAAATGAGCTTCTACCTGAAGTCTCTAGATTTTGACTTATGGTCAATTGTTGTCAATGGCTACAAAAAGCCTACTATCACTTCTATTCTCACATCCTCTATAATAAACAAGCCTTATCATAGTTACACGAAGGAAGAGAAAAAGTTAGCTAGCCTTAATGTAAAAGCTATGCATATCTTTTATTGTGTTGTAGACACAATGTATTCAATCTTATTACTACTTGCACAACATCTCATAAAATTTGGAAAGTTCTTGAAGGTACTTATGAGTGCAGGTCTAAAAGCAAAGCTACCAACTCCAGAGTGGAGGATAATCTTCATAATGATGCAAATATGTGCTTGATGGAATTAGGATTTAAGGTACAACACAATTTCTTATACGAAGAAGAGCTTGTATGTGACAACTGTAAGAAGATATGCCACATCCAAGAAGATTGTACGACTGCTAGAAAGGAGATTCACTACGAACAATCAAATGAAGGAAGATCATCGTCTCACAAGTACACTAGTACGAGCATATGGTGTGAAAGTGAAGCAAGTGACTCTGAAGAAGAAGAGAGACCTCATCAAGCTGCAAATTTATGCTCAATGGCATTATCTAACGAGGTACAAAATAATTCTTGTTATGAAGAGAGTGAATTTTCTCATGATGAATTATCTGATGCTTTCAGTGATCTAGTAGAAGAACACAATAAAGTATTTGATAAGTATAAGCAAGCTAGAAAGGATATTCTATCCTATAAGCGTGAGAATGAAAAGCTTACTTGCTTATTGAATGATGCTAAAAATACTTCTCTTTCTGATAAATCTACTGAGATTTCCACACTTGAGTTTAGATTGCGTGAGGCACTTAATTGCATTAAGAAAAGCACTAAAAAAATGATAAACTTTAGAAAGAATTAGAAGCAGAAAAGAAGAAGTATTCTATTGCTTCATATAGAATTGATGCTCTTCCTACTAAATATGATGAGATTTGTACTAACTCTAAAAATTTAGAGATTAGACTGGGAAAGCATGTAGTACAACCTACGACTTAGTCTAACACGAGACACGTAGCACATCACAAAGTCACACACGTCAGATCATTTACAAATAAAGCAAGCAAAGCTAAGGTTAAGCATAACCATGCTTTTTTATTATAGTCAATCATGCACATCATATCACATTACTGCACGTTCTTATACTACTTCACATAGCACTAATATTAATACTTTCTATCATTATTGGGGTATGAATGGACAAGTTTCTAATCGTTGTCAGATTAGAAAACTAGTTGATATGAACTTGTGCAAATGGATTTCCAAAGCTAACAAATGTAGATCCAAGTAATGGATACCAAAGTCTTCACCTAATAATTCAGGTGGAGTTACTTATGCTGAACCATAGAACCATGAAACGTGTTGGTGGTTGCACAACTACAAAAGTCATCTTCCATGCAATTGTACCAACATAAGCATGGTCACTTGAACCACTTTGGTAACATGATAAATGATTTATTTTATGATTTTATTTATAGAATCTAGCATGTTATTATTAATGTCTTTCTATTTGATATCTTTTAGTTGTTTATTGTTTGAATCAATGTGAGACATAATCCTAGCTTGACTAGTTGTTTAGCTTAAATGATTAGTTCACACTATATAGTATTTTATTTTCTATTAGTGTGACACATTTGTCTATTTATGCTCTTTCTTTTAATCTTTATTATTGAAGCATGCATATGAGCTTATTTTTTTGAGTTAATATGTTTTTGACTCTCTGTCTTTAATATTTTAATGGTCACTTCTTATCGATTTGTCTTTAACATGTTGTATTTTCTTTGATCAGTATTTTGTGAGTATGTATGTTTAGCACAAGTCTCATGTTTACTTGAAAAGTATATACATATAATTTTATTTTAACCTTGTGCTTACATAATATATTTATTATTGATTCTCAAATTTTATTGTGATTAACTTCTTATGAATTAATTACATCTTTGTCTGATAAAGCATATTTATGCATGGTTTTGATCTTGTGATATTTTTTATACTTATTAAGGATACATAATTCATTTTCATTTATATATTGCTCATATGTTTCTTATATTTTTGTATAAATATCTTTATGGGGATATATGAGTTAAGTTCAAGTTCTATATTATTTTAAAAAGTAGTTTCAAACTTGTGCTTATCTCATACTTTAGCTATTGATTACTTGGAACAAATTTATGTTCTTCTCTTTATTAGCTTCTTCCTCAAAGCCTCTTTTAAATGATGTTTTTCTTGGATTTTTGGTTGACATTTTGGATACATGATATTTTTAATATCTTGATCTTGATAAACCATTCTTTGGGTATTTACTTCTTTTATATTTAGGGATTCTGAATTTCGATGTTGTTCGATGATACTGCATATATTCCTTTGAATCTAAATCCTTAAGAGTAGAGATCATTTTAGGAAAAAGTCGAAAGGGTCCTTCTGTCATACAGGTGTAAATAACCTGAAGCGACCCTGTATACTAGTTTTCGGACTACCCTTAGCTAGGAACCAGCCCCTACAGCTAACCCAAAGCGATCAATACTTCATAGGCTTAAGATTTATTAAGGTCCAGTTGCAACTATCGTCTAGTTCTGGATTCAAGGTACTGAACCCAGTCCTCTAGGTTCCAGAATACATCAGCGTATCTAGGTCCTACATTTTAATTTATAAATGCTTTATATTTTATTGTTACCCAATGATTTTGTAGCACATATGGATAAATGTAATTGATACATATTATACCATATGCTACATTATTCTAATATTTTTCTTAAGTCCATAGAATATAATTGATTGCATATTGTACAAATTCTTCTTAAATCTTCGGTTACTAAAGAAAAGATTTGTTTTGGGTACAAGCCTACAAAAGGTCTATCTGTCACCATGGCAACGGCTAAAGCGAAGCAGTACTTAAGTGTTCCCTGGTGAAACTCGTTAGCTGGGATAGTATCCCTACAGCTAACCCCAAGATTGATCAATACTTTATAAACTAAAGATTTATTGAGATCAAGATGCAATTGTTTTCTGCTGGATTTTGGATTTTAGCTTTAATGGATAATATTATATAATAATTTTTTTCAAATGGTAACATATGTTGTTCTTCCATAGGTTAATGTTTATCATCTTCTGATATATTCATTTTTCTGTTACTATTCGATATTCAGACTTGATGATCTTGTGACTACTCATTGAATATTATAGTCTCCTGGTTTTGTCTTTAGCTTGTGTAATATTCATAATATTATGCTTTTTATTATATTCTTCTTATTCAAGTTATTTACTGTCTATAGCAGTAACTCTTTGTGGGGGAGAAGTCAGACAAATTAAATATCTCTTTCAAAGCGTTTTTTTTCTTTAACCTTACGGTTGTCAGGTAGACACCGTGCTAAGGCTTTAAAAGGGAAGAAATGAACTTTGATAAGAAGATATAATATTTTTTAATTAGTTTTCTACTTTTGAAAATATGTCTCTGAAATTTTTAAATTTTGTCAATACTATTATTTTTCGGATATAGCCATGTAAAAGTGGAGAAGTTAATTGTCTTAAATCAATTATCTCCTTGACATGCCATATATCTAGAATACATTTTTTTGAACATTTATCTAGTTATGTTTATTTGTTTATTGAAGACAAATTTTGTTTGTTCATTTTTAAGCATTTATTTATTGGATATTTCTTTTACTTGCCAAAAGATGATATTTATTTTTAAGTTTGGACTAGATACACATATTTTAAGGGAGAGCAAATTAATTGTTTTAATTCTTTTATGCCCTTAATATATGGTATACCTGGTTCATCATGGACATATATTATTTTATTTAAAATAATGCGTTGATTTGTTCATAATTTTTTATTTTAGTAAGTTTATGAGAGAATATATGATTTTTATTATTTTTAATTCTCTCAATTTATTTGAGTTTAAATTAATTTTGGCATTTCTTATTGAGACAAGGTTTTTTATTTATAAAACTTTTATATTTCAATCACAAACAGAACGGTATACAATGTAGGACTTAGACGTAGTCCTAGGAGTACACTTTTATTTTTATCTGGAAACTGTATCGGTGGAGCGAGTGGTAATGCGTTGACTCCATTGACGATCTGACGACGATCTTGAATTCTCTGAAGGTCTGGGCTGCTGTGGATGTTGGAGCTTTTGGAGGAGAAGCAGACGTTACGTGTCTTTTCTTGTCTTTATTTGTAGATATGATGATCTGTGTGTGGATGAAGGAATGATCCTTCTATTTATATGCAGTAGACTGGCTTCTCATGCGCACATATGTAGGATGCGCATGTACATAGGAACGCTACGTAGCTGATACTGTGGGGCGCATGGACGATGCACCCTGAGTTGAAGCCAAATTATTGAACTGCTCTGTTGGATTGCAGTGGAGCTGACACGTGGCAGTTGTGGAGATTTGATTGTTGCTGAGATCTTGGGTGGTTAGCACCCATTCTTGAGCAAAACTGAGTCAGAATACACGTGGCGCATGTATGTGACTCAAAGATCTCTGATTTTGTGGAAGATGGTCAGTCAGGATGCGCCTGGGATTAGGCGCATGAAGGACGACATGGTCTATGATAGACCAATCTGGGTGCATGGCTTCTGAGGTGCAGGCTGAGTTTTAGGCGCATGGCAGTGGAAGCGCATGTAAAGACTTAGCTTCTATCTTTTAGGATCAGGAGCGAGTCGGGGGCGTATGACTTTTGAGGCGTATGCGGACTTCTAGACGCATGGCTGCGGGGACGTATGCGAATGATCGGTCGACAACGTGGCAAGGACAGCTGTAGCCAACAAAAGTGAAAATGATGATGCTGACGTCAATGGCGCTTTATTTTCTGTAAAAGCTGCCAACTGTTCTGACATCGTGGCATGGGCTGCTGTCGTCTCAATCACTCAGTATTAAATGCTCCAACGAGTGACTGGCCTAAGTGGGTGCATCGATTTGTCCCTCACTAAGCGTACGGGTCTGTGCTCGGAGGGGCACACGTATCTATTCTCATTGAGCGCATTCCTACTGGTCCGTCTGTTGAGTTGTTCGATGTATTGATGGCTGTTTTGACTTGGCTAAATTTGAAGAAACAGATTTATTAACATTAATGCAAATTGATTGCACTGAATCCGAAGAGACTGCCACTTGGTGCATGGGTACGAGTTGCCCCGGCCTATAAATAGCTTTGTGAAGAGTTTTGTTTCGCATTTCACTTAGCTTTTCCTATGGAGATCAACTCGATCGGTCACCTGCCTTGGCAAAACATTGCACTGCGGGTTGTCGATCTCCTCGTTCGAAGAAGCTTTGACGGTGAACTCCTTCAGAAGATGTGCCGAGCTGGCTGTTCTTATTCGTGCACTTTATCGACGGTGAGCCAAGATGTTAATTACTAGGTTCTGGCCCGCTGTGGCCCAGTTTTTGTTATGCTTGAAGTGCTACAGGCTGACGAAGGTGCCTGTTGCATCCAAAGATCGAAGCTGTCGTGCCTCAATTTTTATTAGGCTAGAAGAGCCACAGGTTGAAGGTGCATGTTGCATCGGGGCTGTCGTGCCCCAATTTTTGTTAGGCTGGAAAAGCCCCTCCTCTTGCTAGAGTACCCGTACGCTGACACGAAAGTGATTCACTCTAACTATGCACGGGGATGCGCCTATGTTGAGATGCTAGAATGATGCGCCTAGCTGTAGCACTTGAGTGATACGCCTGGCTGTATGTTGAAGTGATATGCCTGGCTGTAGTACTTGAGTGATGTGCCTGGCTGTAGCTTTTTTAGGCTTTTTTTCTTTCTTTGTAATAACATTTTTTTGTAAAAGAGTTTTAGACTTGTAATCGACTTTCATTTGAAATAAAAGTCCTATTTTTATGTCTCTACTTCTTTGTTATTTTCTGCTGGGCCAAGTTTTCTGTTGTTTTTCTCGGCGCATGTCAATTTGGGGCGCAAAAGATTTATGGCCATAGGTGTACCTGAAATTCCATGCTTCTATAAGACCCCTTCAAAGTTTTCAAAACTTTCTGCCAAGTTTTGGAATACTTTGAACAAGAAGCATGGGCAGTCGTTGTTCTGGGCGCATGTCCTCATCTGGGCGTATGGCTCTTCTGAGTGCATGACCGCTCCGCAAATTGCTGTGGGGGGCACATGCTCTTCTCGTTTTTAATGCAAGAAGATAACGCCTCGAAGTTTGAAAGATTAATGATAATTTTTTGGAATATATGCAGCCGTCAGTTTCGCGAGACTCGAAAAGTTGTGCTGACATCATCTTTTATCGGTTCACACGCGTGGCTCATGTCTATACATAGGCGTCTGTGAGAGAGAGAGAGAGTCTTATACTTTTGTTTTCTCCTTCTTCTTCTTCCTTTAGAGTTTTTCGAAAACCCTAGCTTCTTTTAGAGAGATGGCTCCCAAGACTCTCCGCGGTGGTGCTGGCCGAGGAACGGGCAAGGGCAAGGAGCCCATGGAGGTTGATGTGGAGGTTGTCCCCGTCGTTGCAGCGACGCCCATCGACGTTCGACCGACGGTGATCGGTGGGTGATCCTCTGCCTTAGTGTTTTTACTTTGTTGCAACGCTGTTGGGGTGCGTGGATGTGACTGAAATGAGTCACATCCCCATTGACACGCCTAGGCTTCTCATTGCTGACGCACATAGACTTTATCCTGATGATGCACCGAAGCTCCTTCTGGTGATGTGCATGGACTTAAGTCCTAATGATGCACCGAAGTTCTTCTCGCTGACGCGCATGGACTTAAGTCCTGATGATGCGCCAAAGCTTTTCTCGCTAATGTGCATGGACTTAGGTCCTGATAATGTGCCGAAGCTCCTTCTGCTGACGCACATGGACTTAGGTCTTGTTGATGCACCGAAGCTTCTCTTCAAATGTGCCTGGGCCTCGATCCTGTGTGTGCGCCTCGATGAGATTTTATCTATGCGCCTGGGTTTTGACTGAGATGATGTACCAGATTGTTGATGCACCTTGTAGAAGCATGGAAAAGAATAAAGAAAGGTCTATGCGGCCAAGAATCTTCATGCGGCTCAGAGAGCCCAAGCGGCTCAGGAGTCCATGCGGCTCAAATCTATGCGGCTCAGATAGGTCCAAAGCCATGTGGTCGCTTTTTTTACCTTCATCTTTGGCTGCATTTAATGTCCTGACGGCTGACAGCTCTGACAAAAGACAACTCTGACATAAAGGCACAATAATGACTGACATAATGGCGCGTTCCAAGAGAAGAGGAGAAAATCTTCTCATAGCTGGCAGAATCCATCAAATCCCGAGGCATGCGGCTGCTGCATTTATGTGGCCGCCCATCTTCATACGGCTGCATCCTTTATGCGGCCGTCCATCAGCGTGCGGCTGCCCACTTCATGCGGCCGCCCAACTTCATGTGGCTGCATCCCTTATGTGACCGTCCATCAGTATGCGGCTGCCCACTCCCATGCGGCTACCCATCTTCATGCGGCTGTTCATCCCCATGCGGCTGCCCATCTTCATGCGCCCGTTCATCCTCATGCGGCCCACTCATATGCGGCTCTATCAACATGATCCAGTGAGAACACGTGGCGCTTGTCACGACGATTGAGACACGTGGCAGTCTTATCTTCCTGGAATTATGGGTGCTAACAAATCCTAACAAAATCAGATTTGTTGCAATCACCATAAGTGCCCAGATCAAATCAAATCGAGCAAATTAGACACGTGGCAGGCCATTACAAGTCACGAATATTCATGGCAATCAATATTTATTGTCCACAGAGATTTAATGCAATCACATTAATTGCTTAAATCTATTATATTCAGGCCATCGCCTTTTGAGAATGGGCAATCATTGCAAAACCCTAATGATGCCCTCCACTCTTATAAATAGCAAGGTGTTATTCTCTTGCAAACAACATACAGACCCCTCCCCCGGATCCAGAGAGAGTCAGAGAGAGAATATACAGAGATCGAAAGGACAGAGGAGCATATACAGAGAGAACAAGGAGAGCATTTCTTCATCAATGCCAAGCAGTTCTTCTCCAGAGCCAAGGATGCACCCGATCGTCCAAGGCGTAAGACAGAGCTGCCGTCGCTTTCCCGAGCCTCTATCGTCAGCCCCCAGAATCTAAAATAAACAATTGTACTTAGATTGTTGTACCTAGGTTTTCGTCCATAGGCTTTCTTTGTACAAGCGGGTTTGTATTGTGAAGTAAAAGTACAGTCCTCCGGTAATTGTTCTGTTCTTTTATATTTTATGGCAAACACGATGGCAACTCTGCTGGGGACTAACTTCTCCACGGCTGAGGAGTTGGTAACGCAATCAGAAGCAGCCAAACTTGGCTCCACTCAACAAATGCTGGTCGTCCGGTTCGACCAACAGGCGTTTGAAAAAATGCTCTCCGACGGAAGCGCTGGCCCGGTCCAGAAGCGAACCCGCACAAAGAAGGCTCGCAGGGAGTGGAGGCCAAAATCATTTGCTCCTCCCCAAACTCTGGACGGAGTACTCTCTGCTGTCCAAGACGGTGAAGGCAACTCTCATGCGGCCCCACTTCAAGCCATAGAAGACTCTGTTGTCCCCAAGTCCGGCAGAGGAAAGCACTACGATGCTGGACTTGCAGGGGCAAACAAAGGCACTAGCCGCAAGACCAAGACTCATGCGGCCAAACTTGCCAGCCGCATGAATAATCTCCATGCGGCCAAAACTACCAGCTAAATGCATAACACTCATGCGGCCAGGATTTCCAGCCGCATGGAGAAGACCTATGCGGTTGAGACTTCCAGCCGCATGAAGAAACCCCATGCGGCTATAATTGCCAGCCGCATGAAGACTGTTGATTCCAGCCGCATGCCGCCTGCCACACGGGGCTCAGTCTTCGACCGCCTCTCCTATGGTCCTGATCTCTCGTGCTCCCAAGAAGACATGTCTGACTCTCTCCAGCACCACTTAGACTCTTCCTACTATGTGCCCTCATGCACCAGAGTGAAGAAGTCTAGGGTAGCACGAGCTTGGCAAGCTCAGTCCGCTGTCCCGACCTCTGACCATCCGAGCGTTCCACATACTATTATGCGGGCCTCTGATGGAAAGTTGTACAGAACCACTCAAGTCCAGCCCCCGGCGGTAAATGGACATGATGGTTCCCAAAAGTCTCCCAAAATCTAGGGAGCAAACATGGTCATTTCAGACCCATCTGACTTGCGTGAGTCTATCCGCCACAAACGCAAGAAAAAAGAGGGGGCCTCGGGGTGCAAAGAATTCTCCCACGGACGTTACTGCACCCAAGTCATCATCAACTGCTGTTGCAATAACACGACAGTATGAGATGACCGGCAGTCCGTCTTCCAAAGACTGCAACAACCATGTTCAGAAGATGAGGCACTTCCCGTCGTCTCCTACAACTCTGCTCAGAAATTCCTCGTCGATGGGAGAGGGAAGAAGACAAATGTTTCCAGCCCGAAGATTTCAACCACTATGACTAAGAGACTGTCATCTAAGCGGGTGCCCACCACCGGAGTTTTCCAAGGTACCCGTTCAAAGATGAAATCTGCTACAGTAGGAGATTCATCGTCCGTATCACTGGGGGTTGCTAAAACTGGGGGTGGCACTCCTCCGAACCTCTACGACAATCCGATGTTCCAAAGAGACGAGCTGGGGGAAACGACTCTCCCACTAGATACAGCAAATCCCGACGTCTCCGAGGACGTCCACAATTCCCAAGACGAGACAAACTCGAAAGCTGGGGGTACTGTTCCTTCTGAGTCCGAACCGGAGGAAGATATTCCTACATACCCCGATGACTTCTCGTTACAGGGGTATGATTCGGAGTGTACGTCATCCACCGTCCCTTCCACTTCTATTCATGTCAGGACGATATTTATGACAAACGACGAACAGGATGGTCCCAGTGATCGCCAACGCATCGACACTCTGGAGGCCATACTGCACACTTTGGTCAAATCCGTGGACGAGATCAAAGCAGCCATTCCTTCTCTGCAAGGAGGGACGTTTGGCCAAACAAACTTGGGTCCCGCAGTCAATGCAGACTCGAACTCAGCGACACCAAACCCGGGCAATAATCTTCCTGAAATGTCGGCTCCTAGCGCTGCAGACGAGGCCAGGGTGGCAAGACGAGAGGTCCAAGAGCTTCGGGCCATGTTCCACGCCCGAAAAAACTGCCAAGACCTCAGGATACGACAACCGTATCCCGCGGCGCTGAGAGATATTCCCTTCCCACCAAAGTATAAACCATTCCACATCAATCCATATGATGGGAAGACCTCCGCAAGTTGGTACATCACTTACTTCGAGGTCACTACCGACCATCTACCCCATGACGATGCCATCCTTACACGATTATTCATCGGGGCATTGGAGGGGGTCGCCTTCGACTGGTACCGTAACCTGCCAGACAACTGTATTCACTCCTTCGCCAGCTTCAAGTGCATGTTCTTGGAGAGATTCTACGAAGTAGGACAGGACATCACAATGTCCACCCTCATGGACGTCGTTCAAGGGGAGAAAGAGCTGACAAGGAACTATATTGAGTGGTTCCGCCAAACTGCCATGAAGTTGCCGTCCGGTAACCCGGATTCCTCCATAATTAAAATTTGCCAAAAGAGACTTCTTCCAACAATCAGCCTCTGGATGGATGAAAGTCAATTTAAGGACTGGAAGACATTTATTATCAGTACCACTAGCGCCAAAGATAGGCTGAAGAAGGCTCGTCAACTGGGATTGCACATCTCAATCCAAATGCCAACAACAACAATAGGGGTAGCTCCACCAACAATCGAGACAATAAGGACAAGCAGGCTATAGTGGCCGATACAGCCCAGAAACTCGAGTCAAAACCGGCAGACAAGTAATGGCCACAAATGATCTACTCCTTCGAAGACGGTCATGTCAAGTCCATCTTGGACATGCTCATACAAGGAGATAGAATTCAGCTCCCTCCACCAAGACGGGAACCTCGGCCGGCGGAAATGGAGAACCCAAAGTACTGTTATTACCACCGCTACGTCCACCATGCTACACACGACTGCTACCAACTAAAGCGATACATCCAACATCTCATCGATTCGAAGGCTCTGGCCATTAACTTCGAGGAGGTAACCGTGGCAGCCAATATGGTATCTGTACAGTTTGGCAGCTTCCCTCCAACAGAGACTCAAGACAACGTGGTACCCATCCCTCGGGCGACAATGGAGATTGCTAATCTTCTGCCTCCTCGAGATCAAGCTACTGGTCTGGTACCCCTCACCACGTCACGAGGGGAGGTCATGTGGGTCCATCAAGATTTGGTACCAGAAGTAACTCAGTCCGTACCACTCCCTATTGGCAGGAAAAAGGGTAGAAAGGTTAGATCCTGCCGCACGATCTTGGTAGATGTCGAAGAAGCCACAGCTGTCGTCACTCGGTCCGGTGCTCAATCCCAACCTTCGCTAGATAACTCGGCTGAAGAACATCAGCCGGCCACTACTGACACTCTGGGACCTTCCCAACCTCCAACGACCGACAAGCCTAGGCCGAAGGAGACTCGCTTTGACAAATCCCTCCGGAAAGAGGCACCTCAGGGGCTGGAGAGGCCCTACAACTTTGACATCTTGGCGCAATTGGCCAACACACCGGCCAAATTATCATTATACGAGCTTCTGAGACTCTCCAAGGATGTTCACGTGGCTTTGAACGATGCACTCCAAAATGCCGACGCATATCTAGCTCAGGTCAACCTCACGGAAGAGAGCCCGCCTGCAGATCTCCAAGACAGCGCTTGCACAGGAGCGATGCCCAATATTGTCTTCACTCCACAGGATATGCTCATCAAAACCAACCTGCACGATCGTCCATTATATTACACTGGATACATGGCGACGTAAAGGTGGATCGGATGCACATTGATCCTGGTTCTTCCATAAGCATCATCCCGAAGGGTCTGTTACATCATTTCCGTATTCCTATGTATCGCCTGACGCCAACAAGCACCGCCATCAGTGGCTTCAATTCGGACAGGATCTACCCGATTGGGAAGATTCGCTTGAAGTGCCAAATTGGCGATCTTCACTCAGAAGTAACCTGTTACGTCATAGATGCGGACACTTCCTACAATATCCTCTTGGGGCGCCCTTGGATACACGATTACATGATCGTGCCTTCTATGCTGTACCAGTACTTCAAGTACCTCGACAAACACGGTTTCGTGAGGACAGAATTTGTCGACATCGATCCCTTCAAAGGGGTCGAATCCTACTACTCAGACTCCTGCTTATACGAAAAGTGTAGCACCCAATTTTTCAAATAAGGATAATTTTGAAATTTTATGTTTATAATTATTTTAATAATGATATTTAATTCATGATATGATTTTTGGTAATTTTAAATCATTTTAAAATTATTTAAATCAATGACTTGTTGTTTTGACGTTTTGCTAGTGAAACCCTAGAGACTGTTTGACCTAAAGCCTAACCATGTGATTATGATATTTTAATATTATTTTTGGCCTAAGGATATTTTTGCATTTGACCTCTTTGAATTATTTTGATATTATTTTATTTTTATGATATTGTTTTGGGGTTATTTGAGTTGGGTTCGAATTTCAACTCAATCTGACTTAAAACGGGAACCCGGGGGTAGTTTGACTCTAGTGGGACCCACACACTAGTTAGACATGGCCCACATGATATTAATTTTAGTCCACATGATGGAAATATTTTAGTTAGAGGTTAGACTAATTATTATGGATAAGAATAGTGTGATTAGAGACTTTAGAATGACTAATTTAGCCCCAACCAATTAGCCCTTTCCTAATACTCATAGAATAGGTTAGTGGGGGCATTTTGGACCTTACCATAATAGGACAAATAGTCCCATATGGCCAGCCACTTTGGGAGAGGATAGGCTCAAGTTCATTTCATTATTCTCATCCACACTCTCTCTCTCTTGTTCTTCCCCAAATTCCTAGAGAGCAATCCCTAGCAATTTCTCCACCAAATCCTTTCATTTTGCTACCAAATCTTCTTCTTTCCTTCTCCATTCTAGCCAAGGAGGAAGCTACCCAAGTTTGGGAGGATTTGGAGCTCGTTCGTGTCTTTTTGGAATCTCTACGTGTCGGTGTCGCTCCGGGAAGGCTTTTCTTCGATTCGATCTACCGGAAGGTATAAATTCCTTTTCCTTTTCATTTCCTCATGCATATAGGTCTATTTTGAACCCATAGGAATGACCCCATGGTTGTATCTCCATTTGTGTCCATTTCGTGTCCATTTGGAGGTCATAGGAGTGTCATTTGTGTTGTGGTTGTGTCCATGTGGAAAAATCCCAAATTTGGACACACTATGTGTTGTTGTTATGTATGAATGAATTATTACATGTTTAATCTTATATTTTTGTATTGGAGATATGTTCTATAGTGTCTCATATATATATATTAGTGTAGAGAGTGAGTTCTTGATATATTATGTTATATACTTGTGTTCTTTTATCTCAAACTACCCAAATCCGTCATAATTTTTATCCACATTTTTAATTTTAGTCCTAACTTAGAAATATCATAACTTCTAGCTCAAAGCTCGGTTTAATCTTCTGTTTTTTTTAAAAGAAGCGTATTGAAGTTAGCTTTCCAAAAACATGTATTAATAGGCCTAATTCTTTCTGTAACTTTCTGGAGAATTATTTGAGTGTCAGTTGTACGAAAGACAAATGCGTTCTCGGTGTTTTCGCGATTCCGGGAGTTTTCGAAAAGGAAAACGCGATCCGTTTGAAGTTTCGGAAAGCTAACACATAGATCTATAACATATTTTAGTCCTAAATTTTAATTCATACTGAGATGGTACAGTATTGATTCTTAGTAGGAGTTACTATTCGGTATATACATTTTGTGCACCCTTGTGTGTAATATAATGTTCTATTTGATTTTAACCCATGTTAATGTATATACATTATGTAATTAAATAGAGAATGCAAGCATGAGTAAATGGTTAAATAAATGATGTATGAGATGTAAGTATCCTATCTAATGTAAGCATGTATAAGTATGACTTGTAATGAATATGTAGGTTCCATAGTATGTAATGTATGGTGCATATAGTAGTGCAAAAGAATAAATGAATGATGAATGAATGCAAGCATGAATGTAATGTAATAATAGATGTAATGTATACAATATACAAGTTAATGAGATATAATTTTCTATGTTAACACAAATCCTATATTACCTCATGTACCCCCTTACACTATGTTGACACTATCACACTTGACACATTGTTCACTTACACTTTGACACTCTTTAATATGTATACACTATGTATGCCTATTTAACCCTCACTTGCCCCTTTTCCATGTTCACATACACACACATAGCCTCTTAAATAAGTATTTATGAATATAGTTAACTTAGCTATGTGTATATATTATATATATGTTAGCATATTGTGTTGTAATATATAAGTTTATATAACCATTTGAAATACCATACTTATAGACCTAATATTGAATACCAATATATGCATGTGTATATATGTGTAGACATATATAGCTTAAAGTAATAGATTACCTAGTGTATATCCAATGTGAATTCTTGCCTATTTGAGTATTGAATAATTGCATGCTATATAGAGTTGGGTGTATGTTGGCTTGTATAGCCTTGTATTGATGTCTGCTTGCTAGGATAGTCTTGGTTAGGCCTAGTAAGACTTGCTGGGATAGGACATGACCTAGTTTGACTAGTGCAGTTGACCAGAGTTGACCAAGGGTTGACTTTGGCCTAGTTTGACCTAGATTCATGTAGAATGTATTGTAGTGCTTTATATTACCCTTCTGGATATGTTGTAACTTGTGCTGTTCTAATTAGGAGCCAGACACCTCTCCTCGGACAGTATCTTTACCTTGGACATTCAGATATCAGGCGAGTACATTCTCTGATAGTTCTCTCATTTACTTGTCAATTACTGTACTTCAGTTCTAGTTAGTTATATGCGATTCTCTGTTATAACACGTGTGGATATTCTGAATTCATGTATACGACACACATTTATTTTCTGGCCTCTATTATTGGTATTATTATTTCTGGAATCATTTACTGGAATCACTTACTGGAATCATTTACTGGAATCATTTACTGGTATCATCATATTATTGGCTGGACTCATCTTGAATCATTGTGTCAGAATTCTGGATTCACTTGCTAGGAGGAGAAATACTAGAGTAAGACATGTAGACATACCCCATTTCTGGAATCACCCTTTTGCTGGAATCATACTGGAATGATAGCCATCTCACACCCGGCCAGGTGTGTGATGTACCGGATTACCTATAGCCGTTTACATGTCGATCTCGGTATTTTAAAACATACTGCTAGAGTACAGGCTGGACTCACCCTGGAATCATTGATCATTATAACTGGAATCGTCCCTTACTGGATTCATCTTGTATGAGATTCATCCTGTACTGGACTTACATTGGAGTTACACTGGTCTACATTGTTGTCTGGACTTTATATCATATTACCCTGGTTCAGCTAGTTCTATTTTTACAGTCTTTATTGCTATGATTCTTCTCTTGTTTAGTTATTTTCTTTCCTTGCACTTTATCTGTCTTTCTTACCATCACCTGAATATAAACTGCCATTTTCATCAACACAACTGTCTATAACTGCTGTATAGTTCTCTGTCATTTACTTGGGTTTTCTAGATGAGATGTGCTCGTTCCTGTCCTGACTGGACCTGTTGATAAATTTTACAGATAGCCTGGAGGTTGCCTGCTAGCCTAGAGGAGACAGTAGAGGTTGCATAGATAGCTAGGGTTTTTGCTTATAGTTTATTTTCAGTCATCTTGAGTTGTATTTATGGATTACTGTATTTGGGTTTTGAGATGTATTCTGAGTTTGTATCTTAGACACTTAGACTTCTATCTGTTGTATCTCTTTTCGATTTCATGTTTTATCTATCTTTCTTTATGCTCTACCTTAGATGTGATTGAGTTTACATTCTGCTATGTCACCCCCATTTGGGGAGTATAAACTGTTTAGTCTTATACTGTTAGATGCATATTGAGACCTAGGACAGCGTTCTACCGCCGACACTGCGGCGTAGGCTGGGCATTGTTACGTTCTCGTGCCCTAACTCTAGGGTGCGGGTCGTGACACGTTTTTAGTGGTGGCCCATGCAGGTCGAGATTCGCATTAGTACGATTTCGTAGTAGCGCAACGACTTAGTTGTACTACTACGAGCCTGCTATTGGATATATAAATTAAGGTGTTAGGATGAGAGGATACTCAATCACTGTTAGGATTCCTTGAGAGATTCCTGGGATGACCCTTGAGAATCTTATTTTGAATTCCGATTTAAACTCCTTTTCCTTGTTTTGATTCACCTTTTTCCTTAATTTGAATTTGATTTTGTGGATTCATTGTAGAACTTTGAATCCTGGTATTAGTTGATGATTTTAATAAAATTTTGTAGTTGTTGATTTAATTTTGTATTTAGATTAATATTTTTAAATCCAAGGTACTCAATCACACTTAGGATTCTTTGAAAGATTTCTGGGACGACCCCTGAGAAACTCATTTTGAACTTCAATTAGAATTCCTTTTCCTCTTGTTTGGATTCACCCTCATTCCTTGCTATTGAATTTAAGCTTGATGGGTTCCTCTCGTTTGAACCGATGAGAAGTAACATATCTTCATTATTCTTTCTCGCCATTATTCCCTTGCATTCTTATTTACCTCTTATCTTAAACTCTGTCTTATTACATTAATTACCTATATCTTGTCGTCCCTACCAGATGTACTTCGAAACCCTTGAATCTTCGTATCTTTTGCATGGGGAAGGCTAAGGAAGTGACGTAAATTATGTAGCTTAGAGAAGACGTAACTGGTTATTTTATGATGATCTAAAGGAAATCAAATGTGGAGTGTTCCATATGGAAACTTGAGATAGAAATGTGGTAAAGGTCTCAAATAGAATAAGGAGATGTATACTGCCAATCTGGAAATAATTACATTTAGAGAAATTTTGGGGTTATGAGATAGTTTATAGGTGTTTTCAAACTAATGAGGATATCAGAGGTCAACCTAGTTTTGAGAACTTAGAAAATCTTGGTTATTGATTCTGGGAAAAACTTTTACTCTGAGGCTATGTAGAAGGTTAGTAATGGAAAAGAGAAGTTAATTGTGTTTAATAAAGATATTAAACAAGATGTTGCGAGGAAATGACTAGGGATAGAGAGAGCACAAAGTTATGGAAGTTTAGAGATTGTTGTGAAATATTTTTAGGAGAATAATATTCAAGGGTGTATGTCGAAGAAAATACGGAAGTTGATTTTATGATGAAAGATAAGTTTTGTAAGGCCTAGAGATTTAAATTAAATAATACGAGGAGAACAATTTGAACAAGTTCAAGGAATTCGTAAACGGGATTTAGAGGTTTTGGGTCAAATTTAAGACAAGGTGAAAGAACTTGGAAATTTAAATAAATGGTTAATGTTGATTCCTAAATGTGAGGGTTGTACTTCAAGAGTGATGTTTGAAAATTGGGAATTGCCTACGGTAGTCATGGTAAGGGTTTAAGTAAAGGTTAAATTTTTATATGGAGACTGGTGAGGTAAATATATGATTGGCAAGCTATGACCAGATGAACTTGAGAGTATCAGAAGCAGATGACTAACTCGATCTTCATTATTTTTGTGCATTAATTACCACCTCTTGAACTCCTACTTTCTAATTGAGATCCTTGATGTTCCTTATCGTGACTTTGATATTCGGAATGTAATACTAGCTGTTACCCTCCAACAAATCTTATATGCAAGACCTAGACGAGCTCACCTTCGTGTAGGTATATCATGTCCCACTAAAACTCATCTTCTTGTACTCTATTTTCTTGATATAATTTTTTGGTCAACTGGCTAAACTATAACCTCTACCATTATACTAAATTTTTTCTTATTTTAATTAGAAATCCAGCCTTGACTCAATTCTTTCGACCCGACATGTGATGGTGTTCTGCTTGTTTCCTTAGATGCTTAACCTTGTACCTTATCTGATTACTTGACCCGTTGGTTAAGAAACTTGGACTATGTAATTCCTTTCATCATTACCACCCTTACATCTTGTGCTGCTAAATTAGCCTTAGTTTTGCAAGCTTATCTATTTTCGAGCTTGGTCATGACATATTTTATTGGGTGGCCACCCACTAACATATTGTCTAATCAGAACCGGTACATGATGGTCTGATCAACCTATTGCACTTTGGTTCGCTTTTTCATGTATCAATTTACGAGAATGGAGACAGTTAAACTTGACCCTAGAGTCTCATTCGCGACAGCCTTGACAATTCTCCTTGAAATCTTTTCATCGCCTATGAACCTCGTATTCGTACTCAGTCGAATTAAATTTAATCATAACCTGAACCTCCATCATTGGATGCTCGTGCTCATACTTTGATTTCATTGATTTTTCTTCTTGTCCAAATCTCGTTTTATCCCGAAATTGATCAACTTAGATCGTGTCAAGACAAAAATCTATTTGTGATTTGTTGTGCCTAAATTTTCAATTTTTGCCATTTTATGGAATAGTAACCTTTTAATAATTTCTTAGTTGCTTGTTAATGACAAATTTTTATATAGGATGGTAGACAGTCTTACAACCTTGATGATTGTTGTTCCCTTACCTTCCCAATTAGGACACCCTAGATTGTTTGTGTGTTGATACCATAGTACTGTTTTGACCTAGAATGACCAGTGCACCTAGGTGAGACTTCCAACTGCTACGGTATGCCCTGACCTTGTATACTATTCTTTCAAATTGCATGATTTAGATAAAAAAAAAATTTAGACCTTGATTGTTGGGAAATAGGGACGTCATCCCATTAGTATCAGTTGTAGATATATATGGATTATTCCTTGATGTGGGGATGTGTGTCTATAAACATGTAGCTTAGGAGATTTATGAGAGATTATAGTATCATCCTTGATAGGATGTACTAGTCTTTTGGTGAGTATAAATGTGTTATGAGAGATAGGGGCCTATATGTCTTAGTAATGCATCGTTCCTATGGTAATAGAATGTATTAATAGATGGTTAATAGGAAGATAATAGTTTGAGCATACCTATAGCCTATGACCAGTTCCTTTTCATCCTTAGATAAGACCACTTTAAAATAGGTCCAGTCCCTTGGATATAGGTTCCAGTCCATATTTTATTGAAGTTCGATTACCGCCGTACAGCAGAGCAGTATTGGAGGTATTCCTAGATTGACACTATTTAGATGTCCATTTATTATTCCAGTGTTAGGAAGTGTTACCTTAGATATTGGGTAGGTTAGAGGCTCTAGAAGGAGTACTATCGATCTTAAATTTCGAGGACGAAATTTTTCTAAGGTGGGTAGAGTTGTAGCACCCAGTTTTCCAAATAAGGGTAATTTTGAAATTTTATATTTATAATTATTTTAATAATGATATTTAATTCATGATATGATTTTTGGTGATTTTAAATCGTTTTAAAATTATTTAAATCAATGACTTGTGGTTTTGACGTTTTGCTAGTGAAACCCTAGAGACTATTTGACTTAGAGCCTAACCATGTGATTATGATATTTTAATGTCATTTTTGGCCTAAGGATATTTTTGCATTTGACCTCTTTGAATTATTTTGATATTATTTTATTATTTATGATATTGTTTTGGGGTTATTTGAGTCGGGTTCGAATTTTAACTCAATCCGACTTGAAACGGGGACCCGGGAGTAGTTTGACTCTAGTGGGACCCACACACTAGTTAGGCATGGCCCACATGATATTAATTTTAGTCCACATGATAGAAATATTTTAGTTAGAGGTTAGACTAATTATTATGGATAAGAATAGTGTGATTAGAGACTTTAGAATGACTAATTTAGCCCCAACCAATTAGCCCTTTCCTAATACTCATAGAATAGGTTAGTGGGGGCATTTTGGACCTTACCATAATAGGAAAAATAGCCCCATATGGCCAGCCACTTTGGGAGAGGATAGGCTCAAGTTCATTTCATTATTCTCATCCACACTCTCTCTCTTGTTCTTTCCCAAATTCCTAGAGAGTAATCCCTAGCAATTTCTCCACAAAATCCTTCTATTTCGCCACCAAATCTTCTTCTTTCCTTCTCCATTCTAGCCAAGGAGGAAGCTACCCAAGTTTGGGAGGATTCGGAGCTCGTTCGTGTCCTTTTGGAATCTCTACGTGTCGGTGTCGCTCCGGGAAGGCTTTTCTTCGATTCGATCTACCGGGAGGTATAAATCCCTTCTCCTTTTCATTTCCTCATGCGTATAGGTCTATTTTGAATCCATAGGAATGACCCCATGGTTGTATCTCCATTTGTGTCCATTTCGTGTCCATTTGGAGGTCATAGGAGTGTCCTTTGTGTTGTGGTTGTGTCCATGTGGGAAAATCCCAAATTTGGACACACTATGTGTTGTTGTTATGTATGAATGAATTAATACATGTTTAATCTTATATTTTTGTATTGGAGATGTGTTCTATAGTGTCTCATATATATATATATATATATATATATATATATATTAGTGTAGAGAGTGAGTTCTTGATATATTATGTTATATACTTGTGTTCTTTTATCTCAAACTACCCAAATCCGTCATGATTTTTATCCACGTTTTTAATTTCAGCCCTAACTTAGAAATGTCATAACTTCTAGCTCAAAGCTCGGTTTAATCTCCCGTTTTTTTTAAAAGAAGCGTATTGAAGTTAGATTTCCAAAAACATGTACTAAAAGGCCTAATTCTTTCTGTAACTTTCTGGAGAATTATTTGAGTGTCAGATGTACGAAAGACAAACGCGTTCTCGGTGTTTTCGCGATTTCGGGAGTTTTCGGAAACGAAAACGCGATCCGTTTGAAGTTTCGGAAAGCTAACATATAGATCTATAACATACTTTAATCCTAAATTTTAATTCATGCTGAGATGGTACAGTATTGATTCTTAGTAGGAGTTACTATTCGGCATATGCATTTTGTGCACCCTTGTGTGTAATATAATGTTCTATTTGATTTTAACCCATGTTAATGTATATACATTATGTAATTAAATAGAGAATGCAAGCATGAGTAAATGGTTAAATAAATGATGTATGAGGTGTAAGTATCCTATCTAATGTAAGCATGTATAAGTATGGCTTGTAATGAATATGTAGGTTTCATAGTATGTAATGTATGGTGCATATAGTAGTGCAAGAGAATAAATGAATGATGAATGAATGCAAGCATGAATGTAATGTAATAATAGATGTAATATATGCAATATACAAGTTAATGAGATATAATATTCTATGTTAACACAAATCCTATATTACCTCATGTACCCCTTACACTATGTAGATACTATCACACTTGACACTTTGTTCACTTATACTTTGACACTCTTTGATATGTATACACTATGTATGCCCATTTAACCCTCACTTGCCCCTTTTCCATGTTCACATACACACACATAGCCTCTTAAATAAGTATTTATGAATATAGTTAACTTAGCTATGTATGTATATTATATATATGTTAGCATATTGTGTTGTAATATATAAGTTTATATAACCATTTGAAATGCCATAATTATAGACCTAATGTTGAATACCAATATATGCATGTGTATATATGTGTAGACATATATAGCTTAAAGTAATAGATTACCTAGTGTATATCCAATGTGAATTCTTGCCTATTTGAGTATTGAATAATTGCATGCTATATAGAGTTGGGTGTATGTTGGCTTGTATAGCCTTGTATTGATGTGTGCTTGCTAGGATAGTCTTGGTTAGGCCTAGTAAGACTTACTGGGATAGGACATGACCTAGTTTGACTAGTACAGTTGACCAGAGTTGACCAAGGGTTGACTTTGGCCTAGTTTGACCTAGATTCATGTAGAATGCATTGTAGTACTTTATATTACCCTTCTGGACATGTTGTGACTTGTGCTGTTCTAATTAGGAGCCAGACACCTCTCCTCGGACAGTATCTTTACCTTGGACATTCAGATATCAGGCGAGTACATTCTCTGATAGTTCTCTCATTTACTTGTCAATTATTGTACTTCAGTTCTAGTTAGTTGTATGCGATTCTCTGTTACAATACGTATGGATATTCTGGATTCATGTATACGACACACATTTATTTTCTGGCCTCTATTATTGGTATCATTATTTCTGGAATCATTTACTGGAATCACTTACTGGAATCATTTACTGGAATCATTTACTGGTATCTTCATATTATTGGCTGGACTCATCTTGAATCATTGTGTCGAAATTCTGGATTCACTTGCTGGGAGGGGAAATACTAGAGTAAGACATGTAGACATACCTCATTCCTGGAATCACCCTTTTGCTGGAATCATACTGGAATGATAGCCATCTCACACCCGGCCAGGTGTGTGATGTGCCGGATTACCTATAGCCGTTTACATGTCGATCTCGGTATTTTAAAACACACTGCTAGAGTATAGGCTGGACTCACCCTGGAATCATTGATCACTATAACTGGAATCGTCCCTTACTGGATTCATCTTGTATGAGATTCATCCTGTACTGGACTTACATTGGAGTTACACTGGTCTACATTGTTGTCTGGACTTTATATCATATTACCCTGGTTCAGCTAGTTCTATTTTTACAGTCTTCATTGCTATGATTCTTCTTTTGTTTAGTTATTTTCTTTCTTTGCACTTTATCTGTCTTTCTTACCATCACCTGAATATAAACTACCATTTTCATCAATACAACTGTCTATAACTGCTGTATAGTTCTCTGTCATTTACTTGGGTTTTCTAGATGAGATGTGCTCGTTCTTGTCCTGACTGGACTTGTTGATAAATTTTACAGATAGCCTGGAGGTTGCCTGCTAGCCTAGAGGAGACAGTAGAGGTTGCATAGATAGCTAGGGTTTTTGCTTATAGTTTATTTTCAGTCATCTTGAGTTGTATTTATGGATTACTGTATTTGGGTTTTGAGATGTATTCTGAGTTTGTATCTTAGACACTTAGACTTCTATCTGTTGTATCTCTTTTCGATTTCATGTTTTATCTATCTTCCTTTATGCTCTACCTTAGATGTGATTGAGTTCACATTCTGCTATGTCACCCCCATTCGGGGAGTATAAACTGTTTAGTCTTATACTGTTAGATGCATTGAGACCTAGGACAGCGTTCTACTGTCGACACTGCGGCGTAGGCTGGGCGTTGTTACGTTCTTGTTCCCTAACTCTAGGGTGCGGGTCGTGACAAAAAGTCGAAGAGGCACCTTGGTGAAGGAGATGTGCAAGCTCGTACCGAGACAGTCACAGGATCAGAAGAACTTCTGACGATCCACCTCCAAGCTCGCAAACCTGGCAAGTCCGCACCCCTTACAGCCACTCTGCGTAAGGACGCAATCAGCCTCTCAGCACAAGAAGAGCAAATGATAATCCGGCTGCCAAGGTCCGGCCAAGCGCCAAGACCCACAACGGAGCCACTGACAATCAGACTGCCTAGAGTCGGCCAGCCACAAATGGAGAAGCTCAACCCCTCCGACAAGCCAAATGGAGAAGCTCAACCCCTCCGGCCAGCCACATCTGGATCTTCTAGCGAGCCAACAACTCCCCGCCCAGCATCAAGTACCAAACTGGGGGTCGCTAGTCTACCAACAACTCCACGTTCGGCCCCACCAACAGAACCCCTGATGATCAAGCTGCCCAGGTCATCCTCTCAGTCTTCATTTATACAGGGGGTAGCTGAAGAAGAATCGGAACTGGCCAAGTATTGGCTGCCCCCACTAATGTTCCCTCCGCAGATGATGTAATCCCGCTAGAAAAGATACCTTACTTCATCAATAAAGGGCTATCTTTGAACTACCTCGAGCTTAATAAGCTTTGTACAATATATGCTATGGAACACGGTATAGGCACTCACCTACACACACAGGTGACTAATGTTTACACTGCAAATTAGCTTACTCCAGTGGAAGACGCTTACCGCATAATCGAGGGAGGGGACCATCCAATCATCTTTGGCCGAAAGGATGATCTACAACCCTTCACCATGGAGAAGGTCGATCTTGAATCAGATACCGGGAGACTGCCTCTGTATCTTTATAGCCCCCAATCCAAGTACCTCATGCAAAAACAGGGGTATGATCTGGAGACTACACCAGGCTCGAACTACGACACCGGTCGACGATTACCTTTAAAGCCCCCAGTCCCGGCCGGCAAACCATGGGACTACTATAGCAAGACTCGATGTGGATTAGGGTATGTTACACCCGCAACGACCCCTGAAAGTTCAGATGAGGAATGCGACTGGCATTCACATTCAACCGGGTCACCAACTTCTGATTTGGATGCCAGCATCGGAGACGTATTCAGACAATTCCTGTCAGTCAATATGGCATTCGCCGACGCTTACGAAGAAGATGAAGACATTCCTGAAATTCTCAAGTTAGAGCCGTGGGCCCAACAACTGGATGCATAATGGAAAAAGTGGTTCGAACAGAGAGAACCTCCTACTGAAGATAAGGTAATACAGGTCGACCTCGGCAGCAAATCTTCTCCAAAACCAATTTTTGTTAGTAAAAGCCTGACAGACGAAGAGCGAGAATCGCTACTGGAACTTGTTAAAGAATATATTGATATGTTCGTCTGAAACTATGAAGACATGCCAGGGTTAAATCCCGATATTGCTCTTCACAAACTCAACATCCGGCCAGATGTAAAGCCAGTCAAACAACAACGACGACGCTTTCGCCCAGGCATCATGGATGCAATCGAAGCCGAAGTCAACAAACTCATAGCCAGCAACTTTATACGTGAGGAGCAACATCCAGACTGGGTCGCCAATATAGTACCGGTACTCAAGAAGAATGGAAAGATTCGAATCTGTATCGACTTCCGCAATCTGAACGAGGCTTGTCCCAAAGATGAATTCCCCTCCCTATCACAGACATCATGATCGACAACACATGCAGCTTCGAACGCATGTCATTCATGGATGGTTTCTCGGGATACAACCAAATCAAGATGTCTTCTGACGACGAAAAGCATACATCATTTCGAACACCGATTGGCACATACTGCTACACAGTCATGCCTTTCGGTTTAAAGAATGCTGGCACCACATATCAAAGAGCTATGAGTATCATCTTTAGGGATCACATGCGCAAGACCATGGAGTGCTATGTTGATGACATCGTCGTCAAGAGTCGCTGTAAGGGAGACCATCTCCAGGATCTGAGGAGGGTATTCGACCTGATGCGAGCACACAACCTGAAGATGAATCCCATAAAATCCTTCTTGGGCGTATCCAGCGAGAAGTTCTTGGGTTTTATCATCACCTCCCAGGGTATCCACGTAGACCCTGAGAAGACGAAGGCAATCATGGAAATGGGTCCCCCGAGAAATCTCCGAGAACTCCGAGGTCTCCAAGGAAGGTTAGCTTACATCAGGAGGTTCATTTCCAACCTCTGCGAGCGTTGTCATCCATTCACCCATCTCATGAAGAAGGGCATCTCATTCGTATGAGACGAAGAATGTCAGCGTGCCTTCGACAGCATCAAAGAATATTTGTCGAACCCTCCAGTCCTGGTGGCCCCGGTTGCTGGAAAACCATTCCTGCTCTATGTACGAGCAATGGAGCATTCCCTCAGTACTCTGCTAGCACAAAACAACGATGCAGGCCACGAGCAAGCTATATATTACCTCAGTCGAATGATGATCGGGCCAGAGCACCGATATACCGCCGTAGAGAAGAAATGCCTCGCCCTGGTGTTCGTCATTCAAAAGATGCGGTACTATGCCACAGGACAAACCATACATGTGATATCACGAGTCAACCCTCTCAGGGTCCTCATGACTATGTAGAAGCATGGAAAATAATAAAGAAAGATCCATGCGGCCAGAGAGTCCCATGCGGCTCAGAGAAGTCATACGGCTCAAGAATCCATACGGATCGAAGATCTATGCGGCTCAAAAAGGTCCTATGTGGCTCAAAGAGGAGCCACGTGACCTGCAAACAGCTTTCTCGTTTGTCTTTTACTGCATTAAAGGCATTGATGGCTGACAGCTTGTACGAGGTGACAGTTCTGACACAAAGATATCATTAGGACTCCCTTATAATGACGGACTCCTCGGGAAGCGAAGAAAATCTCTGACATAATCCTCCGAGAGTCAAAAATTGTCATGCGGCCTTGACATGTGGACAGCCCCATGCGGCTCACGAAGACTAGCTCCATGCGGCTCATGAAGGCCAGCCCCATGCGGCTTACGAAGACCATCCCCATGTGGCTCGCAAAGACTATCTCCATGCGGTTCACTCATACTCATGCGGCTCAAATCACTACCATACGGCCCAAATGTTCAAGGGGGGCCACTCTTAGGCAGCCTGGACACGTGGTCGGTCATATGCGGCTCAACTTTCCTGCGGCTCAGATTTCTGCTGTTATGATACGTGGCATGATAGCAGGGCACGTGGCATCAGATTGATCGAAATCTCTCAACAAATCCCAATAAAATATTATGATCAAATCAGATTATTTGCAAATAAGCTAATTAAAGACACGTGTCGAGGAATCCGAGGTTGGGATAACAAATCAGGAGGATTTATGTCAATCCGCATTAATTACCCACAGAAGATTTGATGCAATCATATTTATTGCTCAAATCTCAATGAACGGCCCAGATTTAATGATCCGTAGCCGCCGACTCCCAGGAATGGGCAATCATTGTAAACCCTAATGAGGCCCCCCCACTCTTATAAATAGTAGGGTGTCATTCCCTTACAAGAGGAGGACACACACAGAGATAGAGATATATAGAGACAGACGCACATAGAGACGCAGGGAGCCAGAAAGCCTGAAGAGAGAGCATTTCTTCATCAACGCCAAGCAGTTCTTCTACAGAGCTAAAAAGCTGCACCCGATCGTCCAAGGAGTAAGGCAGAGCGGCCGTCGCTTTCCCGAGCCTCTATCGTCCCCCCCCCCAGAATCTAAAATAAATAATTGTACTTAGATTGCTGTACCTAGGTTTTCGTTCCTAGGCTTTCTTTGTACAAGCGAGTTTGTATTGTGAAGTAAAAGTCCAGTCCTCCGATAATTATTCTGTTCTTTTATATTTCATGGCAAACAGACTAAACCAGGGGCACTCAGCTCTCGCCTCGCTACATGGACAATATTACTATCCCCCTATCATATGATTTTCGTCCCACAAAAGGCTGTTAAAGGTCAAGCCCTGGCAGACTTTTTAGCAGCCCATCCAGGCTCGGAGTCGTCCAGAATATATGAAGGAATCCCAGATGAGGTTGCCGACTCGCATGCAACCTCTCACGATGATATATGGCGGATGTTCTTCGACGGCGCCTCAAGGACCGGACCTAAGGGCAACATCGTCGTCGGAGTCGGGGTGGTGCTGGTTTTTCCTTTCGGATTGGTGATCAATCGTGCTTACTCCCTCACAGAACCCTGCTCAAATAATGTGGCCGAGTACAACGTTTTAGTCATTGGCCTCCAACTTGCAAGAGAGCTGGGGGTAGAATATCTTGAAGCATACGGCGATTCGTAGTTAATCGTCAATCAGATCCGGGGTTCATACGAAGTCTGCCATGAAGACATGATCCCCTATCACCAAATAGCGATCGACATCATCTCATTATTTGAGGGATTCTTCATTGAACACGTTTCCAGACTCCAAAACATCGAAGCCGATGCCCTAGCAGGCCTTGCCGCTTCCTTAGCAGTGCCAAACCATACTCATTATTCGATGGATGTGATAGGCCATGAACTGGTCTGTCCCAAGAACAACGTTCAATTTGTTGCGAGTTATTCCGCTCAGACGATCGACAAAGTGTCAGACTGGAGACAACCATTCATAGACTTCATAGTCTACGACATCCTGCCCGAGAACCCAAAGGAAGCTACCTCCTTCAAAAGGCGTTCTCTTAGATTCTTCTACGATACAGAGACGAAAATAATGTATCGTCGATCCTACGATGGATTATTGCTTCGATGTCTGTCAAATACAGAAGCCAAGGAAACCGTACACGAAGCTCATGACGGTGTCTGCGGGGCCCATCAGCCTGGCCCAAAATTGCAAGACCGTCTTCGTCGAATGGGCTACTACTGTCCCACGATGGTAGCAGATGCGATAGACTATGCAAGAAAGTGCAAAGCTTGCCAAGTCCACGCGGACTTTATCCACCAACCATCCAAATTTTTACATCCGACAGTGGCATCCTGGCCATTCGAAGCATGGGAAATGGATATCATCGGTCCGATCACTCCACCTTCTTCCCGAGGATATCGCTTCATACTCGCAATCACAGATTACTTCTCCAAATGGACGGAAGCTGTTCCGCTTGCAGAAGTAAAGACTTCAAACGTGATCAACTTCCTTAAGCATCACATCATCTATCGTTTTGGACTGCCCCGAAGGATCATCTACGATAATGGTCCGCAGTTCGCAAGCTACGCCTTCTATCGGTTCTGCGACAAGCACCGCATCCAGAATATTGCTTCAACGCCATACAACCCAGCGGTGAATGGGTTGGCAGAAGCATTCAACAAAACAATCATCAAACTTCTTAAGAAGTTCGTATCGTCCAACAAACGCGACTGGAACGAGAAGCTTAGTGAATGCTTATGGGCGTACCGTACTACAGTCTGAACAGCCACAGGGAACACACCATTCTCCCTGGTGTACGGGAGTGAGGCTGTTCTCCTATTGGAGACTCAAATCCCCTCACTCTGCGTCGCTCTCACTTACTAATTGACGACGGACGATAACTACCATCGCCGGCTACAAGAGATGGAGGCCTTAGATGAAAAGCACCTCTTGGCTCAGCAACGAATCGAGCTTTACAAAGCACGCATCTTTGGAGCCTTCAACAAGAAGGTTAAAATCAGAACAATCCAAGTGGGCGATCTCGTTCTGGCAGTTTGGAGGCCGATGGTTATGACGCAGAAAACCGCCGGTAAATTCCAGCCAAAATGGGAAGGTCCATTTATCATTGAGGCTGTATTCTCCAACGGTGCTTACCGCCTCGCAAAATAAAATAGAGACTTGCTCATGTTGCCCGTCAACGACAAGTTCCTGAAGAAATATTATGTCTAAACGACATTCTTCCAAATTCTAGATTATTGAGTTATGTACCCGCCGGTACCGCTGAACTCATATTTCAAATTCCAGATTATTGAGTTATGTACCCGCCGGTACCGCTGAACTCATATTCCCAATTCCAGATTATTGAGTTATGTACCCACCGGTACCGTTGAACTCACATTCTCCAAATTCTAGATTGTCGAGTTATGTACCCTCCGGTACCGCTGAACTCACATTCACAATCTTCCAGATTATCGAGTTATGTACCCGCAGGTACCTTTGAACTTACATTCCGGTCACTCTTTCAGATAGTAAGTCATGTATGACCATACCCCTGAACTTATTCCTCTGAAAGAGCTCCTCCTTCATGATCTACTACCCGCACTCTCAGTGCACAAAAAGGGTAACAGATCCACAAAATTTCCAAAACGACCACGTCGATGTTACCTCTGAGTCATTTTATTTTTGTCAAAAATAAATCACCCCTCTACATAGAACTTCCATGTCCTCATTACCTCTGAGTCGTTCTATGTACCCCTTCATGGAGCCCACTCCTGCCATGTCCTCATTACCTCTGAGTGGGAAGGCTCCATCGAAGAAACCCTCATATTTGCCATGTCCTTATTACCTCTGAGTAAATATGTTGGTCCTCCCTCGACTTATTATCTGTACCAAAAAAACCCCAGGGTACGCCAAGGATAATAGGTCCACAAATGTCCTCTGTTGACCACAAATATCCTCCGTTGAGTCCACTCCTGCCATGTCCTCATTACCTCTGAGTAGGAAGACTCCGCGGTAAAACTCCCATACTTGCCATGTCCTCATTACCTCTGAGAAAGTATGTTGGTTCCCTTTCATCCTATTATCCGTATTCTAAGCCGGGGTACGCCAAGGATAATAGGCCCACACATGTCCTTTGCTAAATTTCTTAGTACAGGCCCATCATTTCTCATCATGCTCCGGGAGTCCAGCTGCTCCATGGCATTCTTTCTTCCGATACCAGGAGCGTCCATGACCACCTTACCGTAGAACTGTTCTAGGTATCCCCAATCAAACTTCTTATCCGTACCTAAAACTAAGGTATGCCAAGGATAACAGGTCCACAAACAAGTCCCCCATGCGGGGCAAACATCACCATAACACCACAAGCACAATATGCAGTATAAATAAAGGGTAGAATAAAGTATACTCTTTTATTTGGAAGGTAAAAAGTACTACATGTTCTAGGAACAATGTCCCATTTAAAGAAAGGAAAAGAACAAAAATAAAAAAAGAGAAAAAGTCCGACTATGGTTCGGCATTACATAATTCCAGGAGGCGGTCCTTCACCAAGGCGGTCCCCCGTTCAAGCTGCTGCTTAGCTCGGCGCTCCGCTTCCTGGGACAACAGGTCCGCATCATCAAAATACATGTGTGCCCGCCAGTCGTCCTCCAACTTCTTCAGGGCAATTTCCAGACCAGCCGAAGCTCGATTCACTCTGTCAGCCTCCTGGATAATTAGCCCCCTTTCGGTACGGGCAGCCTCAAGCTCAGACTCCAGAAAAGCTAACTTCCTCTGGAGCTCAAGGATCTGCTCCCGTGTGTCAATGATCCCACGGGAGGCAGTCGCTTCTCGAGCCGTAACATCTTTACTCTCGCGGCTCAACTGATCATATCGATCAGACAGATCACGGAGGTCCTTCAGTATGGCCGGCCTGGTCTTATCCCGAGCAGCCCTTATCTTCTCTACAGCAGCTGTGAGGAAACCACGCTCCTGATCTATAGCAGCAGACAGATCATCCTGCCGCAGCACCTAAAGCTGGGCCACCAGCTAATCAGCCTCTAGCAATTTTGTCTCCAGAAGGGCGGCTACCCCTGCCCCACCGGAAAGAGTCTTAAGGATATCAATATGACCCTGGGCGCATTGCCGGGCCAAGACAAAAGAGGTCCCTCTTTCCACAGCAGTCGCTACCCCCCCTCTTTAAGTGACAATAAAAGCTGTCAACCACGTCCTGTAGCGCTTCGTCCAAAACTTCTGTAGAAGACGACGTCAAAGGAAACGTGGCCGACAACATCGAAGGAGGTGCGCTAGAACTTGCCACCAAGGAGACAAATTCCGAGCGGAACGATGCACGGATAGCGGCTAACTCTTCCTCCGCCACTCGAAGAGCCTGGACACTTGGCAGGGCAGAGAGGTCGACTCTCGGAGCCGCCTGAGCAGAAGAGGACGTAAGGACCATTGTCCCCTGTCCCGGCTGTCCTACCACGTGACTTTCCGAACTCAAGATAGCGGAAGGTCCCTCAAGACGAGCCGAAAAGGGAGTAGGTACGCTCCTCTCCGCCAATGCCCCTTCGGCAGAGCCTGTCTCAACAATGTCCATCATCGGCACTGAAGAGGCAGGACCTGTATGTCCAGAGTAACAATCAATCGACGTAACCCGAAGGATGTGATGTAGAGCAGATAGGCCTCCTCGCAAGTTAAAATTCGGCTTATCTTACCAAGGGAGGAGCATGGAGGCTGCAACTCGCTCGCAGTTGACGTAGTCTCCTCACCCGCAACCTCCAAGTTAAATTTTGCTGGCTCTTCTGTCCCAGCCACCCCGGAGGGAGGTACGACTCGATCAGCGTCATCTAGATGAAATTCAACAATTTCGGAGACAGGTTCATCGGAACCCCCGTTATCTTGAGTCATGACCTCGACAACTTGAGATTCCTCTTCTTCTGACACCTACGGGAGGGAAGGAAAATGATTAAAGATCAAAACTGGAAGAAACGAAGAACTGAATAAAAATGGTAGTAACTCGTTTTACCTCCGAAGCGGGGTCAACCTCCTCGCTTCTCTCCCTTATAGTTAGCCTGCGACGTCTGGTCGCAGCCAACTTTCGGGAGTGAAGAATACCGCCAACAGGAGAGATTTGTCTGCTACGCTTTTGTACAGAACCAGGTACGACGGGTGGCTGATCCGCCACTATCTCATTTAACGAAAAAGACGGCTGATCCGTCCCAACATCTTCCACCGGGACGGAAGACTTATCTGCATCACGCTCCTCGTCCTCATCATCCGCAATAGTATAGCCTGAGTCTGGCACTTCGACTCTATTCTTCTTCTTCTTCCTCGTCTTGGCCCCTTAGGGCTTCTCATCCAAGCCAGTACCAACAATAAAACTGGTACCAGGGCTAAAACCAATGGGGAGCTTGTTCGTCATGACATGGTACAAGGCCACCATATACAAAATCTTTACCGATGCCTCAATGGTAGGAACCGAGAAAGTAGCACGGGTATGGAATGTATCATAGTAATGCCAAAGCCCTGATGCCGTCAAGGAGGCTACGTTCAAAACCCAGACAAGAGCTGGGACTGTCCAGAAAAAGTTGGCTGTACCTGAACTGACGAGCAAACCTGCTGGGCAGGTAAGGTTCCAGGAAGACAGCATTACGGTTGCGGTATACCAGGTGGGCAGGGCGGATGTTACGCAACCACAAAAGCATCTGACCGTCTAGAATTTGAGGAGGACCAATACCGTCAAAATGTACGTCCGCTATTTCCTCAGCAGTGAAACGAGGGACGGATACGAAAAAGTCGTACCTATCTGCTCTCGCCAGCGCCATCCGGCAGGAACGCATGGTATCATACTCCCAAGGCTCGTTGCGATAACGAAAGATAAAAGCGTCATCAGCAATCACGCCATCTTCAGAACCCGGTCTCATCAAAGACCGGTAGTGCATTAATAGCCACCCCATGAGATAATGATAGGGCAGCTCAGTCCTTTCAAAGTCTTTTGTCACATCGCGGGCGATGACCTTGGACGTAAAAGCATAGAGGCCACGGTGTATGCTGCACACCATGGCCGGGAGAAGAACTAGTTTCACTCTAAAAACTAGCTTCATAGCAGGGAGAATAAAATTACGGCTGATCCTTTCAATAGAACCAGCTCCTCCTGAGACTACACAATTCTGCAGCCATACCATCAAAAATTCGGCTAGGAGCGCCTTCTCTGACAGCTCTTGGGTATCCTGATAAAAAGAACCAAAAGAGTCGGTCTTGCTCCCAAATCTGTCGCTGGTGGAGGCCACCCTCTTTGTCGATGACATCAAAGCCTGAACCGCCTCCCGGGATTGAGGACTTCGGGAAGTAACTCGGCCTGAGGCTCCCGTCGAAAAGAGATAGCTCACCCAGTCCTTAGTATGGGGAGCATTCCCTTTCGAGCTGCTTTCCTTCTTGGCTATCTGCTGGCACGTACTATAGTGGCACAGTATTTCCTGATAAGTAGCCACGAAGCCCGGATATCGTTCTTCTAGCTCTTCGAACTCCTCATTCGTAGGAGTGTATACTTCAAAAGCTTCATCCCCCCAAGAAAGTTTGGAAATCATGTGCATCTCATGGAGTGCAAGCCCCATTTTCCCTACAGGAGTATAGAAGGTTCCCGTACGGCAGTTGTACATCTCCAGCAAAGCCATGAATAATTTCTTGTTTACAGGTAAGCCATGGCTGGTGCCTCAAATAGCGTGATAAAGACCAATCTCATGCAGAAAAGTCTCATACTTTTACGAGATCCACATAAACAGATTGATCCATGAGGGGATGGGGTGTATCCAACTTGGGAGTGCCAACCGGCCGATTGGATAGGAGCCTTTCCGAGTAAGTTGGTTCAGGAAAGTATCGGCTGAAGAAAACGTAAAATTGGGACCCGGCACATTCAAGAAAGTACCCGGGGCCAATCCTATTACATAACGGCTGGCATACACCTTGCCCGCACACACTGACTTCATGCGGTTGTTGTAATGGATGTCGCCCACAAACATCCTATTCCGGGTAGGAGTCAAAGACTCTTCCATCTTTCTGTCCCGCGGGAGCATATTGAACCAAGATAGTAGGAAATGACGCTCCATTTGAGGGATGCGGATCACAATCCCGTTATAAATGAAGCTCCAGTTCTCTGATATATCCAGAACTTGACTGTTCGTCACAGTCAAAGCATCTCCAAAGAAGAATGCAGGTTTCAGGTATTCTCCTTCCAATTTTCCCGAATTCATCATGGCACATAGGAAGTGGAAGGGTTGGTTCTTAAGAGAATTTAACCTCGTCAAAGGCTCGTTACTAGGAAGCTGATCCGCCACATACCGAACTATCTGGCCGTACCTGTAGCCCATAGCCGCTTGAGCACGACCCACTAGAGGTTCCTCCGCAGCATTGACTGGAAAATTTACTAAAAAAAGGAGACAAAAGAAAATAAGTTAAAAAAAGATAGACAAAGAGAACTGATGGGTGTTTTTGAGCCTATGCAGCTCCAACTTAGATCGAGCCTCATGTGGCTCAATTCAGAAAAATACTTACGCGGCTCCGTCCAGCGAAGGTTCATGCGGCAGCGCTCTTATATGGCCCTCAGAGTTCGGATAAGTTTATGCGGTCCACGTGACAAACAAATTTGTGCGAGTCTATGCGGCTCAGCGCAGCTTATGCGACCTCGTTGACGAAGTGCGTATGCGGCCACAATAACGATTCTCATGCGGCTCGCGGCTTGACCGTGAGATGTATATTCGGCACACATGAAGATAAAGACTCGCGCATAAAATATGCGACATAGCCATGACAGTTAGGGTTCTAAACTCACGCAAAAGTCCTTACCAGCGATAGCGGGATGGACGTCGGATTGAACTACGGGCACGTCAGCTGGCGGAGGAGCTGCCACATTCGTCGCCGCAGAAGCAGCTTTCTTACCCTCCGCCGTCGACGAAGACGCTGCCTTCTTACCCTTCACCGCAACAGTCTTCTTGGGAGCCATTACTATGATCAGAGAAGGAGGACGAAGACAAGAGAGCTAGGACAAGAGCAGAAAGTAAAGAAAATCTTCTTTCCAAAATACTCCGTTATTTATAGGCAGAACCCCCATGGACCGACACATCGATCCATGTACAGTATAACCGACTCTTCGATTATCAAGGCGATCTAATTATTTAAGGCTAAACTCTTGGGATCCTGCCCCAAAAAGTGGCCTTAAATCTGACAGCCAATCAAAGGCAATCAATGTAAAAGATTTGCACATATGGCATGAATACGTGGCAAGAAGCCCATGTGGCTCAGATGGCTATACGGTTGGAACGACCATCCGGCTCAGAAGGCCATGCGACTGAGGGGGCCATGCGGTTGAGACACCCATGCGGTCAGAACATCCTATGTGGCCCGAAGAGTTGTTACATGGCCATGCTTCTTATTCAAAGTATTTTAATTTTGTAAAATTGAAAACTTTGAAGGGGGTCTTGTAGAAGCATGGAAAAGAATAAAGAAAGGTCTATGCGGCCAAGAATCTTCATACGGCTCAGAGAGCCCATGCGGCTCAGGAGTCCATGCGGCTCAAACGTCTATGCGGCTCAGATAGGCCCAAAGCCACGTGGCCATTTTCTTTCCTTCATCTTTGGCTGCATTTAATGCCCTGACGGCTGACAGCTCTGACAAAAGACAACTCTGACATAAAGGCGCAATAATGACTGACATAATGGCACGTTCTTAGAAAAGAGGAGAAAATCTTCTTACAGCTGGCAGAATCCATCAAATCCCGAGGCATACGACTGCTGCATTTATGCGGCCGTCCATCTTCATGCGGCTGCATCCTTTATGCGGCCGTCCATCAGCATGCGGTTGCCCACTTCATGCGGCCGCCCATCTTCATGCGGCTGCATCCCTTATACGACCGCCCATCAGTATGCGGCTGTCCACTCCCATGCGGCTACCCATCTTCATGAGGCTGTTCATCCCCATGCGGCTGCCTATCTTCATGCGACCGTTCATCCTCATGCGGCCCACTCATATGTGGCTCTGTCAAGATGACCCAGTGAGGACACGTGGCACTTGTCACGACGATTAAGACACGTGGCAGTCTTATCTTCCTGGAATTATGGATGCTAACAAATCCTAACAAAATCAGATTTGTTACAATCACCATAAGTGCCCAGATCAAATCAAATCGAGCAAATTAGACACGTGGCAGGCCATTATAAGTTGCGAATATTTATGGCAATCTACATTTATTGTCCACAGAGATTTAATACAATCACATTAATTGCTTAAATCTATTATATTCAGGCCGTCGACTTTTGAGAATGGGCAATCATTGCAAAATCCTAATGATGCCCCACACTCTTATAAATAGCAAGGTGCTATTCCCTTGCAAACAACACACAGATCCCCCCGGATCCAGAGAGAGTCAGAGAGAGAATATACAGAGATCGAAAAGATAGAGGAGCATATACAGAGAGAACAAGGAGAACATTTCTTCATCAACGCCAAGCAGTTCTTCTCCAGAGCCAAGGTTGCACCCGATCGTCCAAGGAGTAAGGCAGAGCTGCCGTCGCTTTTCCGAGCCTCTATCGTCACCCTCCAAAATCTAAAATAAACAATTGTACTTAGATTATTGTACCTAAGTTTTCGTCCCCAGGCTTTCTTTGTACAAGCGAGTTTGTATTGTGAAGTAAAAGTCCAGTCCTCCGATAATTGTTCTGTTCTTTTATATTTCATGGCAAACATGCCTCAGATGCTTTGCTTGAGCTTCTTGGTCTTTTGCTAACTTTTCTTTTATCCTATTGCAGTATCCAAGTCGAAGGTAGAGGCTATCGTGAAGGAGGAGATACTGCCTCCTCTCATCAAACAAGAGCTGGAGACTATTAAGGAGGAGGTGATACCAAAGTTCGGAGTCAAGGAAGAACCGGTGACCATCAGGGAAGAGATTACTCCCAAGATTGAAGTTGCCATTAAGGATGAGCCACTGTCAGAGGGCAGTAGCACCGGAAGTTTTGACCCCCCCCCCCCTCCCCCGTCCCTACAGAAGACCTCAACCAGATTGAGCCTTCATATGCAAAGTGGCTGAGGGAGTAGTACATGCCTCAACACAACTATGATCCCTTGCTGTAAGGATTCATTAGTTGTCTTACAATCGCTATTTCCGAGAATTTGAATAAAGTTAATGTCCCTATTTTGTTTAACTATTTCAGTCTGTCTTTTGAGATCCGAAGATGTAGTTTGTGTTTTGCTTCTTTTTGATGTCGATGTAATCCTTTACTTCCTACTTAAATGAAGAAATAAAGAACCTTTTGCTTTGTTCATTCTTTTGATGAATCTTGTGATTTTTGGTGGACCTATTATCTTTTGTGCACCTTGGTTTCTTGGTACAGATAATAAATTAAGAATGGAGGAAACCGACATATTTACCCAGAGTAGTATAGACGTGGTAAATATGGGGCTAATGGTAGAGTTTTTCTACTCAGAGGTGATATGGACGTGGTAGGAGTGAACTCTGTAGGGATGTATAGAATAACTCAGAGGTGATGTGGATGTTCTATGATTGACGTGCAACAATACGGGGATTGTTGTATGGGATGTTTACTCAGAGGTAATGTGACATGGTAAACATAGTAATGAGCATGATCCTACGTAGTGTAGAATTCTGCTTTGTGAGGGTATAGAGAAGCAACTCAGAGGTGATGTGGACATGGTTGTCCTCCTACTGGGTATGCAATGGAACAACTAGGTTCCAGAAGCACTTGATTGTCAAAGAAGGGGAGTGAATTTGGTTATCAGGTTCACAAATTCCCTTGCTGGGGAGAGGAAAGTATATTTGAAAGATGTCAGGAATAGAAATTCTTTAGGAACTTGTCGTTGATAGATATCATGAACAAGTCCACATTAGGTTGAGCGAGATGGTATGTATCGTTTGACTATACTGTCTCTATGATGAAGGCTCCTTCCTATTTGGGTTCGAACTTTCTCGGTGTCTTATGAGTCATCACCATCGGTCTCCTGACTGCTAGGACCAGGTCGCCTACATGGAAAGTCCTCTATTTAAATCTTCTGTTGAAAGCCTGTGAAATGCGGGCTTGATAAAGTTCGATGCGTTGTTGAGCCAAGAGGCATTTTTTATCCAACGCTTCCAACTCTTGCAAACGGTAACATTGATTGTCTTCTTCCATCAGCTGGTTTGTGATCGCTACTCGGAGTTAGGGCATCTGGATCTCTAGAGGTAGTACTTCTTCGCTTCCATAGACCAAAGAGAATAATGTGTTACCCGTCGGGGTCCGTACCGTCGTGTGATAGGCCCAAAGGCATTCACCGAGCTTCTCGTTCCAGTCGTGCTTGTTGGATGACACGACCTTTTTGAGTAGCTTGATGATGGTTTTATTAAAAGCTTCAGCCAATCCGTTTGTTGTCGGATTGTAGGCGGTTGATGCCATATTCTGAATATGATTCTTGTCGCAGAATCTACTGAACGCATGGCTGATGAATTAAGGACCGTTGTCGTGGATGATCCTTCGGGGCACCCCAAAATGGTAGATGACATAATGCTTGATGAATCTTATCACCTTTGAGCTTTTCACCTCTGTCAATGGTACTGGTTCTACGCATTTAGAGAAGTAGTCAGTGATTGCTAGGATAAAACGGTATCTCCTAGTTGAGGGAGGGGTGATAGGTCCCACGATGTCCATGCCCTAGGCTTCAAATGGCCAAGAGGCGACCGTAGGATGTAGAGACCCTAACGGTCTGTGGATGAAATCGGCGTGTAGCTGGCAAGCACAAAATTTCTTTGCATACTCGACAGTATCGGCCATCATGATGGGCCAGTAATAGCCCATACGTCGAAGTCGATCCTGTAGCTAAGGACCTGTTTGATGGGCTCTGCATGTTCCGTTATGAGCTTTTCGAAGAGCTTCGACTGCTTCCTTATTTGATAGACATCGAAGAAGAAGTCCATCGCAGGAGCGTCAGTACAGCATTTTAGAGGCTGTATCGTAATAGAACCAGAGCAAGTGCCTTCTGACTGAGACTGCTTCTTTTAGGTCCTTCGGAAGGATTCTGTAGACGGCAAAGTCGATAAACGGAAACCTCCAGTCTCTGATGTTGATGCCAGTGTCTGTATCCATGACATAAGTTGTCTGCATACACAGATTGTTTCTGGGGCATGCCAAATCCCGGCCCACCACTGTAATGAAGTGTTACGTGCCGACCGGTGCTGCTAATGAGGCAACAAGTCCGGCCAGAATGTCAGCTTCTAAGTTTAGTAGCCAAGGCACATGTCTTATGAAGAATTCAGTGAAGGTTGAGATGATGTCCAATGCTGCTTTGTGATAAGAGATCAGATCTTCATGGCGGACCTCGTATTGTCCTTGAACTTGATTGACGATAAGCTTCGAGTCACCGTAAGACTCGAGGTATTCTACCCCCAGCTATTTTCTTAACTGGAGTCCCATGATGAGGGCATTGTACACTGTAACATTGTTGGAGCACGGCTTTGAAAGGAAAAAGACACGTTTGATGACCAACTTGTCGGGAGAGATCAGGACTACCCCCACTCCTGCGATGATCTGGCCTTTGGGGCATGTTCTTGAAGCATCGTCGAAGAACATCCGCCAGACGGGATTTTCTTCGATAATGTTTGATTCTCGCACTTCATCTGGAATGTCTTCATAGAGTTTAGACGATTCCAGAATTGGATGCGCGGCTAGGAAGTCGGCCAGTGCTTGGCCCTTGACAGCTTTTTGCGGGATGAATACCATGTCATATGGTGTCAATAGTATCTCCCAAGTAGTCAATCAAGAGTTTAGCGCTCCCGGCTTTGTTATGAGTACTCTAAGCGGGTTGATTCGGGAGATGACATGAATTGTCTGTCCCGAGACATAATGGCGAGTCTTCTGGATGGCGAACACCAGAGCTAGATACTCCTTTTCGATGGGGTTGTACCAGTGTTCGGCCCCGATCATTATCCTGCTGAGGTAGTAGATGGCTTGCTCGTGGCCCGCATGATTGATCTAGGCCAACAAAGCACCACAAAAATGGTCTATTGTGCGGACATAGAGTATAAATGGTTTGCCTACGACGGGTGCCACCAAGATTGGGGGGGCTTGTCAGATAAGCTTTGATGTTGTCGAAAGCTTTCTGACATTCTTTCGTCCAGATATAGGAGACTCCCTTCTTTATGAGCTTGGTGAAGGGCTGGCATTTCTCGGAAAGGTTCGCGATAAACCTTTGGATGTATGCAAGACGTCCCTGCAGGCTTCGAAGTTCTCTAAGATTCTTCGGAGGGTCCATATCAAGGATGGCTTTAGTCTTCTCGAGGTCGACATGGATGCCTTTTGTAGTGATAATGAAGCCATGAACTTTCTACTAGAAACTCTAATGAAGGATTTGGCATGGTTCATCTTGAGCTGATGTTCCCGCATGAGATTGAAAACTGTCTTCAGATCTTCTAGGTGATCGCCTCAAAGACGACTCTTGATGGCGACATCGTCAACATAGCATTCGACTATTTTGCGGAGGTGCTGGCGGAAGATGGTACTCATAGCTCTTTGGTATATGGCACCTATATTCTTCAGGCCAAAGGGTATTACTGTATACTAGTAAATCCCCTTCTGAGTCCTGAATGACGTATGCTTTTTATCGCCCGAGAACATCTTGATTTGGTTATAGCCCGAGTACCCGTCTATCAAGGATATGCACTCGAAGCCACATGAATTATCGATCATTATGTCGGTGATCAGGAGTGGAAACTCGCCATTCGGACAAGCCGAGTTGAAGTCTCAGAAGTCAATACAGACCCGAATCTTTCTATTCTTTTTGGTGACGGGGACGACATTGTCTACCCACTCCGAATGTTGCTCTTCACGAATAAACCCGCTGTCTAGGAGTTTATCTACTTCTTTGTCAATAGTATCCATAATATTGGGACAGAAGCGTCACTGTTGCTGCTTAACGAGCTTAGCGTCAGGTAAGATATTAAGCTTGTGCATTATGACTTGTGGGTCGAGCTCCGGTATGTCTTCGTAACTCCAGGCAAAGACGTTGATGTATTCTTTGACTAGTTGGACCAAAGATTCATGATCCTTTCTCGCCAAGCTCTTGCTAATAAAAATAGGATTGGATGAAGATCTATCCTCGAGGTCGATCTGCTCGACTTTGACTTCGGTAGGGGGTTCTTGTAATTCAAAGCGAGATTCCCATTTTGCGCCTAGGTATTGAGCCCAGGGTTCTTCTTTGAATAACTCCATTGTTTGATTGTCATCTTCATCTTCTGAAGGATGTGCAAATGTTATGTTGGCTGATAGCACCTTCCGGAAGATTGAGTCGACGCTGGGGTCGGAGTCTCATGTTGAAGCCTCAGACGAGTGGGAGTGTGCGACGTCTTCTGCTTCTGAACTTTTTGGGGTTGTTGGGGGCATGATGTAGCCTACCCCCCGTCGAGTTCGGTGATAATAGTCTTGTGACTTCCCTTTCGGAATAGGGAGTCATAAGGGAAGACGTCGGCCCTTGCCATAGTTTAGACCCTGGGCGCTTTTCAGGTTGTAGCTCATCTTTTGGATGAGATACTTGGCTCGATCATTATACCGGTAAATTTATATTCTGTCGGTGTCGGGTTTTGGCTCCGTCGGTGGAAGACCTTGGTGACGCTCGATTTTGACGAAGATGATAGGTTTTTTGTCCTGGTTCCGAGGCGGAACTATATAACAGACTCCTTGGTATAGGACTACTCGATTTATATGATTAACAGTCGTTATTTGTGTTTGCAACGACCGTCGAGCATTATCTAGAGTGTGCATGGCATTCCAATATGGAAGACTAGAATAATTGAAAGATACTCTTTTATTGATAAAATACGGGATCTTGTCTCGAGGGTGTTGACCCAAACTGGATCACAGTCAACCTAATCTTGATATTTAACAAATCGATATTTGACATGATCCAACTCAACACATAAATCGTCAATCAAGCTACAAATCAGACGACTAACACATATCAAGTCAGATAATCAACATCAATGACTGCTCGACGAATACTGCTGGAACTTGTCATCGAAAGTCTGTATTTTTATAATTTTATTTGAGTCTAGGCTATTGTACGTTGAGTCGCACTGAGCACCTCATCCATAGACTAGATAACCAAGAAGCCCCACAAACAAAAAGCCAAACTACCAAAGCCTATTTAGCCCAATGAGCATTCTGTCTCCAAGGAGGCAGAGTTCGGGCCGAACTCTGCCCCCACACAGAGTTCGGGTCGAAATATGTCTCATAATTTCTAGGATCTAATTTTTAGGGATTGCTCATTGCAAGTTGTCCAACGGCCATAATTTTTGAATTTTGGACAGAGTTCTGGCCGAACTCTACCTCCCAGAACTAGTATATATAGGCACCCCTTTCTTCTATTTCAAATTATCCAATCTTTTCATCTTTTCTCTCTTATAGCCTATACATCCTAAGAGCCATACTCTTCTCATCTACTAGCCATAAAACTTCTCAAGCCTACAAGGTGCTCGGTGCGAGTCAATTAGAAGTTTTGTGCAAGAGTCTTGAAGAAGTTACTTGGATAATTCTAAGTTTCGCCTCAACGATCTTTTCAAGAAGTTGGCGTACTCTTCTGTGTAAAGGCACGTGGTTGTAAAGCTATTTTACAAATAATGGATTTCAATCCTAAGCTAGAGTTCTCAGGCCTCGACTAGTCCTCAACGAGGGAAACCAGGTTAAAAATTATTGTGTCTGCGTATGCTTTCTGATCTTTATTTAATTTTTGCAATTATACTCTGATTATTTATTTACTAGTTGGGATTGAATAGAATTGATTTTTTAATTGATCATTATTGTCACAAGTACTCTATTCACCCCCCTCCCTCTAGAGTTGCCTACACGTACTTCAATTGGTATCAGAGCTCTGTTCTCTTAATACAGGACTTACATCCTAGAGTTGATCCATGGCAACCACACAACCCATCTCTACCAACTGGGGTGAGGGTTAATCCACAAATAGGCCACCCCTATTTGATGGGACCAACTACACATATTGGAAGACTAAAATGAGTTTTTATCTTAAGTCTCTAGACTTTGACCTGTGGACTGTAGTCACTGATGGCTACAAGAAACCTCCCAGAATAACTTCGAGGAGAGTCACGTCAAGAAACCCCACGACAAGTATACTGATCAGGAGAAGAAACAGGCAAGTCTAGACGCAAGGGCTATTAATGCTCTTTTTTGTGCCATAGACAGGACTGAACTCAACAGGGTCTCCACATGCAATACCTCGCATGAAGTATGGAAGCTTTTGTAGGTGACTCATGAAGGGACCATGCAAGTCAAAGAATCGAAAGTCACCCGTTTGACACAGGAGTACGAGGCTTTCAAGATGAAGCCTAATGAGACGATCACTCAAATGTTCACCAGATTCCTCGACGTCATCAACCCGCTATCCTCTCTTGGAAAAGATTATTCCAAACATGAGAAGATACGCAAAGTGCTAAGAGGATTGCCGAAGGTTTGGAACCCCAAAGTCACGATGATCATCGAAGGCAATATTCTCACAGCAATGTCTCTAGAAACGTTGATGGGCAAGTTGATGACACATAAGCTCGATCTAAAAGACTTCGAAGAAATAGCTCCAAAAGAGAAGGAGATTGCATTGAGAGCTCATCGCCGAAGAACCAGCCCAGAAGACACTGATGACGACGACTACGAAGGTGACGATCAAGATCTCTTAGTTCGAAACTTCAAAAAGTTTCTACGCTTCAACAAAAAGAAGAGAGAACAAGAGACGATAAGGAAGAACCCACCTGCTTCGGATACAAAAAGATTAGACATGTCAAGAAAGATTGTCCCTTAGCAAAGAAGGGGAGCAGATATGAGAAGAAGTACAAAAAGCTAACTACAAGGAAGTATGCCAACACTAGCATCTGGCATGTAAGTGTGGCTAGTGAGTCAGACGAGGAAGAGGACTCTCCACAAAACACGGCTAACATCTGTCTAATGACAACTTCAGAAAAGGTAAAAGATTCTTTTGATGATTTCTCATTTGATAAACTTGGTGATATTTTGGTGATCTACTTGAAGATCACAAAAAGGTAATCAATAAGTATAAATATGCAAAGGATAAGATCAAGGACTACAAAACCGAGATCCATAGACTTTCATGTTTACTAGAAGATGTTAGAAACACTACACCCACGAAAAATACTGAAGAGGTATCCAAGCTTAAATTAAGCTTACACGATGCCGAATCAATCATTGAGAAACAAACACTTGAAATTACGAATTTAAACAAAGAACTTGTTGAAGAGAAAAACAAGTTCAAAATTATTACAGGTAGAATACACGGTCTTACTACTAAATATGATGAGTTGAATGTTGTCTCCAAAAAATTAGAGATTAAACTCGGCAAGCAGGTTGTACAACCGCAAGTTCAGTCTCACAGTCACAACACGTACAAACACGTGCCAACTCAACACAAAAAGGCACGTCACCACAAGAACACTCATCCACATGCTAAACAAAATCATGCTTTCATGTACACCTATTCACATGCGGCACGTAAGACACATACACGTAATCATTATCATCATCATGCTGCTGCACACAGTTTATCCAGCTATTGCATACAGTCATTACGATCATTATAGTTACCCTGCTGCTGCACACAGTCACCATACTCACACTACTGCTGCACGTTGCTATCATCATCCTACTTATAGACATCACTATCAACATGCTCCTAGTATAAACATGCATGCTAGATGTACATATTGTAATCTACATGGACACATTTCTCCACAATGTAGGATTAGGAGATTAGTAGATAGAAATATATATACATGGGTACCAAAGTCTAACCTCTCATGAACCAAAAGAATCTGGGTACCAAAGGTCACATCTGCTCGTGGTGTAGGTGGAACTTCCCTCCTCAACTAGAAGCAAGTAGATTCTCGATAGTGGGTGCTCGCGACATATGACTGGAAATGCAAATCTATTCGCAATACTATCGATGAAAAAGGAAGGATACATTTCCTTCGACAAAAACCTTAAAGGCTACATCATAGGTAACGGTACAATTGGTTATCCTCCCTCTCCTGTTATCAATGATGTCTATTTAGTGATCGAGTTAAAGTATAACTTGCTCAGCATTAGTCATCTTGCTGATCACGGTTATGATATTAACTTCGGGAAAACTAAATGCTTTATCTATGATCGATCAACTAGAGACATCGCTTTTGAAGGGATAAGGAAAGATAATATTTATATTTTCTATCTATCTAGTGATACTAATAGTGCAGGAATATGCCTTTACGCTCATAAAGACGAAAAGCTCCTATGGCATCAGCGTCTTGGTCATGCCAACATGGATACTATATCCAGATTATCTACTAAGAAGATAGTCAGAGGACTGTCGGATATCACATTCAAGAAAGACACGGTATGTGTCGAATGTGAAAAGAATAAGGCTACCAAATCTTTCTTTAAATCCATAAACACTGTAAGTACTATCCGACCTTTGTAATTACTTCATATGGACATATTTGGTCCTAGTAGAGTAGCCAGTCTTGGCGAAAAACTCTACGCTTTTGTTATTGTAGATAATTTTTCAAGATTTACATGGATTTTCTTTCTTGCAAACAAAAGTGATACAATTTTTGTTTTTAAAGTATTTGCTAAAAAGGTCCAAACTGAAAAAAGCTACATGATTACTCGTATCCGAAGTGATCATGGTGGTGAATTTAAAAATTCTAATTTTGAAAAATTTTGTGATTCAAATAGTTTTAGTCATGAATTTTCGTGTCCAAGAACTCCTCAATAAAATGGTGTTGTAAAGCGGAAGAATAGAACTCTTGGCGATATGGCTAGAGTTATGGTGGAAAGAGAGCATGGTGAACGAATTATTGGCTGCTTCCATCCGTCCTGGGGAGAGCCAAGAAGAAAATTTGGATGCCAACCTCCTTTAATCCATGTCTATTATCATGTAGAACGTACGGGGGGCTAAGTGGAAGGAGATAACCAACCTGGTGTATCAAAACAAATGTTTATTAGTCTCTATTCTGGAGAGTAAAGTAAAGTTAGCGAGCAGGCTTACGAGTAGGACTCCTACTCATTGGGAAGGTGTACACAATCTCGAAGAGTGCGACATGGCACGTATATGGATGATGTGGGACGACCGCACTTTGATCGGTCAGGTTAGATTCTTATCTGAACAACTTATTATTTTGAATCTAACAAACAAATATGGCTTCCAATTCGCTTTAGGGGCTGTATACGGCCATAATGACAGGAGAAGGAGATTCCAACTCTGGAGGGACATTGTAAAGATCTCTGCAGAGATAGAGGACACTCTTCTTCTAGTCCTGTGTGGTGACTTTAATGACGTGTTAGCTACGTCAAAGAAGCTGGGAGGAAGACAAGTTCCTACTCCGTTACTTAAGGACTTCCAGGACTGTTTACTCAGCTCTGGTTTGGTATGCATCGCTCACTGTAATGTCTGTTGTTCGTATTACGTATTTGGAATACATATACGTATTTTATCTTGTATTTGTATATCTCTTTGGTTTGGCTTGGCTTGTTTACTCTCGGTTTGGGTTGGCTTGGTTCGGCCGGCCCAATGCTTGGTTCATCATGGGCCAAGGGTGGAACACCTTAGCCTATGCTTCTCCTTCATTTCCACCACAACCCCCCCTCTTTATTATCCCCACCAACCTTCTCTCTCCTCCATAATTCTTATTTACTTCTCCTTCCCCCACCATTACTCTTCTCCACCAACCAAGAACACCATAGGCAAGTGCAACTTGCTTCCACAAGAGAACTCCTTTTGATGGTTTCATTAGCGTCTCCTCATGATTCTAAACCACATTAGAACTTGTCATTTTCCATTTTGAGGCTTTAATTCTTGCAGATCTAGAAATTAGTTATTTTTGGATTTTGGTGGTTTTGATCTATCAAGCTTCTTTGTTTTCAAGTTTTGATGGTTTCATGTTGTGGGAAATTTCATTCTACCCAATTTTGACCTTTGAAAAGTTGGATTCGGACTTGTTTTGACCAAGATATGGACAATTAAAGCTTAGATTCAACTTTAGAGTTCTTGCTGTTCTTGCCATTTGGAGAAGACAGTGAACAGTGAGCTAGCTTTTTAGCTTATGCCACTGAGCTGTACGCTGCTCTTTAGCGAGCGTACGCTAGCCTTGGTACGCTGCTCTTTAGCGAGCGTACGCTAGCCTTGGTACGCTGCTCTTTAGCGAGCGTACGCTAGCCTTGGTACGCTGCTCTTTAGCGAGCGTACGCTAGCCTTGGTACGCTGCTCTTTAGCGTGCGTGCGCTAGCCTTGATACGCTGCCTGTTGGCAGCGTATCTTTTGCGTATGCCAGCGTGAGCGTGCCCTAGACCCTTTCGTACGCTAGCTCAAGCGTACGCAGTCTTGAGCGTACTCTAGCTTGAGCGTACGCTGACCTGTAGCTTGAGCGTGCCCTTGTGTACGCTGACCCTTGCATACGCTTCCCATTGGGAGTGTATGGTCCCTTTGGTACACTAGCTCGAGCGTACGCAGACCTGAGCGTACGCTGGCTTGAGCGTAGCCTGATTACCCTTGATCTTCTATAGTCCTGTATATTGATATTTTATTAGATATTTTACGTCCATTTTATATCCTTACGTCTTTTGTCCTGAACTTGATAATCACGAATTTACTTGATATGTTTGGAATTGATAACTGAGCATGACGTGATAGTGACCCGCAGTGGTGCACTCCTGACACAATAACCTGATATGACCTGATAGTGGCCCGTCGTGGTGCACTCCTGACGAGTACACTTGACCTGATAACCTGACATGTTATATCTTGATAAGCTGTTACAACGGCTACTTGACATGACATGACCTGTATAATAACCTGGACACCGTAGGCAATTTTGCTTGTATAAATAAACCAGTCCTGTCTTGCATCATGTCTAGGACAGGGGCTCCTGAGTACCACGGTCAGGAGTACCTACAAAAATGGACTAAGGCTAATAACTAGATTAATACATTAGTCATGAAGAGATTTCCCAGCTACAAGCAATTCCGTTACCTGGGCACGCCTTGGGATCTGTAGCCTGCCGTCGAGTAGGGCACATTTCCAGCACATTGTCATGTGTTGCACCCTTCAAGCTACCTAAGGGTACATTTATTTCCTGGACGATGTGCCCACCTGAATTCAACTCTAATCTTTTAACCTGGGTAACCTGGATGGTCTGCAGGGCTTGTGGCTGTATAACAATCTCACTGCATCTTGATAGTAACTAGGCTTGTGACAACCCTAGTTAGTTAAAGTATCAAGCCGTAATTCTTGCTTGGCCGTGAAGTGATTGGACGGAGTCTAACCAGTCTAGTCTTGCCCTGATCCTGTTCCAGATTATTGAATGACCAGAATGCTTGTATTTATTTTACCGATAAATGGTGAGAATTCCAAGCTCTGTTCAGACGAAGGGTTATAACCCCGGTCCTTGTTTGGTTTACGGGTTGTAACCTGGTTATCTGAATAGTTCCATGGTTATCTCGTCGTATATCATCCTGGTGTATTTTCTTTATTTCCAGTTCTTACTTTTATTTATATCTTGTGCTGATTGCTGGTTTTAGTTCTTAAGTGAAGCCTCCTTTGTGGCACTTGCTCTTTCTGGGGTCTGACCCAGCTGGTTTTGTGTGGCCAGATTTCGGAGCAGCTCCAGAGGATCTACCGACCTTCCAGCCAGATGGTGGCCACTAGACGGAACCCTGGCAACGAGTGGGTTATTTTTGGCTCTCCCGCTCTATTGTAAAAATATTCTTTTGAGGTGTTTAGCCGACGAGCACCTGTTTAGCTCGGTTGCACTTACTTACGGTCTGCCTACGGGCTGTAACATGATTAACATATCCTAGGGTTGATCATGTATGACTAAGCTCTTGCTAGTCCTAATATTTTGTAACGACTAGCTTCATGATCAGCTGAATATATGATATTTGGGATGCCTTATTATTGTATATTTAATGATCATACATCTTGTAACTTTTACTTACTTGCTTGTGATTGAGACACTAGGCTTGTTCATGACCTTAAGAGACTGCTGGCTTGTAGATAAACCCTCATGTATCTAGACAGTCGTGACCGTATAGCGAGATGGATTCCATTTCATATACGTAGCTGGCTATGTCTGCCCCCGCTCTCCAGTATTCTGGTTCTGGGGCGTGACATGGTTTAAGTGGTGGCCCATGCAGGTCTTGCAAATCGAGATATGTGAGGGTTTACCGAATAGATGTCTCAATCAGTATTTGTCCTTGATCTCTGCTCGTATCTTCTGAATCCCTGGATTCTTGTCCTGATCATATGCTTGTATCGTTGATCTGTCCTGGTCCTTCCTTATTGTTTCCTATGTCGTCTTCTTCAGCGGCATTGTTCGTGGTCCTACCGACCAGCAAGGCGGAGCACCTCCCGCGGACCAGCAGCAACCTGGAGATCAAGCCCAGCATTCCGGAGTAGCCTCCAGAGTCGTGCCCTCTGATGGAGAACCACCAGTCCAGCCAGTTCAGCCTGCCGAGCCTGATGATGGCACTTCGGTAGGTCTCATTGGGACCTTGATAGCTTCTCAAGATCGTCGTGGAGATGCTTTGCAACAGGCAGTGGCGGATGCTTTGACTAGAGGTGGTCATCCAGGGAACAGTGCGGCCAACAGCTTCAAGCGCTTGAACCCTCCCTTCTTTGACGGTAGTGAAGATGCTATCGCAGCAGATGCGTGGCTTCAGGACACAGAGGTGATTCTAGAAGCAGCCAGGACCCCAGAGAACGAGAAGGTGGCCATTGTGCGCCTGCAGTTGTTAGATCTTGCCCGCAGCTGGTGGGCAGCGCAGGCCGTTGGATTAGCAGTACCCATTACTTGGGCAATATTCAGAGAGAGATTCCAGACCAAGTATTTCGATGCCATGGCTCGGTATGATCTGCAGATCCGGTTCACTAATCTGAAGCAAGGAGGCAGGACGGTCGACGGATATGCGGTCGAGTTTTCTAGACTCAGTCGATTTGCTCCCACTTTGGTGGCAACCGAGTATGATCGAGCCCAGCGGTTCCAGCAAGGGCTTCATCTGGAGATTTTGTTGGCAGTTGAGCAATTTGAGCATCAGACTTTTGATGCAGTCTTGAGAGCAGCCAGGAGGCATGAGTATCCCTCCCAGAGGATTGTGGATAGGGTCGGAGGTCGGAAGAGATCTCACGGCCAGATGAATCAGTCTTCAGCACCAGCCCCGACAGCCAGGGCTTTGACTATTGGAGCTCCGAGACGGGCGGCCTCAGTAACGTCGGTTCAGCATTCAACTCCGACGCACCTTCAGCAGCAGATGCAGAAGCAATCTCCCGCAGTGGGCTGTTCTCATTGTGGAAAGCCAGGCCATGTGGTGACAGAATATCGCGGGGCACAGGGATTGTGTCTGGCTTGTAGAGCACCAGACCATAGGGTTGGATCCTGCCCGAATAGGGGTGGTTCATCATCGTCCAACCTTTCTAGCTCTTCGGTGAGAGGACCAGCTCCGGTCCAGCAGCAGCAGTATCCATTGTCGAGGCCCTTGCCGCCTCAAACCCATGTGTTCCAGCAGCAGAACCCCCAGCAGTATGCACAAGGCCAAGCCCAGAGTCAGAGCAGACAGCGAGGATTTCAGCAGAGGGGACCAGCACCCCGAGGGCATGGTCAGGCTATGGTGATGACCATAGAGGAAGGATTGGCACCAGGAGAGGTAGTGGCCGGTACTATTCTCGTCAACTCCTTTCTAGCTTCAGCTTTATTTGATTCTGGAGCATCGCATTCATTTATGTCTGCACGATTCACGACACGGATAGGATTGGAGCCCGAGTCATTATCAGTAAGGCTTAATATACTTACTGGTAACGGACTTGTGGGAGTAGATAGAGTATTTTCTTCGTGTCGGATCGTAGTTAGCGGTAGAGAATTCCCCGCTAGATTGATAGAGTTCCCGATGGCCGATTATGATGTGGTCCTAGGGATGGATTGGTTGAGGAACCAGTATGCTAGGATAGACTGCCACATTGGCAGGGTTATTTTTAGCATTCTAGGCGAGCCAGAGTTTTCTTTCTCCTGAGGCAAAGTTGAGTCATCTCCTCCAGTATTGCGGATGGCAGTAGCAGCAGTTCAGTTGCCCAGGATAGTCGAGGAGTTCCCAGATGTTTTTCCAGAAGAACTTCCAGGTATGCCTCCGGAGCGGGAGATCGAGTTCACTATAGACTTGATTCTTGGGACAGCCCCAGTGTCAGAGCGAGTCTACAGGATGGCGCCATCAGAGTTGGAGATCTTGTACAAGATGATTGAAGAACTCAGAACCAAGGGATTCATTCGTGCTAGTGGATCGCCTTGGGGAGCCCCGATGCTTCTTGTGAAAAAGAAGGATGGTACGTCCAGGTTATGTGTTGATTATCGTACCTTGAACTCAGTGACAATCAAGAACAGATACCCTCTTCCGAGGATAGATGACTTGTTTGATCAACTCAAGGGGGCATCAGTATTCTCGAAGATTGATTTACGCTCAGGTTATCATCAGATCAGAGTCAGAGAGCAGGACATCCCGAAGACAGCTTTTAGATCGAGATATGGGCATTGGGAGTTCCTTGTTATGCCTTTTGGAGCAACCAATACGCCGGCAGTATTCTTGGATCTCATGAATCGCATCTTCATGCCTTACTTGGATCAGTTTGTGATTGTGTTCTTGGTTGACATCCTGGTCTACAGCAAGAGTGAGACAGAGCATGAGCAGCATCTTCGTATAGTTCTTCAGACTCTCAGGGAGCACCAGCTGTATGCCAAGTTCAGTAAATGCGAGTTCTGGCTCGATCGCATTTCGTACTTGGGTCATATCATCACCAGAGGAGGAGTAGAAGTGGATCCCCAGAAGATTGTGGCTATTGAGTCATGGCCAGTGCCCAGCACAGTTGCAGAGGTTCGTAGTTTTCTTAGATTGGCCGACTACTACCGGCAGTTTGTTTTGGATTTTGCTCAAATTTTAGCGCCATTGACCCAGTTGACCCGCAAGGATACGCAGTTTGCTTGGACAGCAGAGTGTCAGAGTTCTTTTGAGCAGTTGAAGCGAGGCCTGATAACAGCACCTATTTTCACGCTTCCAGATGGGACCGGAGGATTCTCAGTGTACTGTGATGCTTCAGGCAGAGGTTTAGGATGTATTCTGATGCAGCATGGGAAGGTAATAGCTTATGCGTCACGACAACTTCGTGATCATGAGAGGAATTACCCAACCCATGACTTGGAGCTGGCAGCAGTGGTATTTGGACTTAAGTTGTGGAGGCACTGGGTAGAGATTTTTACCGACCACAAGAGCCTGAAGTATATTTTTACCCAGAAGGATCTTAACATGCGTCAGAGGAGATGGCTGGAGCTGCTTGTGGATTATGATGTCAACCTGCAGTATCACCCTGGGAAGGCCAATGTTGTTGCGGATGCATTGAGCAGGAGAGCGGAAGTTTATTTTCTAACAGCACAACCAGAGCTGTTAGCAGATCTTCAGAAGATGGGTATTGAAGTTGTTCTCCCTTCCAGTGTGGCCTTGATGGCCAGTATGCAAGTTCAATCCACTATAGTCGAGAGGATCCGGATGGCACAGTCGGCAGATTCCAAGCTTCAGCGACTCAGAGCAGAGTGTGAGGCAGGACGAAGACCAGAGTTATACATTCATGAGGATGGTACACTTAGGCATGGTAAGCGTCTTTGTGTACCCAGTGGAGATATCAGACAGGAGATCATGTCAGAAGCGCACAGTTCGCAGTATTCCATCCATCCCGGCAGTACGAAGATGTACCGTGATATCCGGCAGCATTTCTGGTGGAATGGCATGAAGCGGGAGATAGCTCGATTTGTCTCTCGGTGTTTAGTTTGCCAACAAGTTAAAGCCGAACATCAGAGACCGGCTGGACTTCTTCAGCCCTTACCGATTCCAAAATAGAAGTGGGAGCATGTGACCATGGATTTTGTGACTGGACTACCTAGATCCCCAGCTGGTAGAGATGCTATTTGGGTCATTGTGGACAGGCTTACCAAGGTAGCGCACTTTCTCCCGTTCAGAGTTGGTCAGTCGACGGCTCAGCTAGCGGAGATGTACCTCAGGCAGATCATCAGATTGCACGGTGTCCCAGTCAGTATCACCTCGGACCGAGATTCAAGATTTACGTCGCACTTTTGGCGTAGCTTGCAAGAGAGTTTGGGAACTCATCTCCAGTTCAGTTCAGCATACCACCCGCAGACAGATGGCCAGTCGGAGCGCACGATCCAGACTCTTGAAGACATGTTACGGTCTTGCACACTTGGCTTCGGTGGTTCATGGAAAGATCACTTGCACCTGGTAGAATTCTCGTACAACAATAGTTTCCAGGCCAGTATCCAGATGGCACCGTTCGAGGCACTGTATGGTAGGAAGTGCAGATCCCCGCTAGCCTGGGATGATGTTGGAGAGAGACAGATGCTCGGTCCAAAAATGATTGCCCAGACAGTTAAAGTGGTCAGGTGAGTCAGAGATCATCTTCGAGTTGCCCAAGATCGCCAGCGCCATTGGGCCGATTCTCATCGGCGCCCTCTCGAATTTTCGGTCGGCGATCATGTATTCCTGAGGATTTTGCCTAACCGTGACGTCATTCGTTTCGGCGTACGGGGCAAGCTTAGTCCTAGGTATATAGGACCGTTTGACATTCTGGAACGAGTAGGAGATGTATCCTATCGTCTCGCTCTTCTACCGTCGCTAAGCGAGGTGCATGACGTGTTCCATGTATCCCAATTACGACGGTATATCTCGGACCCGAGCCACATCCTGGATCATTCGGAATTGGTTGTTGGTACCAACCTTTCGTATGAGGAGAGGCCCGTGTCTATATTGGACCGGAGAGAGAAGATCCTCAAGAACAAGACTATCAAGTTAGTCTGAGTTGCTTGGGGTCATCACTCTTTGGGGAAGTCAACGTGGAAGCGTGAGGATGATATCCGATCGCGATATCCTTACTTGTTTGACTCGTGAGGTATAATGTCTTTCTTATGCCTCATGCCTTCGATTTCTTGCTTGCATAATTGATTGATTGCCTAGTATAATTGCCTGTGATTAATGTAGCTTATCATTTGCTCCTCTAGCCTCTTGATTAAATTCCAAGGACGGAATTCTTTTAAGGTGGGTAGAGTTGTAATGCCTGTTGTTCGTATTACGTATTTGGAATACGTATACGTATTTTATCTTGTATTTGTATATCTCCTTGGTTTGGCTTGGCTTGTTTACTCTCGGTTTGGGTTGGCTTGGTTCGGCCGGCCCAATGCTTGGTTCATCATGGGCCAAGGGTGGAACACCTTAGCCTATGCTTCTCCTTCATTTCCACCACAACCCCCCCTCTTTATTATCCCCACCAACCTTCTCTCTCCTCCATAATTCTCATTTACTTCTCCTTCCCCCACCATTACTCTTCTCCACCAACCAAGAACACCATAGGCAAGTACAACTTGCTTCCACAAGAGAACTCCTTTTGATGGTTTCATTAGCTTCTCCTCATGATTCTAAACCATATTAGAACTTGTCATTTTCCATTTTGAGGCTTTAATTCTTGTAGATCTAGAAATTAGTTATTTTTGGATTTTGGTGGTTTTGATCTATCAAGCTTCTTTGTTTTCAAGTTTTGATGGTTCCATGTTGTAGAAAATTTTATTCTACCCAATTTTGACCTTTGGAAAGTTGGATTCGGACTTGTTTTGACCAAGATATGGACAATTAAAGCTTAGATTCAACTTTAGAGTTCTTGCTGTTCTTGCCATTTGGAGAAGACAGTGAACAGTGAGCTAGCTTTTTAGCTTACGCCACTGAGCTATACGCTGCTCTTTAGCGAGCGTACGCTAGCCTTGGTACGCTGCTCTTTAGCGAGCGTACGCTAGCCTTGGTACGCTGCTCTTTAGCGAGCGTACGCTAGCCTTGGTACGCTGCTCTTTAGCGAGCGTACGCTAGCCTTGGTACGCTGCTCTTTAGCGTGCGTACGCTAGCCTTGATACGCTGCATGTTGGCAGCGTGTCTTTTGCGTACGCCAGCGTGAGCGTGCCCTAGACCCTTTCGTACGCTAGCTCAAGCGTACACAGTCTTGAGCGTACGCTAGCTTGAGCGTATGCTGACCTGTAGCTTGAGCGTGTCCTTATGTACGCTGACCCTTGCGTACGCTTTCCATTGGGAGTGTATGGACCCTTTGGTACTCTAGCTCGAGCGTACGCAGACCTGAGCGTACGCTAGCCTGAGCGTAGCCTGGCTTGAGCATAGCCTGATTACCCTTGATCTTCTATAGCCCTGTATATTGATATTTTATTAGATATTTTACGTCCATTTTATATCCTTACGCCTTTTGTCCTGAACTTGATAATCACGAATTTACTTGATATGTTTGGAATTGATAACTGAGCATGACGTGATAGTGACCCGTAGTGGTGCACTCCTGACATAATAACCTGACATGACCTGATAGTGGCCCGTCGTGGTGCACTCCTGACGAGTACACTTGACCTGATAACCTGACATGTTATATCTTGATAAGTTGTTGCGACGGCTACTTGACATGACATGACCTGTATAATAACCTGGACACCGTGGGCGATTGTGCTTGTATAAATAAACCAGTCCTGTCTTGCATCATGTCTAGGACAGGGGTTCCTGAGTACCACGGTCAGGAGTACCTACAAAAATGGACTAAGGCTAATAACTAGAATAATACATTAGTCATGAAGAGATTTCCCAGCTACAGGCAATCCCGTTACCTGGGCACGCCTTGGGATCTGTAGCCTACCGTCGAGTAGGGCACATTTCCAGCACACTGTCATGTGTTGCACCCTTCAAGCTACCTAAGGGTACATTCGTTTCCTGGACGATGTGCCCACCTGAATTCAACTCTAATCTTTTAACCTGGGTAACCTGGATGGTCTGCAGGGCTTGTGGCTGTAGAACAATCTCACTGCATCATGATAGTAACTAGGCTTGTGACAACCCTAGTTAGTTAAAGTATCAAGCCGTAATTCTTGCTTGGCCGTGAAGTGATTGAACGGAGTCTAACCAGTCTAGTCTTGCCCTGATCCTGTTCCAGATTATTGAATGACCAGAATGCTTGTATTTATTTTACCGATAAATGGTGAGAATTCCAAGCTCTGTTCAGACGAAGGGTTATAACCCCGGTCCTAGTTTGGTTTACGGGTTGTAACCTGGTTATTTGAATAGTTCCATGGTTATCTCGTCGTATATCATCCTGGTGTATTTTCTTTATTTTCAGTTCTTACTTTTATTTATATCTTGTGTTGATTGCTGGTTTTAGTTCTTAAGTGAAGCCTCCTTTGTGGCACTTGCTCTTTCTGGGGTCTGACCCAGCTGGTTTTGTGTGGCCAGATTTCGGAGCAGCTCCAGAGGATCTACCGACCTTCCAGCCAGATGGTGGCCACTAGACGGAACCCTGGCAACGAGTGGGTTATTTTTGGCTCTCCCGCTCTATTGTAAAAATATTCTTTTGAGGCGTTTAGCCGACGAGCACCTGTTTAGCTCGGTTGCACTTACGGTCTGCCTACGGGCTGTAACATGATTAACATATCCTAGGGTTGATCATGTATGACTAAACTCTTGCTAGTCCTAACATTTTGTAACGACTAGCTTCATGATCAGCTGAATATGTGATATTTGGGACGCCTTATTATTGTATATTTAATGATCATACATCTTGTAACTTTTACTTACATGTTTGTGATTGAGACACTAGGCTTGTTCATGACCTTAAGAGACTGCTGGCTTGTAGATAAACCCTCATGTATCTAGACAGCCGTGACCGTATAGCGAGATGGATTCCATTTCATATACGTAGCTGGCTATGTCTGCCCCCGCTCTCCAGTATTCTGGTTCTGGGGCGTGACACTCACGCTGGTTACATATGGTCTAGGAGCAACAGTTCCTCAAAAAATAAAGTTGTCTACCAACTCAACTGAGCCCTTTGCAATAATAAATGGATCGAGTTGTTCCCCACCGTCAGAGCCGAAGGAATCCCGTATGGTACTAATGATTATACACATATCTTGATAAGGACGAGTATTGATGGCCCGACCCGAAGGAAGCTATTTCGGTTCAACAACGATTGGCCATTGGTATATGGATACATGGAAGCGGTGTCTCCTGGCTTGGACATGCACATTATAGGGCGAGCTCAGTACAGTTTAGTTCAGCGCCTAAAAACAGTAAAAATGGTGCTAAAAAATTGGAACAAAAGCCGATCTTATTCTAATCTTCTTGCACTAGAAGCGGAACTAAAGGATATTCAATCGCAGGTGCAAGCTAACCCGCTATCTAGCGGTCTCGCAGACAAGGAAATCCGTCTACAAGAGGCTGTCAGGACACTGAGGTTCCATGAGAAGATAAAATTATAGCAACAAGCCAAGTGCACTTGGCTCAAAGAGGGAGATCGATGTACTAAATTCCTTTATGCTACGGTGTGTGCTCTGAAAAAACAGGAACTCAGTCGCCGGTCTAATAGATGCAGATAGGAAAACTACAACAAACGACAAGGCTACAACAGATGAAGCTATCAGGTACTACACATCATTGTATAACTAGACAGATTATATAGACATCTTTCCAAATATTACCTGTAAACGTTTAGTTAAGAAGGAAGGGAATAGCTTGCTTAGCCGGGAGGTGGCCATGGAGGAAGTAGAGCAGATTGTTCGTGGAGCGAATCCGAATAAATCCTCAGGACCAGATGGTTTCAATGCTTCCTTCTTTAAACAACACTGGGATCAGGGTGTAGGAAATTTTTAGGACAGGTCGTCTACTGAAAGAATTGAACCATGCGTTCCTCTCATTGATCCCGAAGAAAGATGGTGCTAATGTGCTGGAGGATTTTCGGCCGATTGACTGCTGTAATTTTCTATATAAAATTATGTTGAGAATCAATAAGGGACTTTAGTCCCATATTGGAAAATGTACTATGAAGAGGAGTTGGAACCTCTATAAGTAGCAAGTAGTAGCCCATCAATAAAATTATCCATTATTCATTTTCTACTTGGTATCAGAGCCATAACCATCCATCCCTCCCAAAAAAAATTCCCTCACCCGGCTCCAGCGGCGGCTGACCCCCCCCCCTCCGGCTCCAGCGGCGACCCCCCCCGGCTCCAGCGGCGCACCCCACCCCCCCGGCTCCAGCGGCGCCCCCAGCTCCCCGGCTCCAGCGGCGACCACCCCTGTAAAACCCATATTTTTGGATTTCTGAATTATTGGCGAATTATTGGATTTTGTTACAGCATAGTTAGATTATTGGTAGTATTATTATATTTATTATTATTACTATTATTATTATTAGTCGGTATTCGAAAAAAATACTATTTCAAATTTATGGACAAGGATCTTTGATTGATTGCCCCATCCCGATTCCGTGTTCGGGGTCCAACTCCGACCCCGAGCAACCCGACCTTGATTCCCGTCCCAAATCCAAACTTCTTTCTAAAAACCGCTTTAAATTATTTTTGGAAAAAATATATACATGACATTATTTCTTTATAAAAAAAAACCAATCCAACGCGTCACAGCCACTCACCCGACCCCCCTATTTCCCTCCTACACGTTCACCTTTCCCCTCTATTTTCTCCCCACCACATTCCCTATTTACAGAAGAAGAAGAAGCAAACACACGCAACACCATCACCAGCACCATTTTTCCCCCTCTACTCTCAAAACTCTAACCCCATCCCCTACCTCCACCTTCACCAACCACAACCATCTCTTCCTCTCCTCCCTACGGCCAGCAATCCGCGGTCGACCTCCTATAGCCCGAGCGCCCCCTGGGCCTCCCGTGGCCAACGCAACCTTGGATCCCCGTTCCCTCGGTCGTACCCAGCCGGATCCGCCCGGCCCCGAGCCCTCTGGTCAGCTGGATCTGACCGCCCCCGACCGGCGTGGCCTTTCCGAGGTCAGACCCTTCTGACTGGCCCTCCGGCCCCTCCCGACCGGCCGGGCCGCTGTCCCCGCGGATCTTCCATCGATCGGCCTCTTCCGTCAACCCCTGCTGGCTAACCGCTGTCCGTCCCGCCGGCCTGACCCCGCTACCCACGGACCCGCCTTTCGTTTCGGCACTTCCTCTAGCCGACTCCCGCGCGGCCACCGCCTCCTGTCGATCCCGGCCCCTGACCCGTTGTCCGCGTGCTTCCCGCGATACTGCTGCCCCCGATCCCGCTGTCCGCCTTTGGCGGCCCCTCCGCTCATTTTTGTGCGCTGAACCAACATTGTTCGTACTTCTCCGTGCCCCGATCCGCTGTCCGCAGCATCTCGTGGGCCCAGATCCGCTGTTTCCGTAGCCGATCTTTGCTGTTCGCGTATTTTGGAGTTTTTTCGAGTCCGCAGAATTCATTTTTCTCCTATTTACATCTGAGAGCTCTAGCCGAGCACCCGAGGTATATTTTTGTGTCCTCGTGTCCCTTTGGGTTCTTGTTGATGATGACGCGGTCCCGACCCCATTTCGGGGATCGAAATTTGAGTCCGTTGCGTTTAGGGGATACGCACGACGTTTTATGTCGCGGCGTGGTTTTTCTGTGGTTCGGATTATTTACGCGGGACGCGTATATTTTTCAGATTCGTTATTTTCGGTTTACGGTTCGGCTTTATCTATATGTTGGCTTTTATCTATATGTGTGGGTTGTGGATTATTACTCTGGGTTGTAATATTATTGTGGATTGGTTTGGTGTATTCCCTGGTTTAGGACTTTCTTTTGGTGCAGGGATTTGTATTGCCTATGTAGCTGGATTGTCCAGTTACAGAGGAGGTGCTGTCCAAATTTTCAGTAAAACCCTTTTCGAAACACTGGTATTCAAATTAATTTCATAAAACAAAATCTACTTTTGAACTCGGTCTTTGTAAAAGGATTTCCAAATTGGTTGTTGGTTGGTTTGCGGTTTTTCGAGATTTTACGTATCCCCGGTTAGGCGACGACCGTATCGGTCGAATGAGCCTCGGCGAAACGCAAACGCTACAGGACCTTTCTGTACGTTGAGGTGTTAGCCAACAACGTGATACTTAATGACCAAGTCTGAGACATACCTATATTTTATATTCTATAAATTTATTTAGAACTCGTTACTTGGTATTTTTCATATTTCGAGTGCAGGGCCTCGGCCTCCTGAATTGACCGCTTCCCGACATTCAGAGCTCGCCAACAACTTTTAATATTTAATTAATTTATGTAAATAAGTTGTAAGGGCATAAGCCCAATTTTCTATTTATTTTCTGTGACCCTGTATTGTGTAGTGTAGATTTTACTTTCGTTCTGAGTTGGTATCTCGTACCTAGACGAGTAACTATAAATCGGATATTAATTATTTTTGTATAAAATTAATAAGGATTTCTCACACTTAATTTTAAATGAATAAAATATTGGTAAGTTAACAAGTTCATGTTTTATCACTAGAAACAATGTAGTTATATATATATTATAAAAATACAAAAATTTGCCAATCAACCTATAAATGCTATCTTCTCCAATTAAATCAATTAACCGGTTTAACCAAGTAAACGATAACCAACGTAGCTTGCGACGTTAGGCGTGTTTCGGTAGTTAATTAAATAACTTAAAACCTGACTAGGGTTATTTCTAGAGATTGTAACTAGCACACCTAGATATGGTTCAATTATGATTCTAAGACAGGATTCTCGACTGTAGGGTTTCGAGGACAAGTTTGACTTCCTTCCGGTACCGACACATCTATTCCAATCATAAAACAAAGGCAAGTTACGGTTATGTTTTCTTACATTTTATTTAGTAATTGTCAAGTTGCATGTTTAAACCACATTGCTACACGGAACCCTCTCCTAGGGTTCAAATATTGATTGATATTAATTGTAGGAATATTGGAGGAATAGTGTAGCATTTATGACCAATACCCCTCGTATTGCATATTGTTATTGTGCGAGCTTACCCCTCTTACACACGGGAATAAGCCGTATCGCGTCGCTAAGATGCTATTGTACAATCTAAGCCGGTCATAGACGTTTACACATTCAAATCACATTATTTTAAATAAATTGTTAAATTGCTGGAAAATATTGTTTCAACTGTTTAGCCTGCACTTTTCTATTATTATTTGAAATGTGATATACATTTTCATACTTGCTCCCTCCTGACTGGAGACCAACATTTTTAGGTGACACTGAGGATGCTGAGCTATTGTACAATAGCTACTATGACCCGGTATTGTATCATGTGGTGTTGCCAGAGTCCCCTTTGGAGGATGCAGAACCTGAGGCCGATGAGCCGACCGCCTAGCTAGTTATTTTCCAGTTTTCTAGTTTTATTGTTTTAGAGTTTGTAATTTGAATTCAGTACTTTATTTCAGTTCTTTCATTTCCAGTTGTACTTTTCAATTGTTGAATAAAAAGTTTTTAAAATTTTCGTATATTCGAGTTTTGACAAATGTATAGATGTTGTTGTGAATACCTGCATATAGAACAGCTTACTGCCGCCGTCTCACAACGGTGCAGGCTGGGCATGATCTGGTTCAACCCAATAATTTGGGATCGGGTCGTGACATACTTTTAGTAGTGGCCCATGCAGATCGCAAACAACAACTTAGGTAAACATATCTAGAAACAATTAGAACACTAGAACATTGATTTGTCACAACATAGGTCCGAATTATTATAAATAAATATTTTTGATTGTTATAGACTGGTAGGCTACCTTGCTTATGTTTTGCATTCTAAACCTATTCCAACATAGGCCGATTGTATGGTGGTCTATTTTACTATCTACTTTAGTTTCTAGATTTTATATATTTTAGTGTCCCTTGGCTTTCAGAGGTTAATTTCCTCCATATCCTTATCATACTCCAACATTCCTTAGCATCCATACTCTTTTGTTATTTATGGATTAGGATTAGATTTTTTCCAATCTCCTTCTTCAACAAACCTATTTCAAAATTTTCAATTAGTTGATCAAATCATACTTCTCTATCTTTATTTAGAATCTAGATCTATTTCACTATTTAGAGTTTCAAATTCTCCTTTAGCAAACTTGGTAAACTTTTATCTATCCAGAGTATTTTTACGACTAGTGTATCCAACCATTTATCTTGACATTATTTTCAATTGACTTTCTTGGGACCAATCCCGAACCAAATTCTTTTGGAACCATAAAGCCCCAAGGTTAATTATTACCAAAAGAATTGGTTCAACTTAGCTGGTTCACATATCTCCCAAGGGAACTATTTTTTCGAAAAATAATTCCAATATGGATTGATATTTTCTAAGTTATTCCAAGTACCGAAAATATTTTTTTAATTGTTATACCCGCGTGACCTGGGTCTACCTTATGAAGAATAAAAGTGACGTCCTTGAGGCTTTTCAGGAGTTTCATCGCCGGGTGGAAACGTAATATAACTTTAAAATTAAGTGTTTTCGGTCTGACAATGGGACGGAGTATACTAATAAGAGGGTTGCTGAGTATTTATCTACTCATGGAATACTACATCAAACTTCATGTGCCTATACACCGGCACAAAATGGTATGGCCGAACAGAAGAACAGGCACCTGCTGGAGGTCGCACGAACGATGATGCTGGCTATGAATGTTCCGAAACACTTATGGGGGCAAGCTGTATTGACGGCCTCTTATCTCATCAACAGAATGCCGTCTCAGGTATTGGACTGGAAGACACCGTTGGAGATACATACTGGTGCAACTACATACATTGTTCCCCCGAAAGTATTTGGGTGTGTGTGTTTTGTCCAAGATAATAGGCCAGGAGTTGGCAAATTGGATCCTAGAGCGGTTAAGTGTGTATTTGTCGGGTACACAACGACTCAGAAGGGATACGCATGTTGGAGCCCAGTTGAGCGAAAGATGTTTGTTAGCATGGACGTTACATTCAAAGAACTGGAACCATACTATGGTTCGGATGCGGGTTCAGCGTTTGGTGACACACCTAACACAGAGGGTGTTAGACGTGAGGGAAAGATAATAAGTCCAAACGTGGTAGTCGGATCGGTCCCGTGTCCGGTCGTGGAAAATTGGACGAAAGGGGGAGATAGCAGTGACTCTGATACGGAGAATGAAGAAGAAGATACATATGTTACGCAGGGGAGACAAGGAAAAAGGAGCTCCAAGTCTACAGAAGGAGACAACAGAAGTCCAGTACTGTGTCGTGCCCATTGCCTATTGTACCAAGTCCCTCGTCTACTCCTGCCCCAACTCTTGAAGATGTTGCCCCCGCACTGAATCACTCTGATTCTGATGCGGATATCTCTGACTTGGATGGTATGATCTCTCCACCACCTATTGATCCCTTAAGGAGATCTTCTCGCATCAATGCGGGTAAGGCTCCTAGTCGTTATGATGATTATGAACATGATATTGCCAATTTGTTGTCTTATTCTAACATTTCTTCCAATTATCGAGCCTTCATTGCATCGTTAGACTCTACTTCTTTGCCTAAGTGTTGGCAGGAAGCAAAGAAAGATCCAAGGTGGAAAGCTGCAATGATGGAAGAACTTGGGGCACTAGAGAAAAATACGACATGGGAGATGGTTCCATTACCCAAAGGAAAGAAAACTGTGGGATGCAAATGGGTGTACACAGTGAAGGAGACACCAGAAGGAAAAATAGAGCGGTGCAAGGCGAGGTTGGTTGCAAAAGGATATACACAATCATATGGCATCGACTATGATGAGACGTTTGCCCCAATAGCGAAAATGAGCATGGTAAGAACTCTGGTCTCTATTGCAGTAAACTATGGGTGGAAGCTATACTAATTAGATGTTAAGAATGCCTTTCTCCATGGGGACCTACAAGAAGAAGTGTACATGGAGCTCCCGCCAGGATGCTGCGTGACATAATCAGACTGAGGGACGTCGCATGAAAAAGTGTGTAAATTAAAGAAGTCGCTATACGGGCTCAAGAAATCTCCTCGAGCCTGGTTCGACAGATTCAGAAAAGCTGTTACTGGCATGGGATACCATCAAACAAATACAGATCATACAGACTTTCTTCAGCATGCAAGAGGCCATATTACTATACTTGTTGTATATGTGGATGATATAGTAATCACAGGTGATGATGAGGTCGAGATCACTAAGCTGAAATCAAAACTCGCAAAGGAGTTTGAGGTGAAGGATTTAAGAGCGATAAGGTACTTTCTGGGTATCGAGGTGTGTGACGGCGAACAAAAAATTGTTCTCTCACAAAGAAAATATGCACTAGATCTGCTAAAGGAGACAGGGATACTGGAATGCAAAGCAGCAGTCACTCCGATTGACCAGAAGTGCAAGTTGGAAGCAGAAGCAGGAGAGCCAGTTGATCGTGAAAGGTATCAATGACTTGTAGGAAGATTGATTTATCTGGGGCATACTCGCCCTGATATCTCATTTGCGGTGAGTATAGTGAGTCACTACATGCATGATCCAAGAATGGATCATATGGAAGCTGTGTTTCAGATCTTGAGATATCTGAAATGGATGCCGAAAAAAGGGCTATGGTTCAAGAAGAATGGACGTATAGAAGTTGAGGGATACTGTGATGCAGACTGGACGAGTTGCATAGACGACAGAAGGTCTACCACGGGGTATTGTGTCTTTGTTGGAGAAAACCCGGTCTCATGGAGAAGCAAGAAACAGTCAGTGGTAGCACGGTCGTCAGCTGAAGCAGAATACAGAGCAATGGCTCTGGGAGTGTCAGAATTACTGTGGGTGAAAGCACTGCTGACAGAGTTGAAGCTGGATAAGGGAGCACCGTTACATCTTCTAAGCGATAGTCAAGCTGCAATAAGTATAGCCAACGATCCAGTTCAGCACGACATAACAAAGCACATCGAGATCGATCGATTCTTCATCAAGGAGAAGCTGGAACAAGGGATACTGAAGATTGACCCTGTTCGCTCAGAAGAACAAGTTGCAGACTGTCTGACTAAAGGTCTTAGTTTATTGAGTCTGTCAAAGCTATGTAACAAGATGGGGATGATTAATATCTATCGCCCATCTTGAGGAGGAGTGTTGAGAATCAATAAGGGACTTTAGTCCCATATTGGAAAATATAGTATGAAGAGGAGTTGGAACCTCTATAAGTAGCAAGTAGTAGCCCATCAATAAAATCATCCATTATGCATTTTCTACTAATTATAATATGTATAATGTATAATAGAATACAGGCGATCATGCAGGGGTTGATCACGGATAATCAGTCTACATTCATAAAAGGTAGATCAATATCGAAAAACTGCATATTGGCAGCAGGAGCTCATACGGGACTTTAACAAAGCAGGGGGCAAGAAGAGTTGCATTAAACTAGACATCATGAAGGCCTATGATATGATTAATAGAGAGTTTGTGTGCCATATTCTCCTTAGCATAGGATTTGATCAGTGGTGGGTGGCCAGAATCAGATAGTACATCACTTCTCCAACATTCTCAGTAATTATAAAAGGACAACCATGTGGCTACTTTGGTAGCAACCGAGGCTTGAGACAAGGTGATCCGCTGTCCCCATACCTATTTACTATCGTGCTAGAGTATTACACATGTCTGATGGATATTGCGGTGCATCAGAAGAAAATTGTCCCGCTTTATCGGTATGTAGCTCCTATAGTGTCTCACCTTATATATGCTGACGATTTACTTGTGTTCATAGAGCCGTTCGAGAATTGTATGAGCGGGCTGAATGAGGTTCTCGCAAAATTTGCAGAACTATCCGGGTTACAACTAAATAAGGAAAAGAGTCAGATTTACTTCAGTCGAGACTCTCCTGAGAAAGAGAGATGGGCGGTACTGATCCAGGTAGAAACGGGCTAGCTACCGGTGAATTATCTCGGGTTACCGCTCTCGATCAACTATGCTAGGGGCACTGATTACCAGGGGCTGATCCAATATGTCCAGGCTAGATTGGAGGGATGGCAAGTACAACTACTGTCGTTTGGAGGACGAGTGGAGCTTATTCTCGCTGTTATATATGCTATTATAAATTATTGGATGCGTGTTATATTCCTACCCGACAAAACTATCCAGAAAATAGAGAAAATGTGTGCCAACTTCGTGTGGCGAGGAGGAGTACACTCCATTTCCTGGGAAAAATTGTGTCGAGCTAAGGAGAAAGACAGAATTGGACTCCGACCATTACGGGTTCTACGTGAGGTGGCGCTTCTTAAGATGGCTTGGCGTCTACTCGGGCAAGAGACTATGTGGGCGAGATGGATGACAAATCGGTATGCCCGGGATACAAATTTATGTTGGATATTCTTCAATTTTCTTCACTTAAAACTGCAAACAAAATAAATTACGTAAATGTTACCGGCCTCCGAGGAAGTCGTGCACGAAGCACTGCCCTAAGAGTTAGCTCGGGTCTATGTGCAGACCGTATCCGAACGCTCCTAGTGGTAAAATCCCCGCTCCACCGGAATCTCGTTGTCGCACACGACGTCGGAGAGAGTGACCACGTACTTTGCTCTGCCCAGAGCAATGAAGAAGAATAGCGTAATACGAAGGAGACGAGAATTTTAGAGAGTTTGGAGAAGAAGAATTTCTGTGTTTTTTTAGAGAAGCAAAGGAGGTTTCAATATATAGGCAGCCCATTACCCAAAGCAATGAATGGTGTTAATGGAAAAAATTGATTTTCATCATGGCTATTAAAAATGAAATGAAGAGGATCAATTAGCCGTTGGAATTGATTTTTTTCATTTACAGCACTAGCTGTAGACAACAATCCCCCCCAAAAAATCAAGTTCCGAAGTGGAAGAAATAAAGAAAGAAAGAGTAAGAGAATTTCTGGGCAGTTGTATACTATGCATAAATGAGATGGACTACAGCCTTGAATCTCACGTAGTGACTATTGTCTTTGTCTGAAGAAGAACTTGATGGACTACGCCTTGAATCAGTCTTCTTGAACCAGATTCAGACTATAGCACACATAGTACGCTAGAGGTACTTGGGTCTATCGGATGGCGCGTTTGGTTGGCCATGCGCACTTTTACACATTCATGAGAGTTGTCTAGGATCGTCCTGTCCTATAGTCGTGGCCCTCACGATCTCTCATATAGGTAAGTCCTTAAGGGTTGGTGATAGGAATCAACCCTGCATAATATGCTTGGACTTATTAAGAGTTTTAACTCACCCTATCCATATCACAAAAGGAACACTGTCACCATAGGGATGAGGTATGAATGTACACATGTACAGCCTCCTGGACTTTTATTTTAAAGAGAATTTAATCTCAGGTCAGTGTTCCATAATAGTCACCTAGTCCAGCTTGTTTCTACCCATTGAACCGGCTTCTTGGGATCTCCAGTCAGTCTCGGTTGGGTTGCCACTGCTGGTGACTATACTATGGGCTTAACCCCATCCCCCTCGATGATTCTAGGATCAATGTCCTAGACAGACCCTTCGTCAAGTGGTCTGCAAGGTTCTTTTCTGACTTTATATAGTCAAGAACCACATATTTGCCCAGTAGGCTCTTTATTGACTTGAAGCGCAGCTGCAGGTGCCTGTTCATCCTAGCATTCACAGAATTATGCTTTAGTAGTTCTATAACAGATTTATTATCACAGTTTATAGAAATAGCAGGAATAGGATGAACAGAAACAGGTATATGCATAATAAGATTTCTCAGCCATTCGGCTTCTGTACATGTAGTATCTAAAGCTATCATTTCAGAGTCCATTGTACTTCTGGCTATGATAGTTTGTTTACATGATCCCCAGGAGATTGCAGCTCCTGCTAGGGTAAAGACATATCCAGTAGTGGATTTTACATCATGTGAATCAGTTACCCAATTTATATCGGAGTAACCTTCTATGATGTCAGGGTGTCTAGTATAATAAAGTTTATAATCTAGAGTACCCTTAAGATATCTAAACACTCTGTCCAATGCTGTCCAATGAGACTGATTTGGATTACTAGTATATCTACTTAGTCTCCCAATTACAAAAGCAATATCAGGTCTGGTCCTGTTAGTTATGTACATAAGGGACCCTATCATCTGAGAATATCTATGTTGTTCTATAGGAGATCCTTCATTCTTCTTAAGAACAACATTGCTATCATATGGAGTAAGGGCAGGTTTCTTGTCAAAGTACTCAAACTTTCTTAGCATTTTCTCAATTGAATGTGCTAAGGATAGAGTATAGCCTTCTTTGCATTTGGACACTTGCATTCCTAGGATCAGATTAGCCTCATCTAGGTCTTTTATATCAAAATGGTTAGATAAATAATTCTTAGTATTATTTATCAATTCCAGTAAAGATCCTAAAATAAGGATGTCATCAACATACAAGCATAAGATAACACAACTTTTATTTGTATTTTTAGAATACAAACACTTGTCATATTCATTTGGTACAAAACCAAATTCTATAATGACTTTGTCAAATTTATTGTGCCATTGCTTGGGAGCTTGCTTTAGACCATAAAGAGATTTTACTAATCTACAAACCTTCTTTTCTTGACCTTTAGCAATAAAACCTTCAGGTTGCTCCATATATATCTCTTCTTCTAAATTTTCATTTAGAAATGCTGTCTTTACATCCATTTGATGGATCAGCATATCATGAATGGATGCTAGAGCTAGAAGGATTCTAATAGAAGAAATTCTAGCTACAGGAGAGTAGGTATCAAAATAATCTAATCCTTTCTTCTGGGTAAACCCTTTGGCCACTATTCTAGCCTTATATTTTTCTATGGTACCATCGGCTCTAAGTTTCTTCTTAAAGATCCACTTACAACCTATTGGTTTGCTGCCTAAAGGAAGGTCTGCTAAAAACCAAGTATTGTTCTCCATGATGGAGTTGTACTCATTGTTAATAGCTTCTTTCCAGAAAGGGGCATCAGGAGAGGATATGGCTTCTTCATAAGTTGAGGAGTCACCTTCTATCAAAAATGTGAAGAATCCCTCTCCTAAATTCTTTTCAATCCTTTCTCTTTTACTCCTTCTAGGTTCTATGACTTGTTCAGATTGTGAACTAGGCATTTGGTCATGAGAACTAGTAGACGGAGTAAAAGAAGGGTTAGAGGAAGATGAAGGGACGTTTCTATCCTTGAAGGGAAAAATATTCTCAAAGTATACAGCATCTCTAGCTTCAATGATTGTGTTATTAGAGATTTTATTTACTTCAGAATGGGTTACAAGAAATCTATTGGCATTACTATCTAAGGCATATCCTATAAATACAGCATCTACAGTCTTAGGTCCTATCTTCCTCTTTTTAGGTTCAGGAATTCCTACTTTAGCTAGACAACCCCAAACTTTGAGGTAATTAACCCTAGGGGTTCGACCTTTCCATAACTCATATGGGGTCTTACCATTAGTCTTACTGGGTATCCTATTAAGAATATAACAGGCTGACAATAAGGCTTCTCTCCAAAGATTATCAGGGGCACCTGAGCTGAGAAGCATGGCATTTACCATATCTAAAAGAGTGCGATTCTTCCTTTCAGCAACTCCATTGGATTGTGGTAAATAAGGAGCAGTTACCTCATGAATAATTTCATGTTCTTCACAGAAGTTATTCATATCATTTGAGGTGTACTCTCCCCCACGATCTGATCTAAGGATCTTAATCTTCCTATCCAACTGGTTCTCAGCTTCAGATTTATAGACCTTGAACCTGTCTAGAACTTCATCTTTGGTCTTAAGGAGGTAGGTGTAGCAATACTTTGAATGGTCATCTATAAAAGTAATAAAGTATTTCCTACCGCCTCGGGTCAAGACCCTATTGGAATCACAAACATCACTATGGATAAGTTCTAGGAGTTCAGAATCTCTATAGACAGATTTGAAAGGTAATCTAGTATGTTTGGCTTGAACACAAATCTCACATTTGTGTTCATTATCTATAGGAGTTTTAGGGATAAGATCTAAGTTCATCATCCTTTTGATAGATTCTAAGTTCACATGACCTAGTCTACCATGCCAAACATTAGAGGATTCAACATTTGCAATAAAAGAAGGATTAGAACTTTTATTCATAGTACTTAAAACAAAAAGTCCATCTTTCACAAATCCTTTTCCAATAAACAGATCATTCTTAGAGAAAACTACTTTATTTGCCTCCATAACAATTTTGTATCCTGAGGCTACAAGGAGGGATCCACTAACAAGATTTCTTCTGACAGACGGCACATGAAGTACATCATGGAGAGGTAGAATTTTTCCTGATGTCATCTTCAGATCTATTCTTCCTCTTCCCATAATTTGTGCCGTTGAGCCATCTCCTAGGGTCACACCTCCTCCACCCGATTCCTGATAGTTTGAAAAACTAGAGCGATCAAAAGAAACATGAACATTTGCTCCAGAGTCCAACCACCAATCATCAGAGTGATAAGAAATGTTTATTATAGGTTGATAGCTTACAGATCCGAAGGAGCTGGAAGACCCATTCAGAATCATGTTAGTCTCTGGCTTGTTAGAGCCTTTCCCTTTGAAGGAGGTCTCTAAGGTGATAAGGCTTGGGTTTGCCATGGATTTCTAAAGAGTTTACTCAATAAAGATGGTTTTAAGCTAAAATTATCAATTAAAACAATTTTAGTAATAAACCTTCAAATTTTTTGTTTTTCAAGTTTTGATAAGGTTGGGTTAGCTGTAGGGGCCGGATCCCAGCAAGCGGATGTTCACTAGGAACTCTTAAGTACCGGTCGCTTAGACGATATTTTGTCTTGTTGACAGAAGGACCCTTTCGGCTTGTTCCCAAACAAATCTTAACTTTAGAACTTTAAAAATAAAGGAATTTTACTAAATTAATTAATTGTTTGATTTAGCCTAAATTAAAAATATTGAGTAAACAGAAAACTAGTATGACAAAAGTTTCAAAGGATTTGTTTCAACAACTTAACGACAATATTAGAAAGATGACAAGTTTTCTAGAGAGTTTAACACTTTAGCAGTACAATCTAATTAAGAGGTTTGTTCAAGAGGCTTGATAATAGTACAATAAAAATTAACAAAATTGTGAAGTTAACAATACAAAATTTTCCTTAACAACTTGTTAAGGAGACCAATATGTAATGAAATGAACAGTTATATATGTGATGACAATTTGTTATATAACAGAATATTAAATATGTTGTATATGTGATGACAACAATATTAAATATATTATATAACAGGAACAATTGTTAGATATTATATAATAAAACAAATGTTAAATTGGACTAACAGAATGTTTAATGGACTAACAGAATGTTAGATATTTTATGGCAACAATAAGATATTTTCGTACAAGAAATTTATAACAACAAATATTATTTTGTGTAAAATATTCTAACATAAGCTTTTTAAAGCAAACAACAAACAAACGTTTTTAGAAGTAAACAGCAAACAAACGTTTTTTTCGAAGATAACAGATGTTCAAGTATTGGTAACAGAAGCAAACAAAATTTTCAGAAGCAAACAAAATTTTCAGAAGCTAACAGAACAAGTCTAACAGAACAAGTTAATATTAATATTGTTAATATTAAAATTAACAATTATTAATTATTAGTTTTTAATATATTGTTAGTACTTTGCTAACAGAACAAGTACCACAAGGTCTAACAAAACAACTATAACAAAGCAATTTCTTTCTCTCTTTTTTTTCCTTTTTTTTTTTCCGCTGACAGAAGAAATATATTTTAGTAAGCTACTTTTAACAGATGATATTTTTCGTAAGCTACTAGTAAGCTACTTCTAACAGAACAAATATAACAAAGCAATAATTTTTTTTTTTTATTGCTGACAGAACAGAGGATATTTTCGTAGAAAAATCGAAGAAGAACAAAGTAAATATTTTGTGAAAAACTAACTCTTAGAATGTTGGATATTCTTCAATTTTCTTCACTTAAAACTGCAAACAAAATAAATTACGTAAATGTTACCGGCCTCCGAGGAAGTCGTGCACGAAGCACTGCCCTAAGAGTTAGCTCGGGTCTATGTGCAGACCGTATCCGAACGCTCCTAGTGGTAAAATTCCCGCTCCACCGGAATCTCGTTGTCGCACACGACGTCGGAGAGAGTGACCACGTACTTTGATCTGCCCAGAGCAATGAAGAAGAACAGCGTAATACGAAGGAGACGAGAATTTTAGAGAGTTTGGAGAAGAAGAATTTCTGTGTTTTTTTAGAGAAGCAAAGGAGGTTTCAATATATAGGCAGCCCATTACCCAAAGCAATGAATGGTGTTAATGGGAAAAATTGATTTTCATCATGGCTATTAAAAATGAAATGAAGAGGATCAATTAGCCGTTGGAATTGATTTTTTTTCATTTACAGCACTAGCTGTAGACAACAATTTCTAGGTTCAAGCTCCGAACAATAACTACTCGGTCTCATACAAAAACATACTCCGTATCCGACCCAAATTGAAACAGCTCATCTCGAGAGATCCACGACGGCATGAACACCAGCTTATGGATGGATCCTTGGTTGGGGCATCAGAGTATGATTGATAGGTGGGGATGGCCGACGTTCGAGTTATGCGAACGAGAAGAGGAGGTCGCAGTACTTATACATAAGGGAAGTTGGGCGACTGAAGTTTCGGTCAGTTGGCAATTGGCTCGCACAAGACATTAGGAAACTCCCTATTGGCAATTGGCTCGCACAAGACATTAGGAAACTCCCTATACACGCGGACGCGGAATTGGACAGGTGGGTGTGGGAGGGATCGCAAGATGGGAAATTCTCCTTCAAAGCCGCCTATGAGAAGCTTCGGAGCTGCCAACATGTTGCTTACTCGAGAGAGGATGGTCAGATTTGGTATTCAAATCAACAACTTTGCTTGTGTGTTATGTGGAGGAGGAGCCGAGTCGAGGGACCATATTATCTTCCAATGTCCTGTTACAGGGCATATATGGAACTGTTACAGGGACCATATATGTCCTGTTACAGGGCATATATGGAACTGCTGCAAGAGTAGTCTGGGCATTTCGGGGTATTCCAGTGACGGGCTTCCGATGGTGTTCGAGGAGATACTGGCACTGAAGAGGCAGGGGCCGAGTGTGTTCAACAAGGCAAGAATCAAACTTCTATCTGCTATATGGCATATATGGAGGGAGAGAAATAGGCGGATATTCGAAGGCGCAGCAATGTCCATTCAAGGGATTCTGAATAACATAGAGAACGATGCTCACATCATGGGGATTTAATTAGAGGTCCTCTTTTGAGCGGAGGTGATGTAATATTAGCTATTGAGCAATTTGTAATCAGGTTATATTTAAATAAAAGTATCCATTCTTCAAATATATATATATATATATATATATATATATATATATATATATATATATATATATATATATATAAACCTTTGTCTCATCCAAGTTATTTGTTAATAAGTAAACCTAAGTATTATGACCTGATTGAGAAATAAATAATTTAACACATATAGTTTAATATTTAACTTAATAATGATAAATGAATTTATATTTCTATTAATAGTCTCTTTGGATTAACTAGATATGGGATCAAAACAGTGCTGGAACCTCCACGGGACATATTTGGACTATTATCCAGACAAGTATACTTTACCCTTGTTTAAGTATTTTTCATGCTTTTGTATATGATTTTATTTTTAAACTTTTTTTACTTTTGTTGTTGACTCCCTTCTCTTAAATTCATGTGTTTGCACCCATCTTTCTTTTTTCGTGAGCAATTGCCTGAGTTGTTTAATGTATAGCATGGTCCGATAATTATCAGCTCTCTTTTTCTTTCTTTTTTTCCTGAATGTGTGTTGCTTCTCTGCTGGATGTCAAACTTTGCAGAGGGCGTCCCAGTTCATGGCCCGAGCTGCTCGCCTCAATGAAGTATTCTCTGTGGTGAAGCGCGCGCCTGTCACAAGACCTTCACTTCCAGCTGGTGGCATTACCCCGTGGCCGATGCTCGCCTTGAGATGAGTTACTGCTAGGGGTGAACTCATGGAAGAGGCTTCTTTGCGGCTACTGGAACCGTCTTTTCTCCCATTCTATTACTCGTCTATCTCGACGAAAGTGTAACTCAACGTTATATTGTGAAATATTTGCGTCGTAAACTTGTATTTTCTGTGATTATTACTCTTTCCCTGTTCTCTTTGTTCGCTGCAACTCTGAATTTGAAATACTGAATGTCGCAATGTATATAATATGTTCCGTGTAAGATTGTAATATAGTTTTTTTTTTTTTAGTAGGAATGGTGTATTTTTTTAGCATGACCTTGTTGTATAAGAAAGATATATGCTCGAATGATTGTGAAACTTCTTTGCGAAAAAGAGAGGCTCTCTATATTTTAGTTGTATTGACTGGTCACAGTAATTGGTAATACTAGATTTCTCCCTGCTGTAGAGTTGGAAAATTGTCTTAGATTTCTACATTGTCAGTGCTTCTAAAGGCTAGAGTTCTAAGTTTTCTACTGGTCCGAATTGATACTCTAAGGCCATGTTTGGTTCGAGGAATAAGGATTTAAGAAAGGAAAGTCGTTTATTTTCTGTGTTTGGATGCCAAAGGAAAAATAAAAGGATAAACCAAAAACAAGGGGAAAAATAATTCTTTCCACCCACCCCGAGGATTTTTTTTTTCTTTTTTTCTTTTTATGATTTATTATAAATGTAGGACTAAATTATTATTTTTCGTTAAGAAACGACGCCTAATTGGGAGTTGCCAGCTGGAGAAAATGATAAATATATATCTTTATCAAACTGTTGGCCAACAGTTTGAGGCTGAAGGAAAAATGTTGGGACCAGAACAGTTATGAGCCAAAATAAATTATAAACTAAATAAAAGCTAGAATTATTGATTCTTTAAGTGCTAAATCTAAATTTCTAGTAAGCTAAGGTAGCAAAATTATTGAAGACTGAAGTATTAATTATAATTAGAAACTCCAGACTGATGACACAAAAGTGGACGTGCCGGAGTGGTTATCGGGCATGACTAGAAATCATGTGGGCTTTGCCCGCGCAGGTTCGAATCCTGCCGTCCACGCTTTTTTTGTTTTTAGGCTTTATTTTGATAAATATGACTTGGATCAGGGTATTTTCTTAAATTTTGAGACTATTTTTTGTCTTCTATAAATTAGTAACAAATTCCATATGCCAGACTACAAATATCCTCTCATTTTTCTTTGAGTGAAATACTACTCGACTCCATTTCCTTTCATGCAAACCATAGGTACAACATAGAAATAGCAGGGTTGAGCATTACTCGGTTTTGAACTAAAGCTAATGAAAGATCCAGTTCGGTTTAAAAAAATAGTTCGATATTGGTTGAAATACGGTCCAAAACCAAAAAAAAATATGTAATTATTAAATATCCTCAATTTTACGTATATTTTATGATTAAAATTGGAAAAATTTATGAAATGTCCAAAAATTATAATTTTTTTTTATGTAAAACCTACCGCAAAATAACATTTCATCGCGTGCTCAGAATTAGCGAAAAATATATAAAAAAATTTTGAATGACCTTTTTGCCCTTCTAATTTATTAAAAACACTCCCGAACCCTACTCTTCAAAAAAAAAAAAGTTTCGATACTTCTCTTCTTCCATACGCCGCTCAGTTTCGAATCTAGGTTTCTTCCTCCAAAATCTTCAAACCTTTCTTCAAAAACTCATCGAAAAATTTCGGAAAGGCCGACAAACGGTAAAACTGTTAAAATGGAGGTCCAAACATCATTTTTTTTGTGATTCTAAAATTTCGGAAGGCCGACAAACAATGGAACTGTTTATCTCGGGCTCCTCGGAAATATACTTATTTTGCGACAAACCGGACCTCGTTTCGACCTCTCACGGAGAATCAATTCTCCGTGTTAAAATTACGGAGAATGACGGAGAACAGTTGACATAAACCTAATTTTTTTTTTTTTTTTTTTTTTTAGAAAAAATATGTTAGGAATAAAGTTTCATTCTTCTTTCAAAACGATGCTAACTCTTATGGAAAAGAAGAAGAAGATCTTCTCTCCACAATTGACCTAATCGCCGAAAAACTTCAAATCTCTCCAGAAGATGATGATGATGATGATGAGCGATGATCGAAGTTCGACTGAAGAAAGGCACAGTGAACTACGAACGATCTTTGCGATCTCTGCTGAAGATGAGAGCAATGGAATTCAGATCTCTCGTGAAGAAGAAGAAGAAGAAGACGAGAATCGCAATCCAAATATGAGTTTGTGCGAAGTATGGTATTACCAAAATGGCAATTTTGTAAATATAGAACATCTAAAGGAAATCTTGGAATATTTAACGTGAAAATATATAATTCTGGGCATTTCATAAAACCCATCCTGCGGGTGGATTTTTCATAAAAACCAACCCCGAAATTGGGTTTCTCAGCAATTTCCAAATTAAAATTTTGTATATTAAAAAAAATAATTTTATATATGTGTTTTAAAACTTAACTTTGGTAATTTAATATGTAACCCAATTTTGAACCCAACTTTGAAATACAACAAGCCTATGTATAAAAATATAATTTTTAAATAATTTAAAAATAATTCTAACTTTGGATCCGAAATATTAAACAATCAAAATAGTCCAACCGAACAAATCGAATAAACTGAATAAACCTAATTGATTATCGGTTCGATTTCACTTATGGCTAATTTCGGTTTGATATCGTTTTTTGTTCTTTTTAATTTTTGGTTTATTTGATTTTGACTGTTTCAATTTGGTTGAAAACGAATAAAACAAATCCTTATCCTACAACATATCATGCAAAATTATAGAGACAATCCACCTTAAGAATTGTATAATCCTTCCAACCTTAGGTTATGGTTATTTTTTTTTTTTTAAGCCACCTTAGGTTAAGGTTCGGTAGTGAAATCACCTTAGAACTTGTTTGGTAAAAAATCTGAAAAGTTGGTAGATTTGACCAAATTCAGTTTTTGGTAACATATTGAATTTTTGACATTCATGACACACACATACACACGCACGCACACGAATTTAAATTATTTTCTTAATAATTTACAATAACTAATTAGTTAATTAAATATTATATTCATAAAAAATTAAGTAGTAATTAAGATACTTAACTTACTTAATTACTATTCTTTGTTTAAGATAATCAACTATTATTATAATGAAGATACTTGGTTAATATTTAATAAGTAATAAAATATTTATTTAGTAAACTAATATTTAGTAATAAAATTTTATTCCTAAAAATATAAGTTGGTAGGGTATTTAATTAAAATAAAAAAATAAATAGTTAAATAGATCATTAGTAAGTAATTAATTATTTAAATAGATAATTAATTAGTAAGTTTTTTTTTTGAGAAAAGTTAAATTTATTCGTATCCAAAAAGTTACATAAAAGCCTACAACTCACTTACATTTGACATGATTGTTCTGTCACTATATGCATATATTTTTTGTAGCAACGAGCCGCCTGCCATCAGGCAATAAAAGCAAGATGTTGCCTCCTCGCCGTAGCCAAATCCATCTTAAGGGATACGACTACCACGCTTGCTATCTCGTGAATAGCAGTCGCATTACTAAGTTGCAACACCAATTGAGGAAGACAAATCCAAGTCAGGACCTCTACTAGCAGACCCCATCGCTTCGTCACCACCAACAGTCCCTAACGTGCTGTCGTTCTCTGCGTGTGTTGGTAAGAGCCCCCAATACCTCTTTGTTGATTCACGTCTATAGTTGGCAGACTGACTCTTGAATTTCGGACTTCCTGTAAGACTTGTCGACCTTGGGTCTTGCGATGGACTACAATCCAACCCCTTTCCTTCCACAAAATCACCTCCATTGTTGACCATCTTGCTGCTATAGTTAAGATATCCGGAATCACCGTTCCCAAAACCATCATCCTCGATCATCCCCGACTGGAATAGTCACCCTCTCTAGAATTTTGGTTGACTAGTTAGTATGTACTATTATATTATTATATAATTAGATTAATCAATTAATAAATAAGATAATTATTTAATATTAAGTTAAATAATTAGTTTTATTAGTTAATTATGACTTTAAATAAATAATTTTTAAGTCATAATTAACTAATAAAAATATATTTTTTCAATATTAATCACTAATATTTAATAATAATTATTATTAGTTTCTTATTAGTACTCATCATTATTAGTTCTACTACCCCCTCCTATTTTTCCAATTTCTACGAAACAACTTTTGGTATTTGGAGGAAATAACAAAGTGTATGAATTATGAACCTCTCTTATTAAGTCAAAACCAATTCCATAAACCAAGAAAACGGAACTTGTGAGCTTGAGCCCTCACTCAAATAAACCAAGAAAACCAATAACAATGAACAGTTATTTTCTTATTTCTCTCCTCATTCTTGTACAACCACTGTTGATGATGTATTCGAGCAGGTGGTGATCACTGTAGTGCTCTTGGTCATGGACTTGGTTTTTTTTTTTTCGTACAAGGTTTTTTTTTTTCGAAGACTTGTGAAAGTTTTCTCCTAATGAAATTAAAGAAAGAGTAATGGAACAAGAATAAAAACTTGAAAGGCTTTATATTATATTGTAGAAAACTTATAAGATTCAATGAACAAATGAGTCCACACTTATTTACATTTATATAGAAAATCTCAAGTATCTTATAAAAATATTTTAGGTTCTAGATATTTACAGATAATATTTTATAATTTCTAGAAGATTATTGAGACTTCAAGAATATTCGAGAAACACATTCTGAATTTTTTTTAAATTTTTAGCTAAATTTCTGTCAGATGGGGATTATTAGATCCGTGGTGGGACAAAAAAAATATTATGGATGACATCCTGCTTAGTTGCTCATTTGCAGCAGAACTCTAGTTTCTATTAGAAATTGAATCAAGTCAAAACGAGAGATGTATTTCTATTAGAGCGTTAATTAAAAGAAAAAATAAAAAGGTTCACAAACTGGGAGTGCACAGAAATTGGACAAACTTAGAGTGCACAAAAATTGTACTTAACTTCTCATATCATATAAAACTTGAATCACATTAACAACACGCGTAGCTAGGGGGGAGCATTAGTCGGTTACCGAAAATCGAACCGAAGATCGGTTCGATTTAAAAAAAAATTGGTACGATTTCGTTTTTGAAAACACTAAATTTTTTTATTTTAAAAACAATATATATATATATATATATATTTTTTTTTTTTCAATATATATATATATATATATATATATATATATATATATATATATATATATAAACAGAAAGCAAGACTGAAAATGGGATAGCGAGGGGGACAAAAACTCGAGCTACTTCCACGCATGCGTCAACGGCTGCAGGCAGAAGCTGACCCTGCACCAGATTACCGACGACTCCGGCAACATAATATCCGACCAACGGGGTATCCATGCAGAGGCCTCCAAGTTCTACTCTCAGTTGTTCACCAAAGAAACGATCCATAGAGATATTGCCTTCCTGGCCGCTATTCCCTCCCTAATCTCAGACAACGATAACAGCCAATTGGATCTCCCCCCGTCCGAGGACGAGGTGAAAGCCGTGGTTTGGGCACTCGACGAACATGGTGCGCCGGGCCCTGACGAGTTCTCATGGGTTTTTTTCCGAACCTGCTGGGATATCATCAAGGATGACATCATTGAGGCCGCAACGGCATTCCTCCAAGGGGCCACCTACCCTAGAGTCATCTCGAGCACCAACCTCATCCTCATCCCTAAAAAAGATAACCCGGAGAATTTTCGGGACTTCCGTCTAATCAGTCTCTGGAAATTCACTAACAAGATCATTTCCAAAATTATCGCCTCCCGCATGTCTGAAATTCTTCCCAAGATCATTTTTGAAGAACAGAGTGGTTTCGTCAAGGGTAGAAACATCCAGGATAATATCATGCTAGCTCATGAATTAATCACATGCATGAAACTCCCAGCTAGAGGAGGCAACATCGCTATCAAACTCGACAAGGAAAAAGCGTACAACAGGCTGGATTGGCAATTTATGATCTGGGTTTTCCGGGCCTTTGGTTTTTCGGAAACTTGGACCAACACGGTTTGGAGATCGATCAACAACTCCTGCTTCTCCACGGTCATCAACGGCCATGCGGATGGCTTTTTTTGTTCCAGCCGCGATGTCAGGCAAGGCGACCCCTTATCGTCCACCATCTTCATTGTGGCAGCTGACGCTCTGAGCAAACAGCTGAATAGTTTGGCCAGAACCCAGAACTTCCAACACTACCACATGGTCAGTGGCTGCCCCATGATCACTCACCTGGCATACGTCGACGACATCCTTATTTTCTCCTCGGTTGACATCGGGTCGGTAAAGGCCGTCCACAACACCCTCATGAAATACTCCAGGTGTTCTGGACAGAAGATCAATAAAGATAAGAGCGTGATATACGCCCATCATAACATTAAGAGAGAACATGCGGCCAGACTTGCCAACATCACCTCAATCTCCGTCAAACATCCCCCCTTTTCACTACCTTGGATGTCCCCTCGTGTATGGTAAATCTAATGCCGGGATCTTCGACGAGCTGATCAACAGAGTCAGGAAAAAACTAGAGGGGTGGCACAACGCTACCTTATCCCCGGGAGGCAAGATGATCCTCATCAAACACGTGCTTTCCTCCATTCCCATCTATACCTTGGCAGCGTGCTCTCCCCCTAAGAAAGTGCTCTCTTCATTAGAAAGCATCTTCAGCGACTTCTTTTGGGGCCACAGAGACGGGCATGACAAATACCATTGGGCTAGTTGGGACTCTATGGCTAAGCCCACCGAGGAAGGCGGCATGGGGTTCACGAAACTATCACACGTCGTTGACGCCTTCTCGATGAAGCTGTAGTGGAAGCTTCGCACGGGTAAGAATTTATGGGCCAGATTCATGAAAGCCAGGTATTTCAAACATCTTCATCCGACGCTGGCCATCGCGAACTCCAGATCATCGGTAGCGTGGCGCCGTATCCGAAAGGGGCACGATCTTGCGGAACCGGTGATGAGACTTCAACTGGGCAACAACGACTCCCTTACTTTCATGGAACGCTGGGCAGGAGACGCCCTACGCCCCAGCCTTCCGGAGGTGCTAGAGAACTCTAAAATCAAGGACTTGTGGGATTACACAAGTAATGAATGGAACTGGAACCTGGTCAGGGATTGGACAGGACTTGAGGCAGAAGAGTGCATCCGTAGCAATAATCTTAAGCTCAACCCTGAGACAGATGTACTGAGGTGGACGGCAGAAGCCTCCGGCTCCTTCTCAGTTAACTCGGCTAGAACGGTCGCTCGCAGGGTGGGGACGCTGTCCCCTACCGTCGCCGTATTCTGGCAGTCGTACATCTCCAAAAAGTGGTCCTTCCTTATCTGGCGCGCCTGTCGACGGAAGTTACCCACTGATGACATTCTCAACACCATCAGGATCAGCCTTGCATTCGCGTGTACCTGCTGCTTGGATCGACAGAACGAAACCATCGACCATATCTTCTGCTAGGGGAACCTTGTTGTCCCAGTCTGGAGAGCCCTATCACAACTGTACGGCATGGCCCAGGGAGGTGGGCGCTTCTTTAATCTTTTGGTCATCTGGGTCGTCGCTTCTTACGGCCATCTGATCGTTGCGTGGCTGCTATGTAGATATTTTGGAAGAACCGCAACAAGGCGATATATGAAGGACGCCAATACAACGATGCTCAAATCTTTCATAAGATCCTGCGGCACTGCCGTAAGATCAGACCCGTCTGCTCGCACTGCCAGCCGTCCTTCTGGAACTCTCTTTTCTCCTAGCGGCGGGGCTTTTGTACTTTTGTGCTTTTGGGTGGAATACTTGTATAGGCCTCGGCTTTTTGTATATAGGGGTATACATTGCAGGCTTCGACATTTTGAGCCTTGCTGAATAAAACGGGGGTTTTCAAAAAAATTATATATATATATATATATATATATATATATATATATATATATATATATATATATATATATATATATATATACAAAAAATGTAAATAAACCGAAAAATCGAATAAACCGAATAAACTGAAAATCGAACCGGTTTAATTCGATTCAGTTATGGGCCATTTCGGTTCGGTTTCGGTTTTGCTTATTCGATTTTCGGTCCAATTCGATTTTCGGTTATTCGATTCGGTTGGAACCGAATTAACAGAATGCACACCCCTACGTGCAGCTCAAGATCAAGTTGTAACCCGTCTTCCCGGAATTTTGATAATATATTTTTATTTATTTATTTGAATTAAGTGTTGATTTTTAGAATTTTTATAAATAATTATTTAGTTAATTATTACGGTAGATGACTTTAGCCAGGACGGAGTTTTGGAGTGCATGGTGACTAGAAATCGTGGCACGAATAGTGCAATGACGTGCTTTGACTAGAATATTAGCCCTGGTAGGGAAGACCGAGCCATAGTGATGTCCTAACTAGGAAAACCAGGCCAAGTTGCGACTTAACCCTTACCGAAGATTTATTTATTTATTATTTATATTATTGGATTTAGGGAACCCGGTTGTACTGAACTAGTCCAGACTGGACCTGAACTGAGCCCAAGCCCACGTAGTCATGCGGAATATCCAATGACATTCGTGTTGATGGAATGTGACATGAAGGTGTTGTATTTCGTTTTAATGATTTGATGAATATTTTCCAAGTATTCGTAATTAAATATTATAGATATTATTATTAGTCAATATTCAATGATATTTGTATAAAATAGGTCCTTGTACAATGTAGGATTGTTAGACTGCACAAAATGGTATATATACACCATTATTGGTTTATTGAATTTCGTTATATTTATTATTATTTTATTGAGGTTATTATATAGATAACATTATTTTATTATTATTGGTTATAGTATTTTTGCCAATTAAATATTATATATATATATATATATATAGGGCCTACATATATATATTATATATATAAATGTATATATATATATATTTTTTTATATATAAAAAAAAATATATATATATATATATATATATATATATATGTAAATGTATATATATATTATATATATATATATATTATATATATATAAATGTATATATAAATGTATATATATATATATATATATATATATATATATATATATATATATATATATATATATATATATATATATATATGTTTAGTTAATAAAAAGAAAAAAAAGAAAAGAATTAAAACCTTTCCCCCACAGGCCTAGCAGCCTAGTCGGGCCCGAGGCCAACCGACCCATACTAAACCCGCAGCTCCCTTCCAGGTTGAAAAACCGCACATATGTCTACATATGTAGAATCGGATAGAGGGAATCCCGTACAAAAACTCTAAAGCCCTAAGTCCACAACTCACGCCAGCCTTCTCCTTCCTTAGGCAGCACCCCCAGCTGCGCGCGCCGCAGAGAGCCGTCGCCGGCAGGCCGGAGTGGCTACGGCAGCGTCGATACACGCGCACGGATTAAAAACTGGACAACAGCAGTACTGCGAAGAGGCTGCCTTCGCAGCGACTTTTCATCGCGGATAATGGGTCGTTTCACGAACCGTGCAATCTGGTATGTTCACAACATGACCCTCTCCTAATCCCTTCAATTATTTCATTTTAAGTTCCACAATACACGCCGTAAATCGAGGCAAAAGTTGCCGAAAAACCTATTTAAAACATGACATGAATCTGTCCCAAAGACCCAACTTGGCAGGCATTTTATGATCTGTATGTTAGGAATTTTAGAAAACTATTTAATGACAGTCCTAGACAACCTATAGGGCTTTGAACCCCTTTTTGTAGAATCGGATTTCATCGGCTGTGCGTCGAGAAATCGGATTCCCAATTTGGCGAAAAACCTGGTTTTTAAAATTGTAGAATTTATGAAAAACCTCTCGATACGACGTGCGTCCCGCCAATTCGGGCGATATGGTCATGAACCGAAAGCATCGAAAGGTGTGTAACGACTTCGTGGACGTGTGGGTTTTGACGGAATTCAAATTGGTCGCGTGTGCGTGACGAATTTGATGCGTATCCGTCAAAATTTACCTTATCGGCCTCTGTGCAAATTTCTTAATTATTTTGTGCACGCTCATCAGATCGAGATGAAACTTGTATCAGTAGGACCGTATCGTTTTTCTGGTCCTGCATGCCAAGTTTGGTCCAATTCTGAGATAGTTGATCGGATCGCCGTTTTGTGGGCCCCACGGTCCGACTCAACTGGTGATTTTGTGCACGGGCCGCCGAAATCCAACTTTGGACATACGGTTGGGTTCGTATCATCAAAACAAATCCGTAGACATGTAGTTTGATGACTTTAGATACCATTGACTCTGGCACGCTTTTCGGTGCAAAGCGGGTTCAACGGCGGACACCGTTTTGGTCCAAAATTACCGTTTTGCTCCTGTATTCAGAATTGGACTTAAGGACAGACAATTTTAGCTATTTTGACTATTCTGAGAACATTGGTAATATTTATTTCAGCATCCGGAGACTGCTGTATGAGTTTTGACTATTGTGGCACACTGAGTGGTTTGGATTATCGGTTTCACCAGCAAAGGACCACAGGCGAGTACAGTTTATTGTTTGTTTTCAGTATTGATCATTACTATGCATCATTGTTAGTCGATAGAGATGTGATTTCAGTCTTTATGTTGATTTTATTCTCTGTGGTGTCGGGGGAGGTGAAGTACCGAAGATATGTGATCTGACCTTATACAGTGTAGACAGTAATTTATTATTGTAAAGTAGATAGTGTAGATAGTGATTTATTATTGCAAAGTAGACAGTGTAGATAATAATTTATAATTGCAAAGTAGACAGTACTGTAGACAGTAATTTATTATTGCAAAGTAGACAGTGTAGACAGTGTTTAGACATCGTAGACCGTGTCGCGTAATTGTCCTGAGACCGATCACATATCAAAGGTATTTCAGTCTGTCAGTCGGTGAGTATTTTCTATTTTTTATTTACTGCTTTTGGTATTTAGTTTATTCTGTTTCCTTCATTTGTTTTTATGAATCATATGTCTAAAGGCTAACCTCTGTTATATAGTCATTTTCATTATTGAAACTGCATTTAGTGAATTGTACTCGTTCCATTCCTGACTGGAAACCAATATTTTTAGGTTAGCCATGGATTCATTTAGCATGAGAGATATGGGTGTACTTGTAGACAAAAGCCTAGAGACTAGCTAGATAGTTGAGTTGTAGTCATTCAAATATTTGTACAAGTTTATATTTTTCTGCAAATGTAAAACTTGGGATCATTGTAAATTAAATTAATTTTGTGAATGAACATTACTTGTAATTTTGAGCATTGTGGCTATACAGCGTTCTACCGTCGACACTGCGGCGTAGGCTGGCTTGGACACCTCTCGTATCCAAAAAAATGGTTGACAAGTTTTTGTGGTGGCCCATGCAGGTCAGTCTTCGCAAATCATGCGAACTCGTGGTAGTACTTAAGTTAGTCATACTATTGCGAGCCTGCGACTAGGAAATGCTCATTCACGAGTTAGAAATTAATTTAATTTAAGAGAATGACTAGGATTAGAAGTCCCTTATACAAATTCACCGATGGGTAGTCTAGGCCATGCAATTTAGATGAGGAGTTATTAATTTTGATAGTTTGTCATATTCCCATAGGTACCCTATTTCCTCTTGATACGACGATATGATCCAATGGGGATAGATTATTCGCTTGGTGAGACAGGACTTCATAGACTTAATGATCTAACCTTGATGAATTGTTCAATTCTTTCTCCTTGCCCCTTTAGATATCATCCTCATATTTAGTCCGAATTGTCTATTTAGTTTCTATCTTGCCCTAAGAGTTATTATGTTCTGATTATATTATCCATATACGGACCTCGAGTTAGTTCGATTCAAAGTTTTTCCTCAATGGTTTGAATACACATGAAATTGATACTAGAATGTTTGTAATCCTTTTGTCTTCAGTTATTTCCTCCATGTTAAATCTTTTATTTTAAGGGTTGCGACTGATAGGACAAATACTTACGCTTTATTTTATAGTCATCTTGTTTGAATCTCTAGAAGCTCATGATTTTTTTAAAGGAATGTTAGTTAACTCATAATGGCAGGACAGCAGCGCACTGTCGCCATTTATTTGAATTAGGGAGACTATGGATTCACTGCAGCCAGCAGCGCACTGGCGAGGCACGACCCATAGAGTTAAAATTATTTTACGGAATCGTAGGTTATGGAACATTGCTAAAACTATATCTACGTTGACCTCTTTAGACCTTGTGTCAATACAAGGTAGAGTATCTGATAGCATATCACATCTGAATCACGAAACCAAGGGTTTACCACCGTCCGAGTATACGGGCGAGTCATAATTCTCGGTAAAATAATTTCAGATGAGATTACAAGTTTAGATACTATAGAGGATAGAAAAATGTCATGTATGTCCCATAAGTTCCAAAGCCAATACTAGTGGAAGTTCTCTAAGTTGGATAGCATGTCTCCCAACCTAGTAATCCGTGGTCCTTGTAACCTATTGACGAGGTAATTGACTGACGCTAATAGGTTTACCTAGAATATGGAATTTAGAGGTCCATAACCCATTAGTTGACCAAGGTCTTATGAGTAAGAAGATAGTAGAATGACCGTATAAGCAAGAACACCAGGTAAGGTGTTGATTCTCACAAAACTTGAACTACTTCTGCCTTCTTTCAAAAATTTCGCATACTTGTAATTTGACTATCTTGACCAATGATGCTATTACAACCTAGTTTTGCAAGCTTACTCTTTATCGAGCTTGATTCAAGACATATGTTTATTGGGGACGTCCACTAACATATTGTCTAATCAGAATCGATGTATTACAGTATGATCAACCATAGTGCACTCGGTTCGTTCTCCCTCTGATTAACCTACGTGGATTGAGATGTAGATGTCTCTAGGATCTCATCTGCGACTTATTGACAATTCCTCATGAATTATACATTCGCCTTTGAACCACGAAATTGTATTCAGTGACATCTTTCTTGAGCTCTTTATTATTTTTTTCTTTCACTGGTTTGGAAAGACGGAAGCTCGTAATTAGTAGAGAGATACCAAGTATCCCCATGGCTATGGTAGTTGTATACACAAGTGTAGTTATTATCGGCCAGCCATGTGATTGAGTTACTCGTTCTCCTCTCGACCCCCAAACTGCTATTGGGACCTTCTAGCCATCTGAACTTGAGAATGATTAGGTTTTACCCTTAGTCAAAATGCCAACCTAGGAGACTATGTTCTCAAGAAACCAATTGTTGTGAGGCTCTAATTAATTGCTTGAAGCTTGCTCTAACTAGCAACCCTTAAGCCTTAACCCAGCTCTTCCTTGACCAAAGCCCACAGTTTAGACATGAGATGAATAGACAAGGGTAAGGACAATCATTTACCGTGACTATGGTAGACACCCATTCCGAGATTGGTTACCAACAAATATTGCCCTAGTTATGTAAATTTTATTATTAAGACCTAACTAGTATTGGAACACCACAGTCACTAGCTTAGCCAATACCATAGCTAAAATACCCTGTCATATTATGATCTATCAGTTATCAACAATAATACATGATCATTATAGCCCACACCACTAGAACCCTTGTGACAATAGTCTGGCAGGCCTGACCCAAATAGAAATTCACGACTCACTTGTTAGAAATCTCTTCATATGATGTGCCTTAAAACTGGTTACCCCGTCGACAACTCTTGAATACTGTGGATGAGTATATTATTCTATTTTATCGATTATGTGTCATTGTACACACTCGTTTTCCATTTATTTGAGGAACGACCCTTGACTTAACTTATATTTATCGTATCCAGTATGCCGTGCCTTATTCTTATTTAACAAGAGTCGAGGTACGATATCCGGACTTTGGAAATTCTTCTAACCTCATTATTCCTAAGACCATGTCCTAACTTCTAAGGTGGGTAGACCGTAAGCCTTCTAAAAAAAATTAGGGATATACGAGGATTACCGATTGATTAGAATAAATTCCAGTAGGATGATAATTAGTGCCCCACGGACTCCCACTTTCCATTTAAATCATTTTGTGTCCCCGGCCGTCTCATTAACAATCGGAGCATGAGACCAGCTGTTACTTTCTAACAAATTTCACATGCAAGATCTAGACGAGTCTACCTTCATCTAGGTATATTATATCCCACTCAAATATGTCCCCTTGTACTCTATTATTATGGTACGATTTTCAGGTCAAAAGGACTAGCTATAATCCTTGCCATAATATCGGTATACTTTCCGACTTCCATTAGAGCCTCAACCTCGACTCGAACCTTTCGACCCAATTTATGGTTGTGATCTACTCGAAGCCCACTATGCACATGTCACTAGTGTGCCATTCAATTGTGTCTTCTCGTGCTACTTAAACACAAAAGTCACAGAAGGCGTATCTTCAGGGCTTATAGAACCTATTTAACCAATCCGACTGTCCATCTAGCTCAACCACTTGGGTGAAATCTATTCTAGGTTACCCTAACCTAGTAGAAATAGTTTTAGGATCTTGTCCAGTCAATATAGATTGAGATCCAAGGTTTATCCAACCAATGAGTGATGTCAAAATAGGAAAACCATTAAAACCCATCCATTCATACCACCATTTTTGGAATATATAAAACCGAACTATTTGAGATATGTCCCTATATCGATTATGTAGCCTCCATCTCTTAGAATGTGATGTCATTCATAACCCTTATTTCATCTACCTGGTAGTCGTAATGCGATTTTGTATTACATTTATATCCCTTGCTCGTGTGTTTAAATAACCACGGAAAAGATCACAATCTTTATTTCTTAAATTTCGTTCTATTATGGAACTTTGTTTAGAATTTTGAGAACGGAACCCCTGTATTGCACGGATAGCAAGCTCCTATAAGAAAGGAAGGGTTTTTTCGATTTAGCAAGTGACTGGACTAAAGAAGCCCAATCTAGCAAATAAGTCAATGGTTCATAAACTTTTATTCTATCTGCAGCATTGGATACTCTCTACCGCTCTAGAAATTTCATTTTTACTCTCGATTGTTCTTCCTTATTTTTCTGTCCTTCCTATTTCGGAGCGACGAATGGTCATGCTTATTGGAATTTACCAATATTCTCAGCAACTTGTATAAATTTGTTGCTTGTTAAATTTTTGGGTTGCTTAATAGATAAGAGAGGATTATAGATGCCACATACAGTAGATATATATTGGTAGCAATTTATAGCAATTAGTTGGATGATTATAAAGTTTTAGTGACATAGCTTTGAGGGAGTAGTATGACCAAAGGTGGATAGAAGTCCTCGAGATTTTTGTAGTTGCCAAAATGGCCAATGAGAAGGATATAAACTATTTTTTGAGAAATTAAATTTAAGGAGATTAAGGTAATAGTAGATCTCCTTTTTGAATTTAAGGAATAGTTATGAATTAGAATTTCGAGGACGAAATTATTTTTAAGATGGGTAGATTTGTAACCCCTCTTCCCGAAATTTTGATAATATATTTTATTTATTTATTTGAATTAAATGGTGATTTTTAGAATTTTTATAAATAATTACTTAGTTAATTATTACGGTAGATGACTTTAGCCAGGGCGGAGTTTTGGAGTGCATGGTGACTAGAAATCGTGGCACGGATAGTGCAATGGCGTGCTTTGACTAGAGTATTAGCCCTGGTAGGGAAGGCCGAGCCATAGTGATGTCCTAACTAGGAAAATCAGGCCAAGTTGTGACTTAACCCTTACCAAAGATTTACTTATTTATTATTTATATTATTGGGTTTAGGGAACCCGGTTGTACCGAACTAGTCCAAATTGGACCCGAACTGAGCCCAAGCCCATGTAGTCATGCGGCACATCCAATGACATTCGTGTTGATGGAATGTGACATGAAGGTGTTGTATTTCGTTTTAATGATTTAATGAATATTTTCTAAGTATTCGTAATTAAATATTATAGATATTATTAGTAGTCAATATTCAATAATATTTGTATAAAATAGGTCCTTGTACAATGTGAGATTATTAGACTGTACAAAATGGTATATGTACACCATTATTGTTTATTGAATTTTGTTATATTTATTATTATTTTATTGAGGTTAATATATAGATAATATTATTTTATTATTATTGGTTATAGTATTTTTGTCAATTAAATATTATTATAGATAGTCATATATTATAGATAGTCATATATATATATATATATATATATATATATATATATATATATATATATATATATATATATATATATATATATATATATATATAAATAGGGCCTACACTAGGAATGGATAATATTGGGGTTTATTCAGATTTTATGGAGAATATAATATATATATATATATATATATATATATATATATATATATATATATATATATATATATATATATATATATATAAATATATATATATATATATATATATAAACATGCATATATATATATAATTATATATGTTTAGTTAATAAAAAGAAAAAAAGAAAAGAATTAAAACCTTTCCCCCACAGGCCTAGCAGCCCAGTCGGGTCCGAGGCCAACCGACCCATACTAAACCCGCAGCTCCCTTCCAGGTTGAAAAACCGCACATATGTCTACATATGTAGAATCGGATAGAGGGAATCCCATACAAAAACTCTAAAACCCTAAGTCCACAACTCACACCAGCCTTCCTCTTCCCTGGGCGGCACCCCCAGTCGCGCGCGCCGTAGAGAGTCGCCGCCGGCCGGCCGGAGTGGCCACGGCAGCGTCGATACACGCGTACGGATTAAAAACAGGATAGCAGCAATACTGCGAAGAGGCTGCCTTCGCAGCGACTTTTCATCGCGGATAATGGGTCGTTTCGCGAACCGTACGATCTGGTATGTTCACAACATGACCCTCTCATTATCCCTTCAATTATTTCGATTTAAGTTTCACAGTACGTACCGTAAATCGAGGCAAAAGTTGCCCAAAAACCTATTTAAAAACGGACAGGAACCCGTCCCAAAGACCCAAATTGGCAGGCATTTTATGATCTGTATGTTAGGAATTTTAGAAAACTATTTAATGACAGTCCTAGACAACCTATAGGGCTTCGAACCTTTTTTTGTAGAATCAGATTTTATCGACTGTGCGTCGAGAAATCGGATTTCCAATTTGGCGAAAAACCTGTTTTTAAAATTGTAGAATTTATGAAAAATCTCTCGATACGACGCGTGTCCCACCAATCTGGGCGACGTGATCGTGAAGCGAAAACAATGAAAGGTGCGTAACGGCTTCGTGGACGTGTGGGCTTTGACGGAATTCAAATTGGTCGCGTGTGCGCGACGAATTTGATACGTATCCGTCGAAATTTACCATATCGGCCTCTGTGCAAATTTTCTAATTACTTTGTGCACGCTCGTCAGATCGAGATAAAACTTGCGCCAGCAGGCCCTTATCATTTTTCTGGTCCTGCATGCCAAGTTTGGTCCATTTCTGAGACAGTTGATCGGATCACCGTTTTACGGGCCCTACGGTCCGACTCAACGGGTGATTTTGTGCACGGGCCGTCGAAATCCAACTTTTGACATAAGGTTGGGTTCGTATCATCAAAACAAATCCGTAGACATATAGTTTGACGACTTTAGAGACCATTGACTCTGGCACACTTTTCGGTGCAAAGCGGGTTCAACGGCGGACACCGTTTTGGCCCAAAATTACTATTTTGTCCCTGTGTCCAGAATTGGACTTAAGGACAGACAATTCTAGCTATTTTGACTATTCTGAGAATATTGGTAGTGTTTATTTCAGTATCCGGAGACTGCTGTATGAGTTTTGACTGTTGTGGCACACTAAGTGGTTTGGATTATCGGTTTCACCAGCAAAGGACCACAGGCAAGTATAGTTTATTATTTGTTTTCAGTATTGATCTTTACTATGCATCATTATTAGTCGATAGAGATGTGATTTCAGCCTTTATGTTGATTTTATTCTTTGTGGTGTCGGAGGAGGTGAAGCACCGAAGATATGTGATCTGACCTTATACAGTGTAGACAGTAATTTATTATTGCAAAGTAGACAGTGTAGACAGTAATTTATTATTACAAAGTAGATAGTGTAGATAGTGATTTATTATTGCAAAGTAGACAGTGTAGACAGTGTTTAGACATCGTAGACCGTGTCGCGTAATTGTTCCGAGATCGATCACATATCAAAGTATTTCAGTCTGTCAGTCGGTGAGTATTTTTTGTTTTTCATTTACTGCTTTCGGTATTTAGTTTATTCTGTTTCCTTCATTTGTTTTTATGAAGCATATGTCTAAAGGCTATTTGTTATATAGTCATTTTCATTATTGAAACTGCATTCAGTGAATTGTACTCGTTCCATTCCTGACTGGAAACCAATATTTTTTAGGTTAGCCGTGGATTTATTTAGCATGGGAGATACGGGTGTACTTGTAGATAAAAGCCTAGAGACTAGCTAGATAGTTGAGTTGTAGTCATTCAAATATTTGTACAAGTTTATATTTTTCTGCAAATATAAAACTTGGGATCATTGTAAATTAAATTAATTTTGTGAATAAGCATTACTTGTGATTTTGAGCATTGTGGCTATACAGCGTTCTACCGCCGACACTGCGGCGTAGGCTGGCTTGGACACGTCTCGTATCCGAAAAAAAGGGTGCGGATCGTGACACAAGTCCTCTATGATTTGAGGATATGAAGATATATAGATATATAGATATATAGGGCTGGCCCAAAGGATAGGCGAGCTGGACAATTATTCCATGTCCCTCAATAGATAAGGCCTCCAAATAGTATCCAAGATTACTTATTAATCTAACCAACTCTTACAATGGAAAGACCCAAACATATTCTAATCAACTAAACTACTTAAAATAGTACTCCATTGTAATAATTTTAATAGGAATGCGGCTAAAGAGGACTTACACCCATTTGTACATAGTAAACTTTAGCACCCAAAATGATAATAACATGGTTCAAATCATATATCTAGAGATGTATTGAGAGAGCCATTATCACAAGACCAACTAATTTAATTGTTAATTTTTTAAATATATTTTATTAATCTAATGTTACTCTGTCTTTTTCTTTCCTAATGATCTTTTTTGGCTTGTTTGATTGTTAGAAAAAATATATTACTATTTTTTTTAATCATATTTTTGTTATTTTTTTCGAAAATATTTTGATTGTTAAATTGATTGATAAAATTAGTGTTCGAGGAGAAATTTCAAAAAATTCGTTTAGAAATACCAGATGTTTTTTATTTACCCGTTCAAGATGCCTCATTTTCAAATCCCATTTTTTTAGCCTGAAAGTTTGTGGACTGGCCCTGAGATAGCATCACAGTAATGCTTTCGACCAAGTAGCAAAATACTTCCTTCTTTACTTTAAGACCTGCATGTCACGAAATTAGTGTTTTAGACGACACTTTGACCCGTACGGCACACTATCTTCCTACTCGAAGAGTAGTGCCAGCCTTCTCCAAACACTTAATTAGATCGCTAAGGTGGTATTGAGAACAATATGGAGCAAAAGAGAGAGAGAGAGAGAGAGAGAGAGAGAGAGAGAGATTAGAAATGAAAACTTCACTTTACTAGAGAGAGATTACAACTTTGGGTGGTAAGAAATAAATGAGGCATCCAACTTATTTATAGTGCCTATAGGGCTTACAAGAAACTTCTGAAAATAGAATATCCCAGGGATTATTCTAGGAAACTCTATGATCTAGATATTTATAAGGAGGCGTATAGAACATCTAGAAAGTTCATGAGTCTTCATAAATGATTCCGAAGGTTCCAGAGGATTCCACTATATTCTAGAATATTCCTCAGCCTTCCAGAGGATTCCACCAACTTCTAGAAAGTTTCAGAAGCTTCTAACATAAATCTACTCCGTGTAGAGTTATGCAAGTCCGTCTCGGTAGGACGTAAACTTTTAGGAGTGTCACTCGCCCCCATATGTTTCATCGATGCCGTCGTTGATGGGTGTATCAAGTCTTGGAACGAGTCCACTCACTGCATGTTATCCCTTCTTTGCGCGTTTCATGCGACGCTTCCCAGATTTATCCATCTTCTCCGCAAGATCAGAAGAAAACTGGTTCGCCGTACTAACTCTGGCCTCGCTCTGTGACCTCTTTGACATATGACGAATCTCGTACAGCCTCTAGTCGCTGACCCCCTCATCCCGTGGCTGCATATAGTTCTCCATACATCCACGTGTGTGAGTCCCATTGCAACTCTATCGACCCGAATGTCCTCCACGAGCTTTGAGCAACTCCTTGCGCGAGCCACTACACTTTGTCACATCTGTCTCTGCGTAGCCCACGACACGCTTCTCCGTACTCGTATCTAGCTTGGTAGCATGATTCACTCCCCTCCGCGGAAGTGACTTATCGGGACGTTCCTTTGCAACACCTTTGGTCTTGCATGGAAGGCCTTCCTCCTTGAAGCCCTCATTCCTCTCGAGCACCGCTAGGTATGCCATCTCCCTTTTGCCACCCTTCTTAAGCTGAATGGCAGAGATATATTTTTTCTTCGATGGCTTGTCCTGTGCATCTTTTACTATGCACGATAAGCCTTCTTTTATGAAGCCGACGACTCCCAAATGTGGCATCGGAATCGCTCTTTGCCGCAATAAGGAAATCCATGCCAAGTATCATCTTGAAGTCATTCAGCGACATAATGATGAAATTGGGAACACCCTACCATTTTTCTACAACTATGTGGACTCTATTGGCTAGTCCCTGCATGGGGCTCACCTCCGCATTGACCGCCTTTATCATGCTCGAATCTTCCTCCAAGGCTAGACCCAAAGCAACGGACCTCCGTATCTACGATAAAATTGTGAGTGGCGACCGTGTCAACCAACGTCCGTGTGCTCATTCCATTGATCCTCACATCAATGAACATGAGCTTCCTGTTCGGAGTCCTCGACACAACAGACTTGGTCTTCACGGCCTTGAGTAAGCGTAACGCTCCCATGTGCGCTCCTACTTCGCACTCCTCATCCTCCACCTCCTCGATTCGAACGATATTGACATGCATGCTCCTCTTTGTACAATCCCAAACAAAGTGATTTCCTCCACATATGAAGTATAAAATTACTCGCTTGGGTTGGGCCTTCTCGTGCTTCTTTCCCTCGGACGGATCCTCTTTGGGAGAGCTCTCGTGCTCTCCTCCACCATTCCTCTTAGTGGTTTTTGGCTTGGCCTTAGTATCATTGTCGTCCCAAATGCACTCGACGAGCCTCTCGACTGCTGCCACGATGGTGTTCAAGTCTTGCACCCTCTGTCGCTGTAATTCTTGAGCTATCCACGGTTTTAGTCCATCAAGGAAGAAGAATAAGCGATCCTTCTCGCCTATGCTAGATATTACGAGCATCAAGCGTGTGAACTCTGCAATGTGCTCCTTGATCATCTCGGTATGCTTGAGTCGCTGCAAGCTCTGCCTCGCTGTAAACTTTATATTCTCTCGATAAAACTGACACTTTATCTCCTTGAGATCCTCCCAAGTCTTTATCGAGCATAAATCTTTCTCGGCTTCCATGCATCTTTAACACCACCCCAATATTGCATCATCGGTGAAGTAGAGTGAAGAAATATCCACCTTCTCGACGACATCATTGATGTGTAATGCCTTGAAGTATCGCTCCACGTTCCACAAGAAGTTCTAAACTTCTTTGTTATCACGCACCCCGTTGAAGGATTCTGGCTCGAGGATCTTCCGTCTCTTCGGTGCCTCCTGTTTGCCATTAAAAAGTATTGGAAGAAACTTTTATATAACAAACAAAACAGAGTACAACTTCGGATCCTCGATGGAATCCTTCGAGTATACTTTTGTTTTTATCTGGGAACCGTGGCGATGGAGGGTTGATTCTTTACTATGTTAACGACCTGACGATGATCTCGAGTTCTCTGAATGTCTGGATAAAATTCGGGTTGAAGCAAAGAGGACTGAATGAAGGAATGATCCTTCTATTTATAGGCGATAGAATGACCCGTTCATGCGTGCATATGTGATGCACACATGGAGATTTTGCACGTAGGAATGCTATGCGCATGACTTTCACTACTAAAATATCATCTAATAGCGACATAATTTAGCGACGGCAAGAAATGACGTCGCTAGTTATGAAATATAGCGACAGCTTTATATACACGTCGCAAAACGTCGCTGCCTAGCGACGTTCCGCGACATGAGTTTATTACGTCGCTGAATAGCGACGTTCAACGACATATTATTAGCATATGTTGCCAATTTTGCGACGTTTAGCGACTGCAACACTTGACGTCGCTAATATTTTTACTTAGGGCACACCGTTTCCTTCTTTCCCCCTCACTCTCACTCGAAAATTCTAATTTTCGTTCCCTGCCCCCCCGGCGACTCCCTCTCCCTCTGTCAGTGCCCTCCCACCCCCGGCGACCCCCTCCCCCCCGACGACTTCCTCCCCCTCCGGCGAGCTCCTCCTCCTCGAGATCCTCCTCCTCGAGCTCCTCCTCCCCCAATCCGAGCTCCTCCTCCTCTTCCTCAGGTAAACCCTAACCTAACTCCTCTCCCTCCTCCTCATCCTCCTCTTCCACGGACACACACACACACGGACACACGGACACACGGACACACATCGTGTCCCCAAAGACTCGTACCCATTAGATTCGTGTCGAGTGAGAAATCACTCTCGTACTGGTTCACACTAGGTTCGTGCACTGTGTCTAGTTTTGGATGTATTGAGTTTGGTTTGTTTTTGGACATATTGTGTCGAGTATTTGGACACGAGTTTGGTTTGGGAGACACGTACACACCTGACACTTGTATATGCACACTTGACACTATACACTCTCTATCTCTCTAGTATATAAATGCATAACTTGTTGAATGTATATATTGTGTCCCCTTGGTTATAGCCTAGTATATGTAAATATCTTAACCTATATATGTATGCCTATATATATATATAGTAAATATATAGGTAGTTGTGTGATTGATGGCTTGTTTAGATGTGGTAGTATGGTAGTATGGTAGTGTAAGTGTGAGTGAAGAGGGATATTGAGATAAGTGTTAGAGTGTGTGTGTGTGTGTGTGTGTGTGTTTGAGAGTGAGAAAGGTGAGAGGGATTTAGATGTGGTAGTGAGTGTTGTGTGTGTGTTCGAGAGGGTATGAAAGAGTAGCAAGAGGGGGGGAACAAGTGGCTGCAAAGGCAGCAGCAGCAGCTTGTGCTGCAGGGTAGTAGCAGCAGTAGCTGCAATGCCAGCAGCAGCTGCTAACAGCAGTAGCAAGAGCATTGAGGGCAGCAGTTGCAATAGCTAGTGACTAGAAGCTAGTGTCTCTTATTATGTTGGGGGGTGTGGTTTTGTTTTAGGATGAGTATGTTAGTGTTTACACATAAGTTAGTATCCTAAGTTAGATATTTAGGATAGTATCCTAGGCACTAATTTAATATCTTGTTTAGGATGTTAGTATCCTAGAGTTAGATAGGTGAGTTAATATCTTAGGATACTAGAAGTTAGTATCCTAGATAGGTTAGTTAGTGTCTTGGATAGGTTAGTTAGTATCCTATTTATCCTAGATAAGTTAGTATCCTAAGTTAGATATCTTAGGGTAGTTAGATTATGCTAGTATCTTGAGGGTATCAAGATAATAAGATATTAGGATATGGGCTAGAAGTTAGTACCCTAAGTTAGTACCCTAAGTTAGTATCTTGGCTAGAATTTGGTATCCTAGGATAGTTAGATATCCTAGTATCTTAAGAGTGTCCTAGATTAGTCTATGGTAATAGGATACCCTATAGGGTATATCTCTATGTAAATATTAGAGTATCTTAGGAGTGTTGGTATATTGTTAGAACGGTAGAGTTAGTATCCTAAGGTATCTAAGGTATTAGCAAAGTAATGAGAATTACCTATAGCCTAAGGATAAGGTATTAGCTAAGGTAATGGGTATGATGTTAAGGCAGGTGGATAGATACTAGCCTAAGGTAGATGGTAATATCTATTAGCCTAAGGTATTGAGTTATCTACTAGCCTAAGGGTAGGATATTACTAGGATATGATATTATCTAGTATCTAAGGTAAAGTGGATGTTAAGGTATTAGTTACCTAGACTAAGATATTGAGATTCCAACTTAAGGTATTGGTATTGGGATACCAATAGCGATAAGGTAAATGGTACCTTTGTAGGTAATGACTAGAAATAGGATATTTGACTTAGATTTGACCTTGTTTGACCAAGGTTGACTATTTTGACTGAAAGTCAAAGTAGAGTCAACATCTGACCTAGATTGGACTAAGAGTTGACAAAGTCAACTATAGGTCAACCCTTGACCTAGTTTGACCTTGTTTGACTTTGTTTGACTTAGCTTGACCTTGTTTGACTTTGTTTGACTTAGTACAACCTAGTTTGACCTAGATTGTATATCATTGTTATTAGTAACTGTCCGCTACTAATATGTGTCCCATAATAAGACATAATATACGAATTTGTGCCTGTTGGATAATGTGTGTCCATCTTTACAGAATTATTTCCAAATGGATATGAATTACTACTTGCGGAATCGTTCATGGATGTACAATCGTCGTCCTGATGATATGTGTGGTGTACGGGATGAATACATAGCGGGAGTAGAGCAGTTCCTGCAGTTTGCTAAGGCGTTCCCTCAGTACATGGACGACACCAAAATTAAGTGTCCGTGTGTGAAATATCATAACGTGAAATATTATCCAGAAGTGGAAGTGACATATCATTTGTACTCGAGGGGTTTTATGCCTAATTACTATCAGTGGACCGCACACGGAGAACTTGTGTCTTTAGCATCAGAGCCAGAGCCTTATATTGAGCTGTATATGCATGCGGGACCTAATTTTGTTTCAGATAATCATGCATACGACGACGGGTGCGTGAACATGGTTTTCGACGCTGCAGGGCCTAGTTTCGTTCATGATGCACCTGAGGAGGCACCGAACGCCGATGCTGCACAGTTCATGGAGTAGCTGGAGAATACAAGGACTCCATTGTATCCTGGTTGTGAGGATCATTCACCGTTGGAGGTGGTTACAAGACTGTTGAGCATTAAGTCAGATTTTAACATGTCGCAAGAATGCTACAACCGAGTGTTAGAGTTGATTATAGAGATCTTGCCGGCGGGTGCTAAGTTGCCTAAAGACTTCTACCGGTCTAAGAGGATGGTGAGATCGCTCTGGATGGGATACGAGAAAATTGATTATTGTCGCAATGGGTGCATGCTGTACTACAAAGACGACAAGGACGCAGATGTGTGCAGATTTTGTTGTGCTGATCGCTATAAGACAACTAGTACAGGAAGGTCTACCGGTGCAAGAAGACCGACCGATTCAATGCACTACTTGTCTTTAACGCCGCGGTTGCAAAGATTATTAATACGTCTACATTATTTTAATAGTGTTGATTATTATACTATTACATTAATTGAACGATGTTGTTTTCAGTATATTTAATGATGATGTGAGGTCAGGTAGGCCACACATAACAGAAGAAGAACAAGAACAAGAAATGAGACATTATTTTCCATCATGGTTGAGTGCATATGTAAGACTTGAGAACTCTGTAATTACCTTCCTGTATATGCACTTGATTGAGAATGAGCTTAATTGCTTCTTTCGTGGTATTTAGGTCGATCGTCCATACGCAAGACTTGGGAATGAGTCTATTAGAACGCTAGCCAAGGGACCAATTTATGCTGCAAAAATATGGCCAAGCTACCGTGTTAATGGATTTAGGTTCAAGTCAACAACTTGTCCGATCAGAGACAACTTTGTGGATCTCGACTCCACCAAAAATAGCTGTTTGTGTACCAGATCTTCGAACTACAAAGATGTTGATACGGGCAACGATTTCTATGGCGTGCTACGGGAGATCGTGGAGCTGACATATAGTTATGGAATAGAGCCTGCTAAGATTGTGTTATTCAGGTGTGATTGGTTCGATCCGATTGAAGGTCAAGGTTGGAAAGTAGACAAGCACGGTCTTGTTGATATAAACTATCGGCGTCGATATCAAGCCTATGAACCATTTGTCCTATCAAGTCAGGCTCAGCTCGTATACTTCATAAGTTATCCTAAACGGGGAACAACAAGGTCGGACTGGTGGGCAGTGTGCAAGACCAAAGCTAGAAATACCTTTGAGGTTGACGATATAGCTTATCAAGAGGATGAACTACCTCTTGTAACAAATATTATAGAAGTGGACACGACGGAAGTTCCTCATTACACATCTAATTGTGTAGAAGAAGTAGAATTATCTGAAGAGGAAGATGCAGATGAAAGTGAAGATGTAGAGGAGGAAGAAGAAGAAGAAGAAGAAGAAGAAGAAGTAGATGAGCTAAACGAACTAGATGAATTTTCAGAAGAGGATTAAATCTGTACGTTTGTTTTATCATCATATTTGACACTTTAGTGACACTTCTATCATATAAATCTGTGACACTTCAGTGACACTTTATTGACACTTTTATCTGTAACTATGATATTTTTCAAAAATCTGTGATCTCTACCATATAAATATGTTTTTTTGTTTTATTGTCATATGTTATTATCAGGTATGACTAGACCAACTGGACGACACGGAGGATTTTATATTAGGCAGTCCCGTCAGCCTCGGGCTGGGGATGGAGATTCTGTACCCTCATCCTCATCTCCGAGTACGCCATTGTACTGTTCTGTTCCCGATCCAGTATCGGGACAGGGCAGTTCCAGCAGGTTGGCGACTCCTCCCTCGTCGTCTAGCCTTCCTGATCCCGTGTCCAGCATCCCTGATCCCCCGTCCAGCATTCCTCCTGTCGACGGCTCTATGGGGGGAGCCGACGTCGAGCATATGGAGGACGGCGATCAGACTGATCCTGCCCAGGCAGGAGGTGAGAACGACCCTCCATGCGCTCCTCCGGGCGAGACGCGTATGAAGATTTGGACGGACGGGCCTATGAAGTAAGTTAATTAATTAATATATATTTCTCAAATGATTATATGTACATATATATTCATGAAAAATTATTATTATATAGATATCGGCCTTCTGCAGTACAGAGACAGCTGAAGGTATTTCTGAGGCAGAACTATGGTGGGCCTTGGATTAACTACTCAGATGCTCCCGCAGATAGGAAGGCCTTTTGGTTCGCCCACTTCAAGATAAAAAATTTGTTTATTTTTAAATTTTAATAATTATTTGTGTATATTATACAACTTTTCTATTTTACTTCTTGTAGAGGACCTATTTCTATCCACCACATCGGGCGACGAAGATCGAGGGCCAATTTTCTGCCGTCGCAGCCAAGCTCATCCGTGATGCGATCCACGACCAGAAGTCTCGTGATCGATCCAGACAGTCGATCTATGGTTGGATCATACCAGAGCAGTGGACTGCGATGAAGGCTAGATTCAGCGAGCCCAAGTACCAGGAGCGGTCTGACAAGGCCAAGGTAGCGCGGTCGAGCGCCGGTAAGTGGTATGGTGGCTCCATTCCGATGACGGAGCATTTTCGTCGTCTAGTACGTTTCCTATGTCGGACATTAATTTATATATAGTTCGATAGAATGTTTAATACTAATAATAGATAATATATTTTAACAGGTAAAAAAGGGTGAGGACCCGAACATGGTGACCGTCTTCCTGGTCACCCATCGGAGGGCAGGGGAGTTCATTGACGAGAGGGCGACGCAGGCATATGTACATTATATTCTTTATATTAATTTACTATAATTTAGAAAACAGGAAAATAGATATCAATATAGACTTTAGCAAACACTTACACGTTAGCAAACATGTTCTAGGCCGAGTTTGTTTGGCTACAGGTGGAGGCGGTTGCTGCTGCTAGTGCGCAAGCAGAGGGAGGGGCTGGTACTTCCTTCCAGCCGCCTACAGCTCCATCGCCGGATGAGCTCTGGATGACCGCTGTTGGCGATCTTCAGAAGGGTATGTACTACGGTACAGGATCCTACGACGCGTATTTGGCTTCGGAGTCATCCCGGGCCCCCTCTGTCTGTGCGCAGTCTCCGGTTTCGCAGGCGTCGTCACAAGCTCAGGATATTCGTCGTCAGATCGAGGAGCTGCGGCGCAAATTGCAGCAGCAGATTTCTGATGCGGTCGAGCGACGATCCGACCCTCCGATCGTCACCGGACGATTTGATGCGGTCGAGCGCAGTATACAGGAGCTGATGAGTCTACAGCAGGCTACAGCTACCAGCTTGCACACGCTCACCGAGTCTACGCAGTGCACAGAGCGTAGACAGGTTGAGCTGGAGGGATCGCAGAGGAGTATGTCTGCCTCACTCACTCAGGTTTCGACTTCGCTTGAGGCGAGTACTGAGAGGGTGGTGAGTACCCTTGCTGTTTATGGTGAGCGACTGCGAGAGCTGGAGCAGATACGTCCTCCCGGTCCATCGACGGCGCCGACTCCAGACATTGCACTGCCTCCTACTGCCCCTACGGTGCAGCTCACACAGGAGCAGTATGAGTACATGCTATCCCAGATGCACGGCAGGGGTCCTCAGTGATCTAGTAGATTTTTTTATCATCTTTGTATTTATTGGCCCTATGGGCCCATTCACCGTTCTGTACACTGATTTTGAATATTATTTGACTCTGTTGGACATGTATGTTTGTTGGACATGTATGTTGGTGATATTTAATTTGCTGGTATTTTTATTGAGTACATGTATGATATTTAGTTGTAGACTGTTATGATGGGAGACTGTTATTCATCTATTAGTTATAGACTGTTATGATGGAAGACTGTTAATTGTGATGATATCTGCGACGGGGATGACAAATATACCTACGCTGGGTTATAAGCGATGATCTGATATACAAAGGAGGTGCTACCCAAATTTTAAAAAAATATAATGTATATTTTTATGATGATGTGTGTCTGTGTTTACAGTGAATGTGAAATGCAGTGTTCGGAACCATCGACAGTTTCGATTACTGTCGATGGTTCGAATACTGCACTTCACACACACTGTAAACACAGACACACAGCATAACAAAAATACCAATTTTTTAATTTTTATAACATCTGCGACGTATAGCGACGTCCTGCGACATTTTACGACGTAAAGAGCACGTCGCTATACGTCGCCAAATAGTGACGTAACGTCGCTATACGTCGCTATACTGCTGACGTTGCATATGACCACCTGAGAGCTGACATCGCTAAAGTGGTCGCTAGGCGTCGCTAAAATGCTGACGTGGCTGCTATGCCATGTCATCATATATAAAGTTGACGGCGTCGCTAAGTGGTCGCCCTACGTCGCTATAGTGGCGACGTATGATGACGTCGCTATCTGTTGCTAATGTTGTGACGTATAGCGACACTAGACGTGACATCGCAACTAGCGACAAATTACGACGAAATCGTAATCTGCGACAAGCCTATACGCGACATCCAATTTTTGTCGCTAAATACGTCGCTAATAGAAATTAGCGACGGATTTCCCTTTTTAGCAACGTATTCTGACGTCGCTAAAAGGGGTTATTTTAGTAGTGTTTATTGGGCGAGGGGCGTTGTGTCGGAAAGCTCGAACTGAATCTGTTTGAAACTGCACTGTTGGGATGTGGAGGAGCTGATATATGATAATTGTTGAAATTCGTTTGTTGATGAGATCTTGGGTGGTTTGGCACCCATTCATGAGCAGAACTGAGTCAATGACACATGGCGTGTGTACATAGCTCAAAGATCTTAATATTTTAAAGGATGATGGATTTAATATGCCTGGGACATCTGGTGCATGAGTAGACTTGGCGTATGACTTCTGGAAATCAATAGCAAATCTGGGTGCATAGTTTTAATAGGCGCTTGCAAGTTTTAGGCACTTGGCTTTAGGGTGCATACAAGTGATTAGTCGGCCACGTGGTAGAGCATAGTTGTAACCGACAAAACAAGTAATGATTATGCTGACGTTGGAGTCACTTCATTTTCTATGAAAAGTTACCGATAGTTCAGTCTTCGAGATGCATGATGCTGACATATCTGATTTTAGTATTAAATGTTCGATGGGCGAGCCAATCTAGGCACATCGTCTATAAGGCACATGTACCCTGAACTGTATCAGTTGGGAGGCACATCAGATGTGGGGTGCATATATCTGAGGAGCACATCTGTTGTTGGGCGCATCATCTTTTGGTCAACATTGTTAAGCGTTTTGAGGCTCGAAAATAAATAAATTTGAAATGGTAGATTTCGGGATAGCAGATTCATTGCCATTAATACTAGGTTTATCGTATTAATGTTGGGAAGACTGCCACTTGGCACATGTGTTTGGTTGCCCTGGCCTATAAATAGATATGCTTGTGGTGAAAGGAGTTTGTTCGTTCTCACTTCACACATCTTTACATCGAGAATGAACTCAACCGACCCTCCTCCTTGGCGAGTTGGTGTGCTATGGGTTATGGATCTCCTCGTTCAAAGAAGCTTCGGTTTTGACGACAGACTCGATCAGAGAACTGAGACGTGCCGAGTTAGTTGTGGGTAGAGTAGTTCGTTCATGTGTTCTTTACTGTCCATGTTCTTCAAAGATGATGTCGAGTATCAAGTTGAGCACAAGATTTGGGTTTGATGTGCCCAACCATCGTTATGCTGGAAGAGCCATAAGCGGCAGATGATGCGCCTGTGCTGAGACGATGAAATGATTCACTTGTTGACGAGGAAGTGATTCGCTCGTGACGAGGAAGAGATGTGCTTATGTTGAGATGTCAAAGTTATGCGCCTATCCGTAGAGTTTTAGACTAGGCTGTAGTAGACTTTCTATTTAATAAAAAGCCATGTAATAGATTTTCATTTGTTGAAGAAAAATCTTGTTTTCATGCACTTTTATCTGTTTGTCATTTGTGATGCGCTGACATTGCTCTGTGTCCTCGACGCATACTGTTTATGGCGCATAGAAATTTTTGCCTCTGTGGCGCATGAAATTCCATGCTTCTATATGACCCCCTTCAAAGTTTTCAAAACTTAGACAAGTTTTTTGAAATACTTTGAATAAGAAGCATGGTCAGTATGATTTATTTTAAGCGCATGGCCTTTGATTGTTTTCTAGTGCATGCTCTGGTAGGCGCACAGTCATCTCCGTGTATGACTGCTTGGGTGCATCATCATCTTCGTGCATGACAGCTTTGGACACAGTCATTAATGATGACTCTTTGATTTTCGATAAATGATAATCTTTTTTTGAATATTTAGAGCCGCCCCTTCACGAACTCCGAAGCATTACTACCGACATCACGTCTTATCGGGTTATGCGCCTCCCCAAGCCTATAAATAGGCAGTTGGGTTGAGAGAGAGAGAGAGGGTGAGAGAGAGAGCTTTCTACTTTTTTCTTCAAGCTTTTATCTCCTTTAGAGTTCTCTTCTCTTTCAGAAAACCCTAGTTTCTACAAATGGCCCTAAAGCTCCTCGTGTTACTGCTGTCAAAGGCAAAGACAAGGACAAGAAGCCTAATAAAGTCAACGTCGACGAGCCCCAAGTCGCTAACACGACTCATCCCGACGTGCATGGGGAAGTTGTCGGCGAGTGGTTTCCATTGTCGACGTCTCCAAAAATACATAGACCTTGGTTCTGAAGATGGGCTGAAGCTTCATCTTGCTGACGTGCATGGACTTCGGTCCTGAGGATGCGCCGAAGCTTCATCTTGCTGACTTACATGGACTTCGATCCTGAAGATGCGTCGAAACTTTTTCCATTACCAATGCACATGGACTTCTGTCCTAGAGATACGCTGAGGTGTAACTCAGCCAATATGCATGGACTTTTGTACTGATAATGCATCGAGGCTTTGGCCTTCGCTGATGCGCATAACTTCAGATGCACTGACACCAGGCTACACATGACTTTTTGTCTTTCATCAAAATACCATGTTTTGTTAATTTTTTGCCTTTTGTCTTTTTGCAGTGTCTGTAACTTTGCCACGTCTGAACAAGATTTTGTTCGGCTACTCCCTCTACCAGATGGGTCTGTACTTCAATGAGGAAGTGGTCAATCTAGCTAAGGCTGTGATTATGCTAGACCAGGTATCGAAAAGGTTGACATTGATCACGGACCAGCCCTCTTCCTTCCTTCATACCATGATGGAGAGGGGCCCGATCCATGCTGATGGGAGTACCACTGAAACTTTCTTGAAGCCCCAATTTTTGTTTGGGGATAGACTATCTTCTTATAAAGCAAAGCTCTTGAAGATCAAGGAAGATTGGTTCTTTGAGGCGAAGGGTCTTCGCATGTACGTGCTAAAGATCGAGCGCCAACTACCCCTAACTGCCTTCACATGCTTGGCCTCGAAGAAGCGAATAAACTGGGAACTTACCCCAACCCAGGGAGGGGCTGTTTTAGGGTCTTTCAAGATTGACTCCAGTTCTAACCAGAAATATGTTTTTACCTAGAAAAAAGATAACCCGAAGAAGATTTGTTTCTATAACTCCTCTTCCCAAAAATTTTGAATTTTTTTATTTGATTTAACTGGTAATTTTTAGAATTTTATAAATAATTAATTAGTTAATTATTACGGTAGATGACTTTAGTCATGGTTAGGAATTGGAGTACAAAGTGACTAGAAATCATGACATGGATAGTGCAGTGACGTGCCTTGACTAGTGTATTAGCCATACCAGGGAAGACCCAGCCATAAGTGTGTCCTAACTAGAAAAACTAGGCCAAGTTGTGACATGACCATTATAAATAGTTTAATTATTTATTATTAAGATTTATTGACTTGTAGAAGACTTGGTTGTACCCAACTAGTCCGGACTGGACCCAAACCAAGCACAAGCCCATGCAGTGATGTAGTGCATCCAGAGACGTCCATGTAGATCTATTTTAAGCATATGCATCATTTTATATGTTACTTTATTTTTTAGATTTTACAAATACTTTCTTAATTGTATTACATATAATATAAGTATTATAAATATTTATCTGACATTTTAGAGTACTTGTACGATTTATTATGGTCCCCGTAATGTGGGAGTATATTGTATCACTCAATACTCTGGTATTGGTTTATTGTATTTTGTTATTATTATTATTATCAAATATAGTCATTAATTGGTTATTTCTGTATTCCTAGAAAATATATATTGAATTATATGTACACCTGTATATATGTATAACACTATCCTAGAAGAATATTGCTAAGATTGTATTTAGATTTTTGAATATCTATTTATGGATATACATGTATATTATTTGTTATTATATATAAAGATATATATGAAATATCACAAATGTAGTGTATGTATAGTGTATGTGAATAGGACCATTATTTTATATATGGATATGGTAGTACACCAATGTATATATAAATATATATCTATTGCTAAAAAAATAAAAAAATGAAACCCCCCAAGCCCAGCACAGCCCGAGCCCCCACCTGGAACCCAAGCCCGTCCCTTTACCATTACACATTATATGTTATATATAGAAACACACACAGAGAGAAAGAGAGAGAGAGATGAATCTCTCGAAAACCCTAACCCTAAACCACGCCGCAACGTCCCAATGATCCCTGGCCGGAGTCCAACCATGGCCGCCCCCCTGGGCCATGCGCCGTCGCCAGGAGCAGGCGGAGCCGCCCGTGCGCGAGCACAGAAACAGCAGCCACGACAGCAGTATCAACGCGGAGGCCCAACTTCACGGTATGTTTTCTCCATCTACGTTTGATCATTTTTCGAACCGTAAATTATTTCGAAGAGCCTAGTTGACCCCCTTCAACCTTGTTCATGTAGAATTAATTCTGCTAGACTATATCGATCATGAAATCATTGCAAAAATCTCGAGAAACCTATTCGAAAATAGAGCAATAGGACAGTCCAACTCCTCGATTGCAAGGCAGTTTATAAACCAAACAAAAGAATTTTTCGAAAACTAAATAAAGGTAATCCTAGACAACCTATAGGGCTCTGTAAGCCAATTTATAGAAGTTGATTTAATCGACTACGTGCCGAGAAATCGGATCCTAAATATTGACAAAAACTCGTTTTCAAAACTGTGAATTTTCAATAAAACTCTCCGGTACGACGTGCGTCCCGCCAAACCGGACAACGTGGTTGTGAACCGAAAGTATCGAAAGGTGCGTATCGACTTTACGGACGTGTGGGCTTTGACAAAATTCAAATTGGTTGCGTGTGCGCGGCGAATTTGATGCGTACCCATCAAAATTCACCGTATCGGCCTCTTTGTAAATTTCTCAAATTACTTTGTGCATGTTTATCAGATCGAGACGAAACTTACGCCAACAGGACCGTATCATTTTTTTGGTCCTGTATGCCAATTTGGTCCGATTTTGAGACAGTTGATCGGATCGACGTTTCCCAGGCCCCACGATCCGATTCAACGGGCAATTTTGTGCACGGCCTGTCGGAATCCAGCTTTGGACATACGGTTGGATTCGTATCATCAAAACGAATTCGTAGACATGTAGTTTGATGACTTTAGAGACCATTGACTCTGGACACTTTTCGGTGCAAAGTGGGTCCAACGACGGACATCGTTTTGGCCTGAAATTACCGTTTTGCCCCTGTGTCTAGAATTGGACTTAAGAATAGGCAATCCTAGCTAATTTGTCTATTCTGAGAATGTTGGCAATGTCTGTTTCAGCTTTCGGAGACAGTTGTGAGAATTGGACTTTATGGCTTACCAGTTCACGGTATATTGTTGGTTCTTCGTGCTACCAGCAGGCAAGTATACCTTGCCAAACATATGCAGTATTTATATTATTTTTTTCTATTGTACTTCTTCCATATGGTTACCTGTTTCTCATATTGTGATTGGTTTGTCATCGACTGTTTTACTTGTTTCTAGATTTACGTGCACGTATAGGATATTCGATATTGCTTGTCTATTGGTCTTTTTCATGTTATCGTATCTTGTGATAGGGTTGCCGATTCTATACCTTGTTCTTGACTTGACCATTCTTGACTGGAAGTATCTTATATTGTACTACAGTTGAGACATACTATAGATTGGGAGTGTCTTACATTGTACTACGACCTATAGCAGATTCTTTGATCTTGATATTGATTGATTGACTTAACTTGTGACATACTATAGATTGGAAGTATCTTGCATTGTACTACGATTTATAGGAGTCTACTTGACCTTGTATTCCTTTAGGAGAGGAGATCGATACTAGAATTGGCTATTCTTGACTGGGTGTATCTTGCATTGTCCTACAGTCGAAACCTACTATAGATTGGGAGTATCTTACATTGTACTACAAACTATAGGGGTTAATCGTTTGATTGATAGCCAAGTCTAGTATTACATTTCCATATGACTTGTCGTGTCTTAGATTTCCTTCTTGCACCGTCCTTATCTTCCATACATGTTATTTTGCTGTTATATTAGTATGCATGTTTTATGTATCTTACTAGTCCTCTGAGGACCTGATGATCTCTTCAGGTAGCTGGTTGCACGGAGTTAGTTAGCTGAGTATGTGGTAGTCGATTACATCTGCATGATTCAGGTATTTTGCTAGTGATATTGCTTTATTATCTTCTCGTGCTCTTATGATATATCCTGCTTGTTAGCCTAGTTTCATAGACTCATGTTATTCTTGGAGTCTAATCGGACAATATGCTAGTGGACTGCAGACCATGAACCATACTTGTTCATTCTTGATTTATATACATCTCGTGGATTGATATATAGTTTAGATTACCATATTAGACATGATACCATGCTATTGACAGCTTATACGTATTCGAGTCGGGCTGGAGTCCGCTTGATACGTAGCTGGCTTGCTCACGTACTTGCATCCCGAAAAGCGGGTATGGGTCGTGACAAGTTTTTTTGGTGGCCCATGCAGGCCAGAGCATATCATATCGGTTACATAACTGTACTGATACGAGCCTGCGACTATGACTAAACCTTAGAAATCTCAATCCGTACTGCCTTGAAAATTCTCCTAGAAATTTCTCTACGTCCTTGAAATTTCATATTTGTTCTCGATTATTCTTCCTTGCCTTCCGAACCATTGATTTTCGTCTCTTTCTATTTCGGGGTGACGAACGATCATGCTGTCTAGAATCTATCAGAAATTCTTACGTTATAGTATAATATTGCTTGATTATTTAATTTTTGGTTGTTTGATAGATATGGGAGGATTATAGATGCCATATGTCTTAGATATCTATGAATAATAATTCTAGCAACTAGATGGAAGGTTATAAAGTTTTAATGACATACCTTTGAGGGAGTAGTATGACCAAAGGTAGGTAGAAGTCCTCGAGGTTTCGTAGTTACAAAATGGCTAGGAGAAGGATATAAACTATTTTTGAGGAATTAAAATTTAAGGAGATTAAGGTTAAGGTAGACTTTTTTTTTGAATTTTAAGGAATAGTTATGAATTAGAATTTCGAGGACGAAATTATTTTTAAGGTGGGTAGATTTGTAATCCCTCTTCCCAAAAATTTTAAAATTTTTTATTTGATTTAAATGGTAATTTTTTGAATTTTATAAATAATTAATTAGTTAATTATTACGTAGATGACTTTAGTCATGGTTAGGAATTGGAGTACAAGGTGACTAGAAATCATGGCATGGATAGTGCAGTGGCGTGCCTTGACTAGTGTATTAGCCATGCCAGGGAAGACCCAGTCATAAGTATGTCCTAACTAGAAAAACTAGGCCAAGTTGTGACATAACCATTATAAATAGTTTAATAATTTATTATTAAGATTTATTGACTTGTAGAAGACCCGGTTGTACCTAACTAGTCCGGACTGGACCCAAACCAAGCACAAGCCCATGCAGTGATGTAGTACATCCAAAGACGTCCATGTAGACGTATTTTAAGCATATGCATCATTTTATATGTTACTTTATTTTTTGGATTTTACAAATACTTTCTTAATTGTATTACGTATAATATAAGTATTATAAATATTTATATGACGTTTTAGAGTACTTGCACGATTTATTATGGTCCCAGTAACGTGGGAGTATATTGTGTCACTTAATACTCTGGTATTGGTTTATTGTATTTTGTTATTATTATTATTATTATCAAATATAGTCATTAATTGGTTATTTATGTATTCCTAGAAAATATATATTGGATTATATGTACACCTGTATATATGTATAAAACTATCCTAGAAGAATATTGCGAAGATTGTATTTAGATGTTTGAATATCTATTTATGGATATACATGTATATTATTTGTTATTATATATAAAGATATATATAGGAAATATCCTAAAAGTATGTATAGTATATGTGAATAGGACCATTATTTTATATATGGATATGGTGGTACACCTATGTATATATAAATATATATCTATTGCTAAAAAAAATAAAAAAATGAAACCCCCCAAGCCCAGCACAGCCCGAGCCCCCACCTGGAACCCAAGCCCGTCCCTTTACCATCACACATTATATGTTATATATAGAAACACACACAGAGAGAGAGAGATGAATCTCTCAAAAACCCTAACCCTAAACCACGCCGCAACGTCCCAATGATCCCCGGCTGGAGTCCAACCATGGCCGCCCCCCTGGGCCATGCGTCGTCGCCGGGAGAAGGCGGAGCCGCCCATGCGCGAGAACAGAAACAGCAGCCGCTGCAGCAGTATCAACGCGGAGGCCCAACTTTACGGTATGTTTTCTTCGTCTACGTTTGATCATTTTTCGAACCGTAAATTGTTTTGAAGAGCTTAGTTGACCCCTTTCCACCCTGTTCATGTAGAATTAATTCTACTAGACTATATCGATCAGAAAATTATTGCAAAAATCTTGAGAAACCTATTCAAAAACAGAGCAATAGGAAAGTCCAACTCCTTGATTGGAAGGCAGTTTATAAACCAAACAAAAGGATTTTTTGAAAACTAATTAAAGACAGTCCTAGACAACCTATAGGGCTCTACAACCCAATTTACAGAAGTTGATTTTGTCACGACCCGTACCCGCTTTTTGGATGCGAGCTCGTGAGCAAGCCAGCTACGTATCGAGCGGACTTCTGCCCGACTCGAATACGTAAACGCTGTCAAGGCTATGGTAAACTGCCAAATCATGGCAAACCAATCTATATCTCAAATCCACAATAAGTGCACAAAACATGAATGAACACTATGGGTCATGATCTGCAGCCCACTAACATATATGTCCGATAAGACTCCAAGAAATATAACAAGAGTCTCTAAACTGAATCAATAAGAAGGATATCTCATGATATTGAATGTAAAGCACGAAAGGATAACAATGTAATATCACTGACAAATACCTGAATCATGCATCACCATCATCTACCATCCCGCTTTGCTAACTAACTCCATGCAAACGCTAAACCTGAAGAGATCATCAGATCCTCAGGCGATATAGCAAGATACATAAAAACATGCCTATCTAACAGTTTTATCATGTACAAAAAAATAAACAAGAAAAACAGGAACACGATAAATGACTACAAACACGAACACTAGAACAACTATGCATAAATGAACAGTCGGACGAACAATGAACACGAGATCAATGGAAGAACCAAACCCTCATCCCGAGTGTGGACTCACGGGTTTGAACTAAGCACTAACCCTCGTCCCGAGTGTGGACTCTCAGGTTAGCTCACGGCAAAACACCCTCGTCCCGTGTGTGGACTCTCTGGTGCAAATGGTCAACCCTCGTCCCGAGTGTGGACTCTCTGGTGCCAATGAACACGACAAACACCCTCGTCCCGAGTCTGGACTCTCTGGTGCACTGATCAACCCTCGTCCTGAGTGTGGACTCTCTGGTTGTGTAGAACGAAAATAAAGGATTTAGCAGTTCACTACACGCACTCGTTCTATAATACGACTCAAGCAAGGTACTGGTGAGAAACTCCAAATGTGAACCACAAGACTAAACATGAACACGGCTATATACAATAAAAATAACTCAACAGAATATAATACGAAAAGCACATGTCCATAAACAATCAAAACTGGGGAATAAAATTCAATGCATGTAAATAAAACTGTAGAGGGAGACAAGGTATACTTGCCTGGAGGTTGCATGCAGATCCAACAAAATATAGTCAACTGCTAAGTCATAAAGTCCAAATCATGACAACTTTTCCCGAAAGCTGAAATAAATATTACCAACGTTCTCAGAATAGTCAAATTAGCTAGGATAGCCTATCCTTAAGTCCAATTCTGGACACAGGAGCAAAACGGTAATTTCAGGCAAAAATGATGTCCGTCGTTGGACCTGCTTTGCACCGAAAAATGTGCCAGCGTCAATGGTCTCTAAAGTCGTCAAACTACTTGTCTACGAATTTTTTTGATGATACGAACCCAAATGTATGTCCAAAGTAGATAATGAGGGGATTGCCAATCTAGAAGCTGTCAACTATAACACATATCGCACCACGAACCGTGCACGAAAATCACAAATCAATTCTAATGTTCTAGTTCTAAATTCATGGAATAGTGGCTAGTTGGGTTACTAATCTAATAATAGTTAATTCTGGAATAAATTGCTTAAAAACATTATCTAACCTAATAATGATCTAAATATAATCTAAGCATGCAAGTTTGGCCATCAAAAGTCATGTTTCCAATTTTGGAAACCATAACACGTAAATCGAGGCGTGCCATTGACTATCTGGTCAAACACCATGAACTCTAGATTTTGAAAGTTCATCTTAGTAGATTTCAGTGCCACGAGTGAGCTGGAATCAACCGTGCCGCAAAATCACGCTTTGATCAAAAGATATCGACGTTATGGCTAATCGTGACCAAAACGGTGATCAACCGATCAATTCTGAGTTCAACAGAATAACTAAAATAATAGATGAACGAAATAATTTCTAGAAAAATTATATGTCGTAGAGCTCTGTGTCAGCTTTCCTAAACTTCAAACGGTTCATGATTTTGATCTCCGGTCCTCCCGAAATCTCGAAAACACCAAAACGTGTCAAGTTTCGGACAACTAGCACTCTACAAATTTTTCAGAAATTACGAAAATAAATTATATATTCAGAAAATATACCTTAATACGCTTCCAACAAAAAAAAACGGCACGCAAAAAGCACGTCGGGATTGACGGAAACCGCTTCGGGAAGTCGGAAACCCTAGATGAGTTCCCCTACAAAAGGCTGTTGAAATTTAATTAGGGTGGGCGAATATAATAATATATAAATATATATAGGAGAGAGAGAGGCGGTCACTGTAGCAGTTGGCGCCGACAGGTGGGCCTCCCGGATGTATTTCTGGGTATTTATTTATTTAATTCAGAAAATTATTTAAAAATTATTTTAAGTCCAAATAAATCAAAATAAATTGCAAAAAAAATCCAGAAAAATTCTAGAAAATTCTAGAAAATATTTCTAAGTGTCTAGAATATAAATAAAATATTTTAACACAAAATATCATCGTGTGACCTCGCAGTAAATTCCAAAAACCTATAAAATATAAATTCTATATGTTTTAATTATATAAAAATTCCCAAAAATTCTAAATAATCTAGAAAATTTCTAACATATTCTAGAAAATATGTTTAGTCATTTAGAGCCCAAATAAAAATATTTGTTCCAGAAATACTCCCGTATGACCTTACAGTAAATCCTGAAAGTCCTTAAAAATAATAAAATCTTAAATATTAAATACCTAAAAATCCAAAAAATGTAGAAAAATATAAAATAGCTAAATAATACATATATAGGCTATCTAGAGGTCATATGACCTTAATATTGTCATAGCCCACCTACAAGCTTTGGCATGACTCACAATGACCATAAAATTAATCATAAAGAAATAAAATTAAAAAAATATTAAAAATTTGGGAAGTGGGCTTACAGATTTTATCGACTACGTGTCAAGAAATTGGATCCCAAATATTGACAAAAACCCATTTTCAAAATTGTGAATTTTCAATAAAACTCTCCGGTACGACGTGCGTTCCGCCAAACCGGGCGACGTGGTCGCGAACCGAAAGTATCGAAAGGTGTGTATCGACTTCGCGGATGTGTGGGCTTTGACGGAATTCAAATTGGTTGCGTGTGCGCGACGAATTTGATACGTATCTGTCGAAATTCATCGTATCGGCCTCTTTGCAAATTTCCCAAATTACTTTGTGCATGTTCGTCAGATCGAGACAAAACTTGCGCCAACATGATCGTATCATTTTTTTGGTCCTGTATGCCAAGTTTGGTCCGATTCTGAGACAGTTGATCGGATCGTCATTTCGCGGACCCCACGATCCGATTCAACGGACGATTTTGTGCACGGCCTGCCGGAATCCAACTTTGGACATACGGTTGGGTTCGTATCATCAAAACAAATTTGTAGATATGTAGTTTGACGACTGTAGAGACCATTGACTCTGGCATACTTTTCGATACAAAGCGGGTCCAACAGCGGACATTATTTTGGCCCAAATTACTGTTTTGCCCCTGTGTCCAGAATTGGACTTAAAGATAGGCAATTCTAGCTAATTTGACTATTCTGAGAATGTTGAAAATATCTGTTTTAGCTTTCGGTGACAGTTGTGAGAATTGGACTTTATGGATTACCAGTTGACGGTATATTGTTGGTTCTTCGTGCTACCATGAGGCAAGTATACCTTGTCGAACATATACAATTTTTATATTATTTTCTTTCTATTGTACTTCTTCCATATGGTTACCTATTTTTCATATTGTGATTGGTTTGTCATTGACTGTTTTACTTATTTCTAGATTTACGTGCACGTATAGGATATTCGATATTGCTTGTCTATTGGTCTTATTCATGTTATCGTATCTTGTGATAGAGTTGCCAGTTCTATACCTTGTTCTTGACTTGACCATTCTTGACTGGGATTATCTTGTATTGTACTACAGTTGAGACATACTATAGATTGGGAGTATCTTACATTGTACTACGACCTATAGCAGATTCTTTGATCTTGATATTGATTGATTGACTTGACTTGTGACATACTATAGATTGAGAGTATCTTATATTATACTACGATTTATAGGAGTCTACTTGACCTTGTATTCCTTTAGGAAAGGAAATCGATACTAGAATTGGCTATTCCCGACTGAAAGTATCTTGTATTGTCCTACAGTCAAAACCTACTATAGATTGGGAGTATCTTGCATTGTACTACAAGCTATAGGGGTTAATCGTTTGATTGATAGCCAAGTCTAGTATTACATTTCCATCTGACTTATCGTGTCTTAGATGTCCTTCTTGCACCGTCCTTATCTTCCATACATGTTATTTTGGTGTTATATTAGTACGCATGTTTTATGTATCTTGCTAGTCCTCTGAGGACCTGATGATCTCTTCAGGTAGCTGGTTGCACGGAGTTAGTTAGCTGAGCATGTGGTAGTCGATTACATCTGCATGATTCAGGTATTTTGCTAGTGATATTGCTTTATTATCTTCTCGTGCTCTTATGATATATCCTGCTTGTTAGCCTAGTTTCATAGACTCATGTTATTCTGGGAGTCTAATCGGACAATATGCTAGTGGACTGCAGACCATGAACCATCCTTGTTTATTCTTGATTTATATACATCTCGTGGATTGAGATATAGTTTAGATTACCATATTAGACATGATACCATGCTTTTGACAGCTTATATGTATTCGAGTCGGGCTGGAGTCCGTTTGATACGTAGCTGGCTTGCTCACGCACTTGCATTCCAAAAAGCGGGTGCGGGTCGTGACAATTTCACCACCCCTCTAAGTTCTACACGTGAAGAAATCATCGCCAAAATGAAGGAAATGGACGAGAGAATTCTGTGAGAGGATAAAAACAAGGAGCTAGATGACAATATCTATAGTTGTTTCTGGCATTACGTGCACATAATGTCCCCGAATGCTGTGCTAGTTGCCTATCTAATGATATGGCTTAGATACTATGTGCACCCTGGTGGATCAGGCTCTATGGAGAGGGTAACCATGAATCTTATCATGCCTACTATAACGCTGGTATTCGACAGTCATTTGGCCCTGCTTTCTGTGATGGTGTGCAACTTGCAGCAGGGTCTACGAGAGTTTAGAGGAGGTCCTGGCCATGAAGGGAAGAAGCGGGAATTTTTCTCGTATGGAGCTGCCCTATCACTATTTGATGGGGTGGTTGATACTACATCACCCCAACATGATGAGCCCTGACACGGAAGAGGGGCATATCATGGGTGATGCCTTTATTCGTTGCTACCGCAGAAGGAAGTGGTTGCACACTGGTGTCCTCATGTGTCAAAAGGTTTTTGTCTTATATTCAAGGGTGGGACGTTTCTAAGGTTGGCCCATTTTTTTGGGCTTTGAAGCTGACAAGGAGTTGGAGGATACATGCGTAGATGCCTCCACTCATCCAAATTGGGGGTTGCGTTGGCTGTAATGCATCCGACCCTCTTATTTGGTGTATCGGAACATGAACTACTGCTTCTTGGAGCCGTATCTATCAAGACGTTTTGCTCGTCAATTCGGCTACAGTCAAATGATGCTGGATACCTCAAGTACCCATTTGGGGTATATTGGGAGTCTGCTGGATGGATTGCAGGCTTGGCAGTATTACAATGCTGGGTGCAATGGGTGCAATTTATAGCTCCACTTCTGAACCCAAGGCCGTATATCATGAATTCTGCTGTCAAGCTCTTTTGTTCGGTGAATACCCTATCTTCCGGCTATGATAGGAAGAGGAGCTTTATCGTCAGGACTCAGCTCAAGGCGTCTGACGATGCCATAATCATGAAAGCCCGAGCATATCGCCCGTCGGATGCTCCAGCACCAGTAGCTACCCCAGCATCAACAGCTGCTCTAGGGGCCAGGCCGGAGGAACCTCTGGAGGAGTCCACATGTAGTCAATTCAAAAGGCTTGCTCTGACGGGAGCGGGGTCTTCTGCACCAAAAAGGCAAAGGAAGGTTCTGGCTTCCCGTGAAGAGAGCGAAAGAGTTTTCTCCCGAAAAGGTAAATAAGTTGCCATTAATTCTAAAGGAAGTCCTTCATCTCTTACTTGTGCTCCCTTTTGTCTGCATGGTGTGAAGAAGAAAAAATCCAGGTCTTTGAAGCGAGAATTGGATGATCCCCTTGAGAAGAAGTCGCCAGCTCTCCCGAAGAGCGTATCCCTCCCGTTGTGGACTCTTCGGGTGAGGAAGACCAAGATGTCGATGTCCGGGTCCATACCTCCACTTCTTTCAATTATGCGAAGGATGAATTCAGTGACCTGCTGGCATCACTGAATGTTGAACAACCCTCGACGAGGGTCCTAGGTAAGTTTGTTTATACATCATTTGTGTATTTTTGATAGTGGTAATGACCATATATTGTTTGCAGATATGCATCAGGCGGGGCCCTCGCAGATCGTGGTGAAACTGGCTATGGGTACCGGTGAAGAAGCTACTGCCCAGCCTTAGGAGAGAGAAGTTACGAAAGCTCCTCTTGAGGTTGAGGAGGAGAAGGATTAGGACTCGTCTCCTTCGACTGATGTCCCAGATGACACTGGTGGGGATATTGAGGAGGAACTAATGACGGGTGGTGACAACCAGCCCAGGGTAGCTGAAAAGGTGGTCGTAGCCGAGTCATTCCCTGGACATGATAAGGAGGAACCCGCTTCGATGTCGAGTCCTATTGCAGCTCCAATGGAAGAGAATGAGATAGAGGAACCGGCTCCGCTGCCGATTAATACGCCTACCATGGTGGCAGAAAGTGAGATAGAAAAACCGACCCTGCCTCCGAGTCCTATACCTGCATCCTCTTGTCACGCCCCAGAACCAGAATACTGGAGAGCGGGGGCAGACATAGCCAGCTACGTATATGAAATGGAATCCATCTCGCTATACGGTCACGACTGTCTAGATACATGAGGGTTTACTACAAGCCAACAGTCTCCTATGGTCATGAACAAGCCTAGTATCTCAATCACAAGCAAGTAGGTAAAGTCACAAGATGTATGATCATTAAATATACAATAATAAGGCATCCCAAATATTGCATATTCAGCTGATCATGAAGATAGTCATTACAAAATGTTAGGACTAGCAAGAGTTTAGTCATACATGATCAACCCTAGGATCTGTCAATCATGTTACAGCCCGTAGGCAGACAGTAAGTAAGTGCAATCGAGCTAAACAGGTGCTCGTCGGCTAAACGCCTCAAAAGAATATTTTTACAATAAAGTGGGAGATCAAAAATAAACCCACTCGTTGTCCTGGTTACGTCTAGTCGCCACCATCGGGCTGAAAAGTCGGTAGATCCTCTGGAGCTGCTCCGAAATCTGGCCATACAAAACCAGCTGGGTCAGACCCCAGAAAGAGCAAGTGCCACAAAGGAAGCTTCACTTAGGAACTAAAACCAGCAATTAGCACAGAAGATAATAATATATAGTAAAACTGGAGAAAATATAACATCACGAGGATAAACGGTAAGATAACCATGGGACCATTCAGATAACCAGGTTACAATCCATAAACCAAACAAGGACCAGAATTGTAACCCTTCGTCTGAACCGAACTTGGTTTCTCCCATTTATCAGCAAGATAATATAGAAAAATCAGAACATGTAATAATCTATACAGGATCAAGGCAAGACTAGACCGATAATTCCTCATTCAATAATCACGGCCAAGCAATAAGTATGGCTTGATAATTTAACTAGCTAGGGTTATCACAGGCCTAGTTACTAGCAAGATGCAGTGAGATTATTCTACAGCCACAAGCCCTGCAGACCATCCAGGTTACCCAGGTCAAAAATTAGGGGTTGAATTCAGGTGGGTACATCGTCCAGGAAATGCATGTACCCTTAAGTAGCTTGAAGGGTGCAATATATGACAGTGTGCTGGAAATGTTCCTTACTCGACGGCAGGCTACAAATCCCAAGCGCGCCCAGGTAACGGGATTGCCTGTAGCTGGGAGATCTCTTTATGACTAATGTATTAATCTAGTTATTAGCCTTAGTCCATTTCAGTAGGTACTCCTGACCGTGGTACTCAGGAGTCCCATCCTAGATATGATGTAAGACAGGGCTGGATTATTTGTACAAGCACAATCGCCTACGGTGTCCAGATTAATTATACAGGTCATGCCATGTCAGGTAGCCGTCGCAACAGCTTATCAAGATATATCATGTCCGGTTATCATGTCAAGTGTACTTGTCAGGAGTGCGCCACGACGGGCCACTATCAGGTCATGTCATGTTTACTCGTCAGGAGTGCACCCCTACGGGTCACTATCGTATTCAGGGTACATGTGCAGGGCATCATAGTGCAAGCATCATATCAGGAGACCCAAGTTATGCTGAAGTTACAAGACATGAGTTAATAATAATAATAATTAAATAGTAGGGCAAGGCACAGGAAGGAGACCTACGGCTCAGGATCACTAGAACTTATGCGGTTGATAAGGAGAGCGCATACAACTTGGTAAGGACAGGGGCATACGGCTAGAAAGACAAGGGCACATGCGGCTAGGGAGGCAAGGGCGCATGCGATCCCAAGAAGTGGGGTCTCATGCGGCCAGCGAAAGAGTTGGCTTCATGCGGCTGACGGGAAGCAAGTCCATACGGCTAACTCAAGACGGTTCATGCGGCTCAAGAGTTCGGGTTCAACATGAAGCAGGCGTGCGGCTCAGGACTAGAAAGAAGCTCAAGCGCATGCGGCTGGGTTGCTAGAATCCATGCGGCGGGCGGAGAAGCTGTGCATATGCGGCAGGCGGGGACATACGTCCATGCGGCCGGCTAACAATCAGGTGTATACGGCCGGGGTCAAGTGGAGTCTCATGCGACTAGCTGGGTTAGTCCCTTATACGGCTTGGGGAAATTCAGATTCATGCGGCCCAAGTGGCGGACGCACATGCGGCTGCAGAAGCAAGGGGGTTGCATGCGGCTGAGTGGAAAGATGTCCATGCGGCTAGGAGCGCGTGGGTCTCATGCGGCTGAGAGCAACTTGCCGAATGAACGTTCATGCGGCTAAGTATTGCCATGCGGCCAGAGAACTGTTCTTTTTCTCCAAAATTTCTGGGAAGAAGAACACCATAATCCCTTGCTTCCAAGCTCCATGAAACCTTCATCTAGAGTCCAAATTCGAACTTCCATAGGTCAAAATGGGGTAGAACAAAATTCTCTACAACATGGAACCATCAAAAATTAGAATTAATAAGATTAAGTAGATCAAAATCCAAGAATTTCAAAAATAAAATAAACTTAGATCTACAAGAATCCGGCCATGGAAAGTAAAAATGCCAAGTACTAAAGGATGCTAGAATGCTGTAAAGAATAGAATGGAACAATAAAATTAGAGTTCCTCCATGAAGCAAACTGCACTTGCCTAGACCCCTCTCTCTCTCTGGTAGGTGAAGAAGTTATGCTGGAGAAGAAGGAGAGTAATGAGGAGAGAGAAAAGAGAATGGGTAATAAATATTAATGATGGTGGTAGGTAGGGGTTCACCCTTGGTTTATGATGAACCAAGGCAAAACCAAGCCAAGCCGACCAACCCATGAAATAACTAAGCCATAAATAAAAGCTAAGCAAGGAATCATGCAATACAAGATAAAATACGTACACGTATTCCAAAATACGTAATACGAACCACAGGCATTACAACTCTACCCACCTTAAAAGAATTCCATCCTCGAAATTTAATTAAGAGGCTAGAGAGACGAGAACAAGCTATATTAATTACAAGCAAGCTATAACTAGGCAAGCAATCACTCATTCAAGCAAGGAATCGAAGGCATGAGGCATAAGAAAGACATTATACCTCACGAGTCAAACAAGTCGGGATATCGCGATCGGATATCATCCTCACGCTCCCACGTTGACTCACCCAAAGAGTGATGACCCCAAGCAACTCGGACTAACTTGATAGTCTTGTTCTTGAGTATCTTCTCTCTCCGGTCTAATATAGACACGGGCCGCTCCTCATACGAAAGGTTGGTACCAACAACCAATTCTGAATGATCCAGGATGTGGCTCGGGTCTGGGATATACCGTCGTAATTGGGATACATGGAACACGTCATGCACCTCGCTTAGCGACGGCGGAAGAGCGAGACGATAGGACACATCTCCTACTCGCTCCAGAATATCGAACGGCCCTATATACCTAGGACTAAGCTTTCCTCGTGCGCCGAAACGAATGACGCCACGGTTAGGCAAAATCCTCAGGAATACATGGTCGCTGACAGAAAACTCGAGAGGGCGTCGATGAGAATCGGCCCAATGGCGCTGACGATCTTGGACAACTCGAAGATGATCCCGGACTCTTCTGACCACTTCAACTGTCTGGGCAATCATTTCTGGACCGAGCATCTGTCTCTCCCCCACATCATCCCAGGCTAGTGGGGATCGGCACTTCCTACCATACAGTGCCTCGAACGGTGCCATCTGGATACTAGTTTGGAAGCTGTTATTGTACGAGAATTCTACCAGGTGCAGGTGATCTTCCCACGAACCATCGAAGTCAAGTGTACAGGACCGCAACATATCTTCAAGAGTCTAGATTGTACGTTCCGACTGCCCATCTGTCTGCGGATGATATGCTGAACTAAACTGGAGGTGAGTTCCCAAACTCTCCTGCAGGCTACGCCAAAAGTGCGACGTGAATCTTGAATCTCGGTCCGAAGTGATACTAACTGGCACTCCGTACAATCTGACAATCTACCTGAGGTACATCTCTGCTAACTAAGCTGTCGACTGACCAACTCTGAACGGGAGGAAGTGAGCTTTTCGTGAGCCTGTCAACTATAACCCAAATAGCATCTCGATCAGCTGGGGACCTAGGTAATCCAGTCACAAAATCCATGGTCACATGTTTCCACTTCCATTCTGGAATCGGCAAGGGCTGAAGAAGTCCAGCGGGCCTCTGATGTTCAGCCTTAACTTGTTGCAAGACTAAACAACGAGAGACAAACCGGGCTATCTCCCTCTTCATGCCATTCCACCAAAAGTGCTGACGGATATCATGGTACATCTTCGTGCCACCGGGATGAATGTAATACTGCGAACTGTGAGCCTCTGCCATGATTTCCTGTCTGATATCTTCACTGGGTACACAAAGACGCTTACCATGCCTAAGTGTACCATCCTCATGAATATACAACTCTGGTCTTCGTCCCGCCTCATACTCTGTCCTGAGTCGCTGAAGCTTGGAATCTGTTGACTGCGCCACCCGGATCCTCTCGACTATAGTGGACTGAACTTGCATACTGGCCATCAATGCCACACTGGAAGGGAGAACAACTTTAATACCCATTTTCTGAAGATCTGCTAACAGCTCCGGTTGTGCTGTTAGGAAATAAACTTCGGCTCTCCTGCTCAATGCATCTGCAACAACGTTGGCCTTCCCGGGATGATACTGTAAGTTGACATCATAATCCACAAGAAGCTCCAGCCACCTCCTCTGATGCATGTTAAGATCCTTCTGGGTGAAAACATACTTCAGGCACTTATGGTCGGTGAAAATCTCCACCCTATCTCCGTACAAGTAGTGCCTCCACAACTTAAGTGCAAACACTACTGCTGCCAGTTCCAAGTCATGGGTTGGGTAATTCCTCTCATGATCACGAAGTTGTCGTGATGCATAAGCTATGACCTTCCCATGCTGCATCAGAACACATCCTAGGCCTCTGCCTGAAGCATCACAATATACTGAGAATCCTCCGGTTCCATCTGGAAGCGTGAGAATAGGAGCCGTCATCAAGCCTCGCTTCAATTGCTCAAATGAATCCTGACATTCTGCTGTCCAAGCAAACTGCACCTCCTTGCGGGTCAATTGGGTCAATGGCGCCGAGATCCGGGCAAAGTCTGAAACAAATCGCCGGTAGTAGCCGACCAATCCGAGAAAACTGCGAACCTCTACAACTGTGCTGGGCACCGGTCATGACTCAATAGCCACAATCTTCTGGGGATCCACTTCTACTCCTCCTCGAGTGATGATATGACCCAAGTACGAAATGCGATCGAGCCAGAACTCGCATTTACTGAACTTGGCATACAACTGGTGCTCCCTGAGAATCTGAAGAACCACACGGAGATACTGCTCATGCTCCGCTTTGCTCCTGCTATAGACCAGGATGTCATCCAGAAACACAATCACGAACTGATCCAAATAAGGCATGAAAATACGATTCATGAGATCCATGAATACAGCCGGCGCATTGGTCGCTCCAAATGGCATCACTAGGAACTCCCAATGCCCATACCTGGACCTAAAAGCTGTCTTCGGGATGTCCTACTCTCTGACTCTGATATGATGATATCCTGAGCGCAAGTCGATCTTCGAGAATACTGCTGCCCCTTTGAGCTGATCAAACAAGTCATCTATCCTCGAAAGAGGGTATCTGTTCTTGATTGTCACTGAGTTTAAGATACGATAATCAATACATAACCTGGACGTACCATCCTTCTTTTTCACAAAAAGCATCGGGGCTCCCCAAGGCGATCCACTAGCACGAATAAATCCCTTGGTTCGAAGTTCTTCAATCATCTTGTACAAGATCTCTAATTCTGACGGCGCCATCCTGTAGACTCTATCTGACACTGGGGCTGTCCCAGGAATCAAGTCTATGGTGAACTCGATCTCCCGCTCTGGCGGCATACCTGGAAGCTCTTCTGGGAAAACATCTGGAAACTTCTCGACTATCCGGGGTAACTGCACTGCTGCTACTGCCATCCGCAATACTGGAGGAGAAGGCTCGACTTTGCCCCTAGAAAAGGAAAACTCCGGCTCGCCTGGAATGCTAAAAACAATCCTACCAATATGGCAGTCCATTCTAGCATACTGGTTCCTCAACCAATCCATCCCTAAGACCACATCATAATCGGCCATCGGGAATTCTATCAATCTAGCGGGAAATTTCTTACCGCTAACTATGATCCGACAAGAGGAAAACACTCTATCGACTCCCACAAGTCCGTTACCAGTAAGTATATTGAGCCTTACTGATAATGACTCGGGCTCCAATCCTATCCGTGTCGCGAATTGTGCAGACATAAAAGAATACGATGCACCAGAATCAAATAAAGCTGAAGCTGGAAAGGAGTTGATGAGAATAGTACCTGCCACTACCTCTCCTGGCGCCAATCCTTCCTCTGCGATCATCACCATAGCCTGACCATACCCTCGGGGTGCTGGTCCTCTCTGCTGAAACCCTCGCTGCCTATTCTGACTCAAAACTTGGGCTTAAGCATGTTGCTGGGGGTGTTGTTGCTGGAACACCTGGGACTGAGGCGGCAAGGGCCTCGGCAATGGATACTGCTGCTGCTGGACCGGAGCTGGTCCCCTCGCCGAAGTGCTAGAAAGGTTGGACGATGATGAACCACCCCGATTTGGGCAGGATCCAACCCTATGGTCTGCTGCTCCACAAGCCAGACACAATCTCTGTGCCCTCCGACACTCTGCTACTATATGGCCTGGCTTTCCACAATGAGAACATCCCACTGCAGAAGACTGCTTCTGCTTCTGCTGCTGCTGCTGCTGAGGGTACATCGGGGCTGAATGCTGAACCGACGTCACTGAGGCCACCCGCCTCGGAGTTCCAATGGTCAAAACCCTGGCTGTCGGGGCTGGGGCTGACGACTGATTCATCTGGCCGTGGGATCTCTTCCGACCTCCGGCCCTATCCACAATCCTCTGGGAGGTATACTCATGCCTCCTAGCTGCTCTCAAGACTGCATCAAAAGTCTGATGCTCAAACTGTTCAACTGCCAACAAAATCTCCAGGTGAAGCCCTGCTGAAATTGCTGGACTCTATCATACTCGGTTGCCACCAAGGTGGGAGCAAACCGACTGAGCCTCGAAAACTCAGCTGTATATCCGTCGACCGTTCTGTCCATCTGCTTCAGATTGGTGAACCTCGTCTGTAAATCGTACCGAGCTACAGCATCAAAATACTTGGTCTGGAATCTCTCTCTGAATATCGCCCAAGTAACGGGTGCTGCTAATCCAACGGCCTGAGCCGCCCACCAGCTGCGGGCCAAATCCAACAACTACAGGCGCACTACGGCCACCTTCTCATTCTCTGGGGTCCTAGCTGCTTCTAGAATCACCTCTGTGTCCTGAAGCCAAGCATCTGCGGCGATAGCATCTTCACTACCGTCGAAGAATGGAGGGTTCAAGCGCTTGAAGCTGTTGGCCGCGCTGTTACCCTGATGACCTCCTCTGGTCAGAGCATCCGTCACTGCCTGGTGCAAGGCATCTCCTCGACGATCTTGGGAAGCTATCAAGGTCCTGACGAGACCTACCAAAGTGCCATCATCAGGCTCCGCAGGCTAGACTGGCTGGACTGGTGGCTCTCCGCCAGAAGGCACGACTCTGGAGGCTACTCCGGAATGCTGGGCTTGATCCTCTAGTTGCGACAGGTCCACGGGAAGTGCTCCGCCTTGCTGACCGGCAGGTCCAGGAACAATGCCGCTGAAGAAGACGACACAGGAAATAATAAGGAAGGACCAGGACAGATCAATGATACAAGCATATGATCAGGTCAAGAATCCAGGGATTCAGAAGATACGAGCAGAGATCAAGGACGAATACTGTTTGAGACATCTATTCGGTAAACCCTCACATATCTTGATTTACAAGACCTGCATAGGCTACCACTTAAACCATGTCACGCCCCAGAACCAGAATACTGGAGAGCGGGGGCAGAAATAGCCAGCTACGTATATGAAATGGAATCTATCTCGCTATACGGTCACGGCTGTCTAGATACATAAGGGTTTACTACAAGCCAACAGTCTCCTATGGTCATGAACAAGCCTAGTGTCTCAATCACAAGCAAGTAGGTAAAGTCACAAGATGTATGATCATTAAATATACAATAATAAGGCGTCCCAAATATTACATATTCAGCTGATCATGAAGCTAGTCATTACAAAATGTTAGGACTAGCAAGAGTTTAGTCATACATGATCAACCCTAGGATCTGTCAATCATGTTACAGCCCGTAGACAGACAGTAAGTAAGTACAATCGAGCTAAACAGGTGCTCGTCGACTAAACGCCTCAAAAGAATATTTTTACAATAAAATGGGAGATCAAAAATAAACCCACTCGTTGCCCTGGTTACGTCTAGTCGCCACCATCGGACTGGAAAGTCGGTAGATCCTCTGGAGCTGCTCCGAAATCTGGCCATACAAAACCAGCTGGGTCAGACCCCAGAAAGAGCAAGTGCCACAAAGGAAGCTTCATTTAGGAACTAAAACCAGCAATTAGCACAGAAGATAATAATATATAGTAAAACTGGAGAAAATATAACATCACGAGGATATACGGTAAGATAACCATGGGACCATTCAGATAACCAGGTTACAATCCTTAAACCAAACAAGGACCGGGATTGTAACCCTTCGTCTGAACCGAACTTGGTTTCTCCCATTTATCAGCAAGATAATATAGGAAAATCAGAACATGTAATAATCTATACAGGATCAAGGCAAGACTAGACTGATAATTCCTCATTCAACAATCACGACCAAGCAATAAGTACGGCTTGATACTTTAACTAGCTAGGGTTATCACAGGCCTAGTTACTAGCAATATGCAGTGAGATTATTCCACAGCCACAAGCCCTGCAGACCATCCAGGTTACCCAGGTCAAAAATTAGGGGTTGAATTCAGGTGGGTACATCGTCCAGGAAATGCATGTACCCTTAAGTAGCTTGAAGGGTACAACACATGACAGTGTGCTGGAAATGTGCCCTATTCGACGGCAGGCTACAGATCCCAAGCGTGCCCAGGTAACGGGATTGCATGTAGCTGGAAGATTTTTTTATGACTAATGTATTAATCTAGTTATTAGCCTTAGTCCATTTCAGTAGGTACTCCTGACCGTGGTACTCAGGAGTCCCATCCTAAACATGATGCAAGACAGGACTGGATTATTTGTACAAGCACAATCGCCCACGGTGTCCGGGTTAATTATATAGGTCATGCCATGTCAGGTAGCCGTCGCAACAACTTATCAAGATATATCATGTCCGGTTATCATGTCAAGTGTACTTGTCAGGAGTGTGCCACGACAGGCCACTATCAGGTCATGTCATGTTTACTCGTCAGGAGTGCACCCCTACGGGTCACTATCGTGTTCAGGGTACATGTGCAGGACATCATAGTGCAAACATCATATCAGGAGACCCAAGTTATGTTGAAGTTACAAGACATGAGTTAATAATAATAATAATAATTAAATAGCAGGGCAAGGCACAGGAAGGAGCCCTACGGCTCAGGATCACTAGAACTCATGCGGTCGATAAGGAGAGCGCATACAACTTGGTAAGGACAGGGGCATGCGGCTAGAAAGGCAAGGGCGCATGCGGCTAGAGAGGAAAGGGCGCATGCGATCCCAAGAAGTGGGGTCTCATGCGGCCAACGGAAGAGTGGGCTTCATGCGGCTGACAGAAAGCAAGTCCATACGGCTAACTCAAGACGGTTCATGCGGCTCAAGAGTTCGGGTTCAACATGAAGCAGGCGCGCGGCTCAGGACTAGAAGGAAGCTCAAGCGCATGTGGTTGGGTTGCTGGAATCCATGCGACGGGCGGAGAATCTGTGCATATGAGGCAGGCGGGGACATACGTCCATGCGGCCGGCTAACAATCAGGTGTATGCGGCCAGGGTCAAGTGGAGTCTCATGCGACTAGTTGGGTTCGGCCCTTATGCGGCTTGGGGAAATTTAGATTCATGCGGCCCAAGTGGCGGACGCACATGCGGCTGCAGAAGCAAGGGGGTTGCATGCGGCTGAGTGGGGAGATGTCCATGCGGCTAGGAGCGCGAGGATCTCATGCGGCTGAGAGCAACTTGCCGCATGAATGTTCATACGGCTAAGTATTGCCATGCGGCCAGAGAACTGTTCTTCTTCTCAAAAATTTTTGAAAAGAAGAACACCATAATCCCATGCTTCCAAGCTACATGAAACCTTCATCTAGAGTCCAAATCCGAACTTCTATAGGTCAAAATGGGACAGAACAAAATTCTCTACAACATGAAACCATCAAAACTTAGAATTAACAAGATTAAGTAGATCAAAACCCAAGAATTTCGAAAATAAAATAAACTTAGATCTACAAGAATCCGGCCATGGAAAGTAAAAATGCCAAGTACTAAAGGATGCTAGAATGCTGTAAAGAAGAGAATGGAACAATAAAATTAGAGTTCCTCCATGAAGCAAGCTGCACTTTTCTAGACCCCTCTCTCTCTGGTAGGTGAAGAAGTTATGCTTGAGAAGAAGGAGAGTAATGAGGAGAGAAAAAAGAGAATGGGTAATAAATATTAATGATGGTGGTAGGTAGGGGTTCACCCTTGGTTCATGATGAACCAAGGCAAAACCAAGCTAAGCCGACCAACCCATGAAATAACCTAGCCATGAATAAAAGCTAAGCAAGGAATCATGTAATACAAGATAAAATACGTACACGTATTCGAAAATATGTAATACGAACCACAGGCATTACACCTCTATAGTGTAGGAACGAAATAGTAAAGCGCAATACTCTAGAGGGAGGGGGGTGAATAGAGTTGGCAGCGGAATAATGCTAATTAAAAATGTTAGCAGCACAATCACAGAATATTAATCACAACTAAAATAATGTAAAGACAGAGTTAAGAGAGCAAACGCAAAGACAGCGATGTATACTGGTATCCCTCTGTTGAGGACTAATCCAGTCGGTAGAACTCTTGCTACCAGTTGAATCCACTATTGGAAAAACTGCAAGTTTTCTTACGAAGTCCTTGCAACTTCTACAACGCGAGCTTTGATACGAAGAACTCGTCCATCTTTAAATGTGAAGAGGTATTCTTCAATCAAGCCTTCTGATTACAATCTTTCAGAAACTTCTAGACCGTACCGCACTGGCAAATTGACTAGAGGATTGTAACTGGCTTGGGATCTGAAATTGAAAGCTCTAGAAAACTCTTTGGAAGACTGAAAGCTTTAGATAGAGAGAAGATTGAAAGTGAATGAGTGAGTTGAAATGATCGAAATCCTTCTCTATTTATAGGAGTTCCAAAAGCAGACTTCTGTCAGAATTCGGGCAGAACTCTTTGAGCAAATCTCGGTCAAATCTGCAACTGCAGGAGGACCAAGTTCCAGAGATTCAAAATCACAACAGCCACCAACCGAACTCTGGCAGAACTCTGGCCGAACTCTGTCCGAGTTCTGTCAGGGTTAAGTCAGGATTTAGTTAGGGTTTTTGAAAAGCTTTTGGTGATTTTTGAAAACCTTTTTGAAAACCTTTTTGTAAACCTTTTTTTGAGAGGTCATTTTAAAAACATTTTGAATTATTTAGAGATAGCCTATTTGCCAGTATGATTCGGTGTACAACATATTCCTAGACTCAAATAAAATAAAAATTATATTGCATAGGAAATACAGACTCGAGTAGGCAAACAGATCTTCAGTCTTAAACGGAGTGGATAGCTAATCTTGCTTATGTCCAAGAATCCGAGATGTCCCAACTAGCTTTGTATATCCAGACAGAGTTTGATCAATTATTAAAATCAGGTTGACCATATGACCAATGGGCCAACAATCTCCCCCATTTTGATAATTGACAAACTATGAATGATATAACATTAAGCTTGTTTAAAAAGAATCAAAACGTGAAATTGTTCATGTCCTGTATTCAACTCAAAAAAAATGTTAGATCTTTAATTTTCTCCCCCTTTGTCACTTAGCAAAATAATTGCACAAGAGAAGGCTCCCCCGCATTTAATGCAGAAGGCTCCCCCGCAATTTAATACATAAGGAACAAATAGTGAGAAAACATATAAAAGAGATAAGGCATAAAAATTAGAGAAATATCATTGCAGGCATGTATTGTCTCTAAAGAATATTATCACAGGCATGCTATTGTTTAAAAAAAATAAAAGAAATCTCAGGCATGCTATTTCACAGGCAGTTAGTAATGAAGAAGCAGTATAAAGAGATAGTGCTAAAACAAAGTGCTGAAATAAACTGAAATACCATAACTGAAACACCATAAACATGTCCATGAAGATAAAAGTACTGAAAGCATACTACAAAGTGCTGATAAATATCAAAAGTACTAATAAAAGAAATACTGATAAAAACTTGGAATGTTGGAGCATTTCCAAGTATACAATAGAATGTCACTAAAAAATCAAATCACATCTCCTCATCACTATCCTCGTCATCATCATCATCAGCAGCTCAGCCAGCATGACCGAAAGGACCAGTACCAGAAGTACCAACGCCAGAAGGATGAGTAGGGGCGCCAGCATAGAACTTACCAACGTAGTCACGAGGTGTACGATACCAATCATAGGCGTTACCTGGCTGGAAGTAGGCATGGACAGCCTCATCCTCACAGCGGTAACCCAAAAAAGCTGGATCTCGAGGGATGGAGGCGGCAGAGTGACCAGTCTGGGCAAAACGCAGATCGGCCAAGGAGTTTGCCATCGCCTGGTAACGGGTGACATCGCGGAACTCACGTTCGCGAGCCATGTCCGTCAACGAGACGTGCAAAGCAGATAAGTGCTGATGTATGCCCTCAAATGTCATGGCATACTGATGAGGTGGTGGAGGAGGTGCAGTAGGAGGAGCAGTAGGTGGAGCTGAAGTAGTCCGGCTGCGACGAGATAACTGAAGAAACTTGGGCTCAGAGTCCTGAGTACAAGTCGATAGATCGATCTCGAATCGCTGAAAGATACGAGGGAGAATCATCGCGTAAGAGAGATTTCGATCTCTTGCACGACATCGTCCCATCATCTGAATGATAGTCTTAGTGGTAGAAAAAGGAATCCCCTTAAGAAAATGGTACATGGCGGACAGCTCAAGTGAGGTCACATCATCTTTGGAAGTGGATTTGGGAAGGATAGTAGAGTAGATGATGCGATGCAATTCGTAGTTGAACAAGTTCAGGTTGTTAGCCTTGAACTTTCCAGAGCGTACTCTATCAGGAGCACAGAGTTCCGCTTTGAAACTAGTGAGTGTCGTGCCTTCGGGAAAATCGAATTCCGTGATGTCTACTAGCGGTTCACCTTCATTGGGAATATCAAGAATCTCCGCTAGGAGGGCATCATCGAACTCGATGTCGATGCCTTCAACACGTGTGCTCACAACAAAAGTGTTTACTACGAGATTGCAATAGAATAAACGAATGGCATTAGTAGCTATCCGGAAGCACAGTTTAACAAATAAGTGTAACCCTAATGCCTCAAACAAGTGACGATGATCGGGAAATACCGTCCATTTGATCGGAGCGCCGCCGCATATGGATCGGATGAAAAAATCACCGTACCATAATAGGGCTTGGTCGAGGGTTTGAAAGAAGAACCCATCGAAAGCGCCGTCGCTCGTTTGGATCGGCGAAAAGAGTGAATCCGTGTGTGGATTCGAAGACGACCCTTCCTCACTTGGAGTGGTCTTCTTCTTCCTCTTGAATGGATTAAATTTAGGTGCCATTGAAATAAAAAGCACAAATTGAAAGGTGGAGAGAGAGGGAGTTATACCTCACGAAATCAGGATATGTTATAGAGAATATCGATCTCCACACGATTCCAAATTTTGGAGAGATTTCACCAACTAGATTGGAAGGAAAAGATTGGTGAAGAACTAGGGTTTGATGGCTCGGGTCGGCTGCTGCTGCTGTTTGAATTGGTTTGGAAGCAATGAAAGAGAAGAAGCTCTCGGGTTCTGGATATATACACAGATACCCTCAACCGAACTCGGGCCGAATTCGGTCAGAGCTCTGGCCGAATTCGCCTAGGGTTCTTCAAAGTTGATTTAAGCCACTTTTTTTCATTGTCTCATTTCAAATATTTAATTCAAAGATTAGTTATTTTAGCCTTCAAATAACATAATTAATAATATTTTATAAAATTAAATGTCATTACACAGCAACTGTCTCAGATTAGCTGTAGGAGTACTGTCCCAGCTGGCGGAGGTTCACCGGAGAACTCTTAAATACCGCTTCGCTTCAACCGTAGTTGTGGTGACAGACAGACTCTTTCTTGGCTTGTCTCTAACACAGTTTTTGCGTATTGATATATAATCATAAAACAGAATCAATTAATATTATTGACGTCCAAAATTCCTAATTCTCGACGTAAATAATTGAAACGATCTTCCGCTAGAGGTTTAGTGAAGATGTCAGCTAATTGATTTTCAGTATCTATGTACACAAGGTTTATATCTCCATTTTGATGATGATCTCTAAGAAAATGATGTCTAATCTCGATATGTTTAGTACGAGAGTGACATACTGGATTCTTAGTCAAATTAATAGTGCTCGTGTTATCACAGAAAATGGGAATATGTGTGTAAAACAAATCATAGTCTTCTAGGGTTTGTTTTATCCACAAAATCTGAGCGCAACAACGTCCTGCGGCGATGTACTCAGCCTCTGTTGTTGATAGGGCTACAGAATTTTGCTTTTTACTAAACCAAGAGACTAAAGCTTTGCCTAAGAAATAACATGTGCCACTTGTACTTTTTCTATCAACTTTGCATCCAGCAAAATCTGCATCCGAATAACCAATAAGGTCAAAGGACTTAGTTTTGGGATACCACAAGCCAACAGAAGAAGTGCCTTTAAGGTATCGAAAGATACGCTTAACTGCGGACAGATGTGATTCCTTTGGGTTAGCTTAAAAACGTGCACACAGGCAAACACTAAACATTATATCTGGACGACTAGCAGTTAAGTAAAATAAACTACCAATCATACCTCGATACTTACGTGTGTCGACTGGCTTGCCTTGTTCATCTGAATCAAGCTTTGTTGAAGTTGCCATTGGAGTGCCGATAGGTTTGACATTGTCCAGATCGAACTTCTTTAGCAAGTCTTTTGTATACTTGGCTTGATTTATGAATGTCCCATTATCAGTTTGTTTGATTTACAGTCCGAGAAAGAATTTCAGTTCTCCCATCATGCTCATCTCAAACTCATTCTGCATACACTTAGAAAATTCTTGACACAGAGATTCATCAGTAGATCCAAATATAATATCATCAACATAGATTTGAATTAAAAGCAGCTTGCCATTAAAAGATTTAATAAACAGTGTAGTGTCAACCTTTCCTTTTGAAAAACCGTTGTCAAGTAGAAAAGAGCTTAGACGATCATACCAAGCACGAGGGGCTTGTTTTAAACCGTATAGAGCTTTCTTCAACTTGAAAACATGATCTGGGTTTTTGAAATCCGTGAAACCTGGAGGTTGTGCTACAAAAGTTTGAAATCATGAAAACATACAAATGCACATAACATGCGAATGGATTCTAATCTCGCAACTGGGGTATAAGTCTCATCGTAGTCGATACCTTCTTCTTGATTGTATCCTTGAGCTACGAGTCGAGCCTTATTACGAGTCACTAAACCATTCTCATTCAGTTTGTTTCGGAATACCCAACGGGTGCCAATGACCGGATGATCAACAGGCCTGGGAACAAGTTCCCAAACTTGATTCCGTTCAAATTGGTTTAATTCCTCTTGCATAGCATCTATCCAAAAACTATCACTACATGCTTCATCAATAGTTTTGGGTTCTAGCTGTGAAATAAATGCAACACTAGAAACAATATCTCTACAGGATGTACGAGTACTTACTCCCTTGGTAATATCACCAATTACCAAATCCTTTGGATGATTAGCTGTAAATTTCAACCTTTTTGCTTCATTCTGAAGGTAGCTGGTTCCTGGATCTTCTCTAGGAGGTTCAGCTAGTGCAGATCTTGGTTGAGAATCAGCTGGAGTTGAGCTTGGTACAGATGTATCTTCGTCATTGTCATCAATCGTCATTTGATTTAATTCATCAAAGGTGACATTGATTGACTCTTCGATGATCATGGTACGTTTGTTGAAGACTCTGTATCATTTGTTCTTGGCCGCATAACCTAAAAATATACCTTCATCGGCCTTTTCATCAAATTTTCCCAAATTGTCTTTTGTGTTAAGAATAAAACATTTACAACCAAAAATTCTAAAGTATGAAACTGAGGGAATTCTATCAAACCATAACTCAAATGGAGTCTTCTTCGATTTGGGTCGAATTAGAACTCTATTGAGAACAAAGCAAGCTGTGTTGACAGCTTCAGCCCAGAAATATTTGGGTAGACTAAACTGGTTTAACATTACTCTGGCCATTTCGGTTAGAGTTCTGTTCTTACGTTCCACAACTCCATTTTGTTGTGGAGTCCTAGGGCAGGAGAACTCATGTATAAAACTGTGTGTGTCATAAAATTGCTCAAAATCAGCATTCTCGAATTCGCCACCATGATCGCTTCTAATGCGAGTGATCATGTAACCTTTTTCATTCTGAACTTTCTTACAAAAGGCGACAAATTCGGATAATGCATCATTCTTGCGTGTCAAGAAATATACCCACGTGTATCTAGAGAAATCATCTACAATCACGAAAGCATAAAGTTTACCTCCGAGGCTAGCAACTCTGCTAGGACCAAATAAGTTCATATGAAGCAATTGTAGAGATCTAGTAGTACATACTGCGTTTACTGACTTGAAAGTGGATCTGGTAGCTTTGTTCCTTTCACATTGACTGCATACCGAATCCTTCTTGAATGTAATGTCCGGTAAACCACGTACTAGCTTCTTTGTGGATAATCTTGATATTGTATCCATATTAGCGTGACCGAGTCTCATATGCCACAGATGACTCTCATCACTCTTGGCCATTAAGCATCTACCTGAAATGTTAGTTTCTTCTAACAAATAGAAAACATATATATTGTCTTCCCCGATACCTTCAAAGATAGTACTACCAGTTGAGCTATCAACTATAGTACATTTGTCTTTGCCAAAGTTGATGCCATAACCATGATCAGCTAGATGACTTATGCTGAGTAGGTTATGTTTAAACTCGGTAACCAGACAGACATCCTTAATTACAGGATAGGGAGACTTACCAACATCACCGATACCAATAATGTACCCTTTCAAATTATTACCGAAGGAGACATAGCCTTCCTTCTTTTTCTTCGACAGTGTTGCAAATAGGGTAGCGTCACCGGTCATATGCCGTGAGCAACCGCTGTCGAGGATCCATTTGCTTCTAGCATGTGAAGGGTGTTCCACCTACAAAACAGTTTGCAGATGAAACCTTTGGTACCCATTTCTTGTAGGGTCCTGAATTGTTAGCTTTAGGTATCCAAGCATAAACATTTAAATCAACAAGCTTTCTCATTCTACATGCAGATGATATATGACCAATGAGGCCACAATAATGACATTGTGCATGTCGAGTGTTGAAAGCTGAGTGGTGTGCATGGTTGGTAGGTTTGGGTTTTCTAGTATAGAAGAAAGCATACCTATAATCTTGTTTGGGCTTAACCTTTTGGGGTAAAGGTTTGATAGGGTTAGGTCTGACAGTGTTTGGCTTGGGAATGTTCCGATTTCTCGGTAAGTGACACGTGTTAGGGTAGGAAGCAGCAAGCTCAGGCTGTTTTCCTAACCTAATTTCCAATCTTTTGGAAGTGTCATACAACTTAGTATAATCAGAAGTAAGTGATTCCATTCTGATTTGTGCACATTGAAGACTTTTCTTCTCTATAGAAAGTTCTTCCTTGAGTTGGTCAATAATTTTGTCTTTCTCTTCAGATGACTTGGTAGTCTCGTGTAATAAGAGCTTTATTGAAAAAAGCTCACCAGACTCACTAACATTATTTCTAACCTCAGCTAGTAGGTTGGTAAGTCTACCTATTTCACCTTTGTACTCTTTGAGTACCTTCTTAGAGGTCTGATACTTACTACGCAGTTTCCTGTAATCAGTCATCAGGTCACTGAAGGCATCTCCTAATTGCTCAAAGGTGAAGTCATCATAAGTTTCTACAGGTTCAGTAGGTACCTGATCGGTTGCCATGAAGCATACATTTGCAGCATCCTCTGAGTATTCGTCTTCTGAGTCGCTGGCTTCACTCTCATGCCATATGCTGGTGTTGGCATATTTCCGAGATGTTGATCTTTTCAGGTTGCCCTTTTCATACCTGTTGTTCTTCTTGCTCGATGATGAGTTGGTGGGACAGTCCTTCTTCATATGTCCTTTCTTCTTGCAGCCATAGCAGACAGCATCTTCTTGGTACCAGTTGTTGCTGTTGTTCTCTTTGACTCTCTTCTCATGTCTCATGAATCTTTTGAACTTTCTTGCTAGGAGTGCTTGATCTTCAGCGTCAGATCCACTGCTGTCTGAGTCATCTTCAGCAGCTTTTCTGTGCTGAGCCTTGAGGGCGATAGTCTTCTCCTTTGGTGCAGGCTCTTCAAAATCTTGTAGCTCCAGTTCATGAGTGAGTAGCTTACCCATGAGTACTTCGAAGGACATAGTTGTGAGGTCGTTCCCTTCAATGATTGCAGTAGCTTTTGGAATCCAGTTCTTGGTGAGAGCTCGTAGGAGTTTGCGAATCTTTTCATGGTTACTGTAATCTTTGCCTAGGGAGGACAAAGGATTTACAATATCCAAGAACCTCTCGAACATTTGTGTAACTGTTTCGTTGGGCTTCATTTTGAACGCCTCGTACTCTTGAGTAAGTTTGCTGACTTTAGATTCCTTGACTTGAGTCGTGCCTTCATGTGTGACTTCGAGTAGCTTCCATACTTCATTAGCCGTTGTGCAGATAGACACCCTGTTAAATTCAGTTCTGTCTAAAGCACAAAAGAGAGCATTAATGGCACGTGCGTCAAGACTGGCCCTTTTCTTTTCTTCCTCTGTATATCTGCTATGGGGTTTTTCAACAAAAACTCCATCAACATTTATACAAGGTGGCTTTTGATAGCCATCAAGAACAATGGACCATAAATCAAAATCAAGAGATTTCAAGAAAAAACTCATCCGTGTTTTCCAATATGTATAATTCGTACTATCAAACAGTGGGGGTCTGTTTGTGGCCTGGCCTTCACTTGTGAATTTCACAGTTGCCATGTGTTGTGCTGTGATCTATATAACAGTTAATTAAAATGAATAAATAATTGCACTGTTATCTTTGCTTTACCTGTAACACCCGCTCTGATACCAATTGTAGGAACGAAATAGTAAAGCGTAATACTCTAGAGGGGGGGTGAATAGAGTTGGCAGCGAAATAATGCTAATTAAAAATGTTAACAGCACAATCACAGAATATTAATCACAACTAAAATAATGTAAAGACAGAGTTAAGAAAGCAAACGCAAAGACAGCGATGTATACTGGTATCCCTCTGTTTAGGACTAATCCAGTCGGTAGAACTCTTGCTACCAGTTGAATCCACTATTGGAAAAACCGTAAGTTTTCTTACGAAGTCCTTGCAACTTCTACAACGCGAGCTTTGATACGAAGAACTCTTCCAACTTCAAATATGAAGAGGTATTCTTCAATCAAGCCTTCTGATTACAATCTCTCAGAAACTTCTAGACCGTACCGCACTGGCAAATTGACTAGAGGATTGTAACTGGCTTGGGATCTGAAATTGAAAGCTCTAGAAAACTCTTTGGAAGACTGAAAGCTTTAGATAGAGAGAAGATTGAAAGTGAATGAGTGAGTTGAAATGATCGAAATCCTTATCTATTTATAGGAGTTCCAAAAGCAGACTTCTGTCAGAATTTGGGCAGAACTCTTTGAGCAAATCTCGGTCAAATCCGCAACTGCAGGAGGACCAAGTTCCAGAGATTCAAAATTACAACGGCCACCAACCGAACTCTGGCCGAACTCTGTCCGAGTTCTGTCAGGGTTAAGTCAGGGTTTAGTTAGGGTTTTTGAAAAGCTTTTGGTGATTTTTGAAAACCTTTTTGAAAACTTTTTTGTAAACCTTTTTTTGAGAGGTCATTTTAAAAATATTTTGAATTATTTAGGGATAGCCTATTTGCCAGTATGATTCGGTGTACAACATATTCCTAGACTCAAATAAAATGAAAATTACATTGCATAGGAAATACAGACTCGAGTAGGCAAACAGATCTTCAGTCTTGAACGGAGTGGATAGCCAATCTTGCTTATGTCCAAGAATTCGAGATGTCCCAACTAGCTTTGTATATCCAGACAGAGTTTGATCAATTATTAAAATCAGGTTGACCATATGACCAATGGGCTAACATATAGGGGGTCAAGTGGAGGAGCCGACCCTACCGCCAAGTCCATTATCTGTACGGGCCCCAGCGGGCCTTGACATTGGTGAATCCTCCAAGAAGAGTGTCAACCAGGATGTGACTCCCATTGTAGAAGGTCCTGCTCCTACTTATGCCCCAATCATGGGGCCGTTGGAAATCAGTCTGGATCAGCAAAGGATTTGATTTCTACGGAGCATCTAGCCGATTCTTCCCTGGAAGAGACTAGTCAGGGAGTCTCGATAGCTGGAGGCTTGATCAAAGAAACGACAGTCGCTCCGACGAATGTTAGCTTACAAACAGCCCCGTTGCTGTCGAGTTCAACCATTTTTGCTTTCGTTGCCCGTCCAGTTCACATGGAACTCTCGACGGTGCCCCTATGACACCTCAAGCTTTGGCCGAGGCAGATGACTATGTAAAATTCTTCGTCGAGGTCGTTTACAAAATTTTAAAGAGGTTCTAGAGCAAAGCCAAACTTTTGCAGTAGCCAAGACGAAAGCGCTAACTTAAATTGCTTTAATATGACCCCATCAGGGCTATGATGCTATGGCTGAAACCTTGGAGGTGTCGATTGTCGATCTTGAACACCGTCTGACTAAACTTCATAGTATCCAGCAGAATGATCTCTCCACCCTGATAGAGGCGGAGCAGAATAGATTGGCGGCTGAAGTTGCTGAGGCTGAGTCAGCTTACTTATCCAGCTTAGCCATCCTGGAATAGGGTTTGGCCGATGCCGAAACCAAAGAGCATGAACTTGCATCGGCTATAGAGAACCAAGTCAGTCTGCGAGAGGTTTTGGGTAACCGCATGGCAGAGTTTGATGATAAGATCCGCCTGCTCCAAGCACATCGATCTCAACTCCTGGCAGATTCTGAACGGAAGAAACCGAGCATGTCGTGCTTAAAAACGAAGCAGCGGAACTTACTCTACACGTAGCCCATTTGATCAAGAAGAAGGTGGAGCTGGATGCCAAACACACAGGCGACGTTGCCTTCGAAGACGAGGAAGCGATGCATCGCGAGGCTGATCGAACGCCGAGTTTTGGGGAATGTCCAGCCCAGGGTAGAAGCTTTAAAGCGTCTTATCGATGAGCTGTGTGCCGACCCTTAGCTTTTGTTCTTTTCTTGTGCTTTTCTTTTTATTGCTTATGTAGTCCCTTTTTTTCTTCTTTTTTTGTGAAAGAAATAAAGAACTTTTGTTTGTTCATTTGTCATAAACTTGTGTAGGTTTTTGTAGACTTAACATCTTTCACTACAAGAAAATTAATTTTTCCAATATTTTATAAACGTCGGGAAGGTAAAAAAACGATGGCATATGTATTTCCGACGTTTTTCCAACATTTTCTACAAACGTCGTCGTTGCCCTAGTTGGGAATTTACAGCGTTTCAGATAAACGTTAGCATATGTATTCCCAACGTTTGCCGCAACGTTTAACAAACGTAAAAAATTATGCAATAATGGGTGAAATTTCCAAACGCTTTACAAAAACGTCAGAAATTGGACTACTTTTCCAATCTTTTGCAAAAACGTTGGGATTTACTTTTCCAACCTTTTCCCAACAATTTTCTAACGTTTTGACAAAAAACGTCGGTATATGTAAAGCCATTTAAAAAAAAATAATTTGAATATATTTGCCATGCATTTATATTCAACCAGCTTCCCAATGTGTAATTAAACCACAGTCCAATTAACATTATAAGTTCAACAATATATAATTTATAAAATAATCTTTTATTGATCAAATACAACATTTTACTATATTACCGAGTTTAATAAAATATTATCGAGTTTAATAAAAAATTAAACATCAACAAGAGTATATAAATACATCTACAACCAATCTAGCAACCAAAATACATTTTAAACAAATATTGTTTCTCAACGACTGAACAGACAAAAGCTTGGAAGTATTCAGCAAGAGTGCCAAACTATTCTACACGAGTTTTGGCTGCAGTTAAATTTAAGGATCGTAAAATATTTAGCCCAAATCTGCATTCAACAAGATCTAAGATTCTAAACTGGCTCAATGGTGAACACAGAATTGCATATGGACCTGAACTATTTGAATCTGATCAAAGTACGAGAACCAAGGCAATGTTAATTAGTTCAAACTTTTCCTACTGATCCAATTCAATAACGACTAAATTGCTTTTATTGAGTCATATTAATTCCAAAATCATATAAGATTCTATAATATTCAACTTAGTGCATAAGAACCTAGCCAAAGCTTCTCAAGTTGGTGCTGATCTATTAACCAGTTGCAAACCAACAACGAACAATCTAGTTCAGTAGTTTCGTTGATATCACAGATGAAATAATAACTTCATTTTATACAATTATGAAAATCTAACAAAATTAAGAATAAAAAACTATTTTAGAAAGTTTGTGAATCCAGTCTACGTGAAGGTGAGGTGGAATAGGTGTGAGGTGCAAATAAGTACATGTTCATCAGACTAATCATTAGACCTACCAATTGCAAGCAAAAGCAAGTCTGCTTCATTACAAGCTAAATCTGCAATGAATGTGAACCGTCTGCTTTGATGTCGTATGCTTGAATAAGCGAACACGAAAATGTACATACTTGTGTAGATAAATCATAGAACTAGATCTTCTTGTGAAAAATAACTATTTGAAGATGCATCTATGTAAATTGTCTCATTCAGAATAATTGTAGGTAAAGATACAAAATTTATCGAGTATCAGATAGTACCACAATAAAGACCTTGCAATTGGATGAGTTTCATCCTGCTCCAGACCTTCTCTCTCGGAAACACCACCTCTAGCAGAAAGAGCATTGTTCTGTACATCTTTTGGAGCTTCACCATTAGAAGCATCAAGATCATCATGCTTATCAGCATTGTTTACACCGTACGTCTGCAGCCACCGATCAGTCTCCCATAGCACATACAAGATGCTCTCTCTGGCAGAATAGCCATGACTCTCAAAGGGAAGAATCACCAAACGACACAATGCACCATGGCCTTTCAAAGCATTAAAAAACCGATCTGACTGTAGGATGGAAATGAGAGGGCATCAGCAGGATAGTGCAAAAGATAATAACCAAATTATGTCACTCTGCAAAAGATATCGAGTGCATACAATGCATCATTTTACCTAAAAGTTTGGAGGAAGTTAAAGCATCTGTTCGGTTCTTACAATTTTTAATTAAATGGAACCCAAATAAAACATGGGACCAACTAATATAAATTAAAATTGCTCTTAGACCAAATTTGAATACTTAATTCTAGAACCCCAACCCCCCACCCCTCACACACCCACACACATACCTCCTGTCTATTTTTTTGACTAGGATGATGGATGTGATCATATGATTACTAAGATGGATGTGGTTGCATGATTTATAGCATGTTTAATTATTTTTATTAAGAAAACTCTTGCGGAGGAAATTGTGTAAAATGATTTATAGCAAGTTTACTAATTTCACATGCAATATGCAAGTGAATTTCCACCCAAGGAAATATAAATGTAAATGGTAAAACTACAAAACAATGCTGAACACGCACATGAATAAAACCAATAAAAAAAGTGAGAAGGTTAATAATTAAGGTCAAAAAACCATACACGATGGTTGAGACAGCTCGGCAATCTCTCTCCCTCATACTTCGGAACCTTGGCTGACCTCCAAGATCCACAGCTTGATTGTCGCATTTCCCTTTGTTACCTTCCTCATACCGAATCCTACTATACATCCAATTAAAGGAATCTTAGTATTCCATTGCATCTAATTTATGCATAACAAGAATAAAAGAAAAAAAAATTCAAACTCATCCTCACCGTGGGAATCATGTCCTCACTGTATCCACCAGTCTGCACAGTGAAAAGAGATATGTATATGTTGCAATAGATTTCACTAGAATGTAAAAAATTAAGCAAGCATTCGGTGAAATCTATATATACATACCACGACAACATTTACAAGTGAAGTCTTTCCAGCATTCTGAAGTCCAATTAAAGAAAGCCCCATTTCTTGCTTGAAGAATAGGCTGCAAAGATTTTAAGGAAAAATTAGTAATGCTACATTATATAGTTGTTTTAACTACATGATATTGGGAAATGGCTCATTTTTTCCAATGAAGAGTGAAATTTATAATAGCAAAAAAAGGTGTCAACTAGGAAGCTTTATATAAACAATAATATCAATCGCATACCCTGCAGCCCCAACAGAAGCCACAAGAATTTCGTATGTAGCTTCTTGATGACCGTCATATGCAATACCTGAAATTAGTTGATACATCAGTTGGCTGTTCTACCCTTAAGATTGCTAAATTCTATATTATCCTATGCTTCTAGAAATATGAATTGAATTTGAATATGTTTGAGGATTGGTGAGGACAAATTTAAACACATCTGATGTCTCGTAATAGATATGCACTTGGGAACACAGAGAAAAGAAGTACATGGCTTATAAACCTATGAGTTTTGGGTCATTTAGCAGTAATCTGACTCACAAATACAATTTTTAACTTTGCATATATAGCTTACGAGAGGATAGTTCTTTTTTTCATACTATTATCATACTAGTTTAATGCAGAAAACTGAATTGGCTGCCACTTAAATTCCTTATCGTTTAATGTATAATAAATGTTTGATCTTTTTATGCATGCATGCTGTGAATTAACACTAATTAAACGCATGCTGACCACTATCTGAAGCTTCCATCCTTGTGATAACTTTCAAGTCATGAATTTTATGCATTTAAATTTTAAACATCAAAGGCATGTTATGGTACAATTCTACTTGTCACAGATATATGCAGCTGAATACCAAAATGTATTATTAGTAAGTATACCGACCTTCGTCACATTCAAAATTATTGTTGGATTTAGTTAAATGTCATGTGCATTAAGTTCAGCATCGCTAGCTTTTATTTGTATGGCTAGCCAATCTGAAAAACAAATCAAATGCTCCTCTAATTAATATCCAAGTCTGGTATCATAAACACAAACCTGTTCAACGTATAAGATAAGTAAAGATCATTAACGTTTAAATTGATATATAAGAGAGGGGGTTTGGGTGTGTAAACCTGCCCAAGCTCCTCATTCAGATTGGATGTCCGAGCTAATGCAGGATGTCCGAGCTAATGCAGGTGTGTTGCTTTCAGTATGATACATATGTAAATCTCTATTGATGAACTACGTGGACTGGATAAATTTGATCATCTGAATAAAACATTTGAACAACAAATTTTCAATCAGACAGAGACAAGATATAAACAAATATTTCAGCGAACAGAGTTCAGATTCTGAGTCCTTCCTCAATGGATACGTAAAGAGATATATGTATAATAGTTGAGTACAATGTTATTAAGGCAAACATTGTAAGAATAGTAACCTGCAAAAAGGGCAAGAATTTTGCACAGCAAGTAGTATATTGGCATAAACTAAATACAGTTTTGCAGTATTGAAATTATAAGAAATAGATATATATACCACAAATTCGTTGTTAGGGTGAATTGATCCTCAACTTTACCAAAAAGACCTAGGTTGTGATATTTTTTGCTGATAAAAAGTCCACTAAAAAAATAAAAGCCTAGGGAGTTAACCTTCACAGAACATCAAATAAAAAAATACTCATGATAAAGAATAAGTGTTCTGCTCTTAGATAGCTTTTAACACAACTTATTGGGTCCAAGCAATGTATGGACTTGTTTAATGCGTGCATGAACGAAGCTGGCGTCGTGTTTGAATCCAATATGTAAAATGAGAGGGCATTAAACTTGTGGAGAAAACTATAAGAAAGATAGAGTACAAATATGGGAAATAGGCGCATAAGATAGATGCAAACAAAATGCAGAAGAGAAATATGGAAAGAACAGGGACAGTTATGAGAAAGAAGAAAACATGAAGGCATAATATCTTACTTATAGTTTTCTCCACAAGTAATGCAAAAAAGATTCTGCAGGCATAATATCTTACTTTATTAGAGGACCAAAGTCTACCGTTTAAAGAAGATAAAACAATTAATAGGAAATTTCCTCGTCACCACACATATTCAAGCACGAGAATAATGACTCGCTTTACTTAGCATACAAAGTATAAACATGATAAGAACTGGGCAGATAAATCCTTAATACAGCTGAAAGGAGGGAAAATATTTTAGTCAAGACAAAATACATAAAACAAAAGATTTCTTGTTACTACAGTTTTCTTGTTAGTTATTCCTTTGAATTGAAATTTAATTATGCAGTATATGTGGATACATCCTTCATCCATAACCATTTCCATAACTCATAGTGTCCTGTAGCTAATCCTTCATAATAACTGATAAAATAAAATCTGTCTAAATTATTAGATTAGGTGTTGCGCGTCAGATTAAACAAGGAAAAATATACATAAGTCAAAAAATAAGGAAGATACCTCCCAATGGCTCCAATTAGACACATGAAAAAAAGACCAGCAAAAAGTGCTAGGATAAGTTTGTCAAGTTTCCTCTCCAAGGTACTTCTTTTAGAAGGAACATTCACAGAATTCATCATAACCTGCAGTAATGGTGAAAGAAATAACAAGATACAAGGAAAGAATTGTCAGTAGAAAGAAAGAATGACATTTGGAGTCCTTCACAATGAGATTGTAATTAGATTAAATTATCCATAATGAACAATGCATCGAAGAACATTGCTGTAATAGTTTTCTTTGCTATTGCAAGTATCAAACTAATTCTGCATTTCATGATTCTTATTCCAGTATGGAACATTTGCAATATCCAGGTTAAAGATCAGCTCAATATTGGAGTATTCATAGTTGACAAAAATATATTGGCTGCCCTATGTATTTGATTCTTGAATACTTCCAACTTCTTTTTAAATCCCAAGAACTATGAATATCTAGAAACTACTTAAACCTCTGAAATTCGTGTATAAGGGGAAGGAAATATATCATGAGCTCTCTGGACTGGGCTAAAGAGGATGATAAATTCATAATTGGAAATAAGCCTCATTGTAACGTAAGAATGTTACTTTCTTGAGGACCAACTTTGAGTTTAAGGTCATAACAATTTTACAGCACCTTTTGATCAAAAACCTCTTGCATAATGGCATTTACCACACTATTTCCTTGTAAATTCTATCCAAAGGCTTAACTAATTGCCTTTCCATTTATATCATCAACAGGTACGTACTCTTTGAAGAACATATTTTGTAAACAGACTGCTGATTCCTATCTTAGATAGTTGGACTAGAAACTCAGCCAGTTATCCACTTTTGCAGCACATATACGGTTTAGCCACCTCGTCTACTTCTAGCTTGCTTCACAAGCCCCATTACCTTATATTTATGTGCTATGAAAACTAGTGGTCAACACTAAGTCATTAGCTGTTAATATAGAAGAAATATGGGACAAATTATCAATTCATAGCAGCAATCTTCGTCTATCAATTTGTATGGCAATATCCAACACGTCCGACATGATGCAACATGACCACGGACAGGAAGTTTGAAGTGTCCGTGCTTCCTAGGCTCAAGATATACTAGTTGTATACATCCTAATATTTCCCATAACTGAATAAATAGTTGCATCTTCTATGTTATGGAATGGTTCTATAAAAAAAACATATGGTCAATTCACATGCGTAGCCAATAACAAAAGCATATCATCAATTCACCAAATTTCTATGCAAGAATTTTTAAAATTTATTCTAAATTGGTGCAATTCCTGATTCAACTAAACCCTAAATTAAAAAAAAAAGGGCAAGTTGAAGAAACCAAAATATGGGGCATACTGTGATCCCAAACTTGGAACTTGATGTTGTTGTATTGCACCGTCTCCACATTGAACCCGATCGCAGAATAACAACGAAAGAAATCACAATTAATCAAAAAATAATGGATTTGTAAAGGAATCGAAAACCCTACTTGGAATTATCGACACCATTCGTCGTTGGCTGTTCGTACTCGTAGCCGCATTCTTTCGTGTGCTTGAAGTAGACGGAATCCCACACGATGATCCGCTCGATCGCTACAGCAATCCCGGACCATTGAATGGGAGAGTGGTCGAGAACGGATGGCTGGGATCGACGAGGTACGAAGGGAGGTGTCGTTGGGGTCGAACAGGAATCTCGAGAGGAAGATTAGGGCAATGACGAGGAGCCGAGAGAGGATGGCCAGCCGGAGCATCGACCCTCACCATTTACATGTCGGATCTAGGTAGAGATTTCGGATTTGCTATTCGACGATATGAGATTGAGAGGGAGGAAGAGAGAGAGAAGAATTTGGGGAGGTGAGTAAAAATTATAAAAATGAGATTGAGAGGGAGGAAGAGAGAGAGAAGAATTTGGGCTCGAGTAAAAATTTTGTATAATTCGTAATAGTTTTTTAGCATTACAAAAATTATAAAAATAATATAAATACAAAATAAATAATAGTGGAGGTAAAGTGACATATTAGAGAGAAAGTGAAATAAAATATCCTACATTTTTTTTGCGAAAATGTTTGTAATTTTTTGGAGTTTTTCACTAAACGTCGATAATTCCTCAACACTTAAAAATAAATGCCAGTATTTGGCAACGTTTATTAAAGAAGAAGAAGAAAACGTCAGAAAAGTCCCATATTTTCGACGTTGTTGACCAAACGTTGGTAATTTCTTGGCATTTAAAAACAAACGTAGGTATTTTGAAACGTTTATAAAAGAACGTCGAAATATTATGCCTTAGCCAACGTTTCCACAAACGTCGAAAATAAAACGTTGGGAAAGACCTATTTTCTTTTACTGATTTAACGCACCTTAATTTTAGGTACAGATAATAAGTTGAGATGATGAGAGAAATTTGGTTAACCAACATGTTTACATAGAAGTAATATGGACGTAGTGGACATGGGTATTATGGTAGAATTTTCTTACTCAGAGGTTGTATGAACCTGGTAAAAATGAACTCTGTGAGGACACAGGAAACAACTCAGAGGTAACAAGGACGTGGATGCTCTATGTGTAGAGTATAGCAACACAGAGGTTACTTAAATAAGAATGTTTACTCAAAGGTAAATGTGGATATGGTAAACTTTCCTTCTAGAGTTATCTTACCCAGAGGTAGGATAGGACTCCATGGGGATATGGAAAACAACTCAGAGGTGATATGGACTTGGATGTTTTCTACCGGGAAATGGTGAGAGAATGTCATAGAGCAGTTGGGCTCTAAAGACATACGATGCTCAAGAGAGGGTGAACCTGGTTGTTGGATTCATAAATTCATGATGGGAATGTAGAAATACATATTGATAAGCCTCAAAGTAGTATTTCTTTAGGAACTTGCCATTGATCATCATGAACAAGTCTGTATTGGATTTTGCAAGTCAGTATGCACCATTGGAATACACCGTCTCTACGATGAATGAGCCTTTCCATTTGGGTTCGAACTTCTCTGGTGTTTTGTGAGTCATCACCATCGGCCTTTTGACAGATAGGACAATGTCACCCACTCGAAACATCCTCTGTTTTTTAACCTTCTTACTAAAGGTTTCAGAAATACGAGCTTGATAGAGCTTGATGCGCTGTTGAGCCAAGAGACATTTATCATCAAGTGCCTCTAGATCCTATAGTCGGCGATGTTGATTGTCTTCATCTGTAAACTGGTTTGTAATGACCACTCGCAGTGAAGAAAATTAGATCTCGAGAGAAAGGACTGCTTCACTCACATACACCAGGGAAAATGATGTGTTACTAGTTGGAGTCTGGACCGTTGTACGGTAGGTCCGTAAACATTCGCCTAGCTTCTCATCCTAGTCGCATTTATTAGATGACACAAATTTTTTAAAAAGTTTGACGATTGTTTTATTGGAGGCTTCTGCCAGCCCGTTCGTCACCGGATTGTAAGCAGTCGATGCCACGTTTTGGATACGATTCTTATCACAAAACCTGTTGAATGCATGACTTATGAATTATGGACCATTGCCGTGGATGATCCTCTCGGGTACCTCAAAATGGTAGATGATGTGATACCTGATGAAACTAATCACCTTTGAGCTCTTTACCTCTGAAAGAGGTACTGCTTTTGCCCATTTAGAGAAGTAGTCAGTAATTGCTAGGATAAAGCGATGTCCCCTGGATGACGGAGGGGTAGTCGGTCTGACTATCTCCATATCCCCAGGCTTCAAATGGCCAGGATGTGACCGTAGGGTGTAGGAACTATGAAGGTCGATAAATAAAGTCAGCATGCAACTGGCATGCTCGGCATTTTTTGGCATATTTAATGGCGTCTGCTACTATAGTAGGCCAGTAATAGCCCATGCGTCTAAGTTAGTCCTGGAGCTTAGGGCCAGTTTGATGAGCTCCGCAGGTACTGTCATGGGCTTTTCGAAGAGCTTCGGTTGCCCCCTCGTTTGATAAACATAGGAGGAGAAGTCCGTCGTACGAACGATGATAAAACATTTTAGTGGCCGTATCGTACTTGAAGCAAAAGGAGCGTCCTTTGACAGACATGGCTTCCTTTGGATCGTCCGGGAGGATTTCATAGATTATAAAGTCTATGAATGAAAATCACTAGTCCCTGACGTTGACACTGGTATCCGTTGGTATAACATGGTTTAGACACATACGTAAATTATTTTTGGGACACACCAGTTCTCGGCCGTTCACTGTAACAAAGTGCTGGGTCCCAAGAGGTGCTGCCAAGTAAGCAGTGAGGCCAGCCAGAGCGTCGACCTCTAGGTTTTGTAGCCGGAAGACACGTTCTATGAAAAACCTAGTAAAGGTCGAGATGATGTCCATGGCCACTTTGTGATTGGGAAGCAGGTCTTCATGACGGACCTCATACTACCCTAGAACCTGATTAACGATGAGTTTTGAATTGCCATAGGATTCGAGATATTCAACCTCTCGTTGTCTTGCCAATTGGAGTCCAATAATGAGATCATTGTACTCTGCGACATTATTGGAGCACGGTTCTAAGAGGGAGTAGGCACGTTGGATGACCAGGTTGTCCAGAGAGACCAAGACCACCCCCACTTCTACAATAATTTGACCCTTAGGGCTGTTCTTGAGGCACCGTCAAATAACATTCGCCAGACGGAGCTTTCCTCGACGATATTGGACTCCAACACCTCGTCTGGGATGTCCTTATATAGTTTAAACGTTTTTGGTATCGAGTGTGCGGCTAAGAAGTCGACCAACGCTTGGCCCTTGACAGCCTTTTATGGGACAAATACCATATCGTATGGTGATAGTAGTATTTCCTATATGGCTAATCGAGAGTTTAGCGCTCATGGCTTCATCCTGAGGACCCTGAGTGGATTGACTCGGGAGATGACATGGATAGTCTGTCCCGCTACATAGTGACAAGTCTTTTGTATAGCAAAGACCAAAGCTATGCACTCTTTCTCGATGGGGTTGTACCGGTGTTCGGCCCCAATCATTATACTTCTTAGGTAGTAGATGGCATGCTCGTAACCTGCATCGCTATTCTAAGCCAACAAAGTGCCAAAAGAATGGTCTATTGTGCGGACATAGAGCAGAAAAGATTTACCCATAACTGGTGCTACCAGAACTGAGGGATTTATGAGATAAGCCTTGATGTCGTCGAACGTCTTCTGGCATTCTTCAGTTCAGACATAGGAAACTCCCTTCTTCATGAGTTTGGTGAAGGGTTGGCATCATCCAGAAAGATTTGCTATATGTGTTCTGATATATACGAGGCATCCCTGTAGGCCTCGAAGTTCTCTCAGATTCTTCGGAGGGCGCATGTCAAGGATCACCTTGGTCTTTTCTGGGGCAATATGGATACCCTTAGCAGTAATGATGAAACCCAAGAATTTGCTGCTAGAAACTCCAAGAAAGGATTTAGTTGGATTCATCTTGGATTAATGTGCACGCATAAGATCAAAGACCGTCCTTAGGTCCTGCAGGTGATCGCCCCGAGAGCGACTTTTAACAACAATGTCATCAACGTAACATTCAACTATTTTATGAAGATGTTTACGAAATATACTGCTGATAGCTCGCTGGTATATTGTACCTGCATTCTTTAATCCAAAGGGTATTACTGTATAACAGTAAACTCCCTTTGGATTTCTGAACGACGTGTGCTTCTCGTCGTCTGTGAATATCTTGATTTGATTGTAGCCTGAGTATCCATCCATAATGGACATACGTTCAAAGCCACATGTGTTGTCGATCATCACGTCGGTGATCGGAAGGGAAACTCATCTTTCAGACAGGCAGAGTTGAGGTTCCGAAAGTCAATACAGACTCAAAAATTTCCTTTTTTAGTAACGGAAAAGATGTTGGCGACCCAGTCAGGGTGTTGTTCTTCACGAATAAACCCATTAGTTATGAGTTTATCCACCACCTTCTCAATAGTGTCCATAATATTAGGGCAAAAACGTCGCTATTGCTGCTTAACCGGCTTAGCAATTAGGTAAGATGTTAAGTTTGTACATGGCAACTTGTAGGTCCAACCCTGGCATGTATTTATAGCTCGAGGCGAAGACGTCGATGTATTTCTTGATAAGTTGCACCAAGGATTCTCGATCTTTCCCTGACAAACTCTTACTGATAAAGATGGGTTTGGGTGAGGATTCATCCGCTAAGTCGATTTATTCGACTTCATCTTCGGTAGAAGGTTCCCGTTGTTCGAAGCGAGATTCCTACTGAGATCCTAGGCGTTGAGCCCAAGATTCTTATTCGAAGAATTCGAATGTTTGATCGTCTTCTTCTTCAAGAGGATGTGCAGATGTCATGTTGATGGACAACACCTTTTAGAAGATTGGACCGATGTTGGTGTCAGAGTCCTAAGATGAAGCTTCAGATGAGTGAGAATGCACCACTACCTCGATTTTTGAACTTTTTGGGGTTGTTTTAGGCGTTACGTAACCTACCCCCCGTCGAGTGCGGTAGTATAGTCTAGAGGCTTCCCCTTTGGAACGGGAAGTCGTAGGGGAAGGCGTCGACCTTTCCCCTAGTTCAAGCCTTTACCGGTTTTTAAATCGTAACCCATCTTTTGGATGAGATACTTTGCTCGATTAGTATAACGGTATATTTGCATTAAACCGTTATCGGGCTCTGGTTCGGCTGTGGGGAGGTCCTGATGACGTTCAACTTTGCCGAAGATAATAGATTTTTCGTACTTTTTCATGGGCGGAACTATATAGCAGACTCCTCGGTACGGGACGACCCAGTTTACATTGTTGACAGTCGTTACTTGTGTTTGTAACGATACTAAGGCATTATCTAGTGTATACATAACATTCCAATGTGGAAGATTATAATAGTTCAAATATAGCATTTTATTGATAAAATAAGGGATCTTGTCCCAAAAAATTATATTATCAAGAGAGGGTGCCTTAACATTGGCAGATTTGTAATATCCTAGCTCTTCATCAGTGAGAACTGGAACAACCTTTGGAAGAGGTACAGGGGCATTTTGTCGTATCTTGGCCACCAGTGGAGCTGATGTAACCCCTCTTCCCAAAATTATGATATATATTTTGTTATTTATTTGACTTAAATAGGGATTTATAGAATTTATAAATATTTTTTCTAAAATAGTTATTATTATAGAAGGCCTTAGTCATGATTATGTTTTGAAGTGCAAGATAACTAGAAATTTTGCCACGGAGAGCGGAATCGAGTGAATTGACTAGTGTTTTAGACATAGTAGGGAAGACCAAGCCATATGTGTGTTCTAACTAGAAAAACTAGTCAAAGTTGCGACGTAACCCCTATAGACGATTTAATTATTTATTATTAAGATTATTGACTTTTAGGAGACCCGGTTGTGTTAAATTAGTCAAACTGGACCCGAACCGAACCCGAGCCCATGTAGAGATGTAGTGTGTGCAAAGATGTCCATATAGGTATATATTTTTTATTTATAATTTCGTTCTTTATTTCAATTGTCAATAATTATTTTCTAAATAATGGTTATATAATATAAAGGTTATATGATTTTAAATGGATAATTAATTGTGAGAATGTGTTAGTATATGTCAAGAGTATTTCCTTAGCTGTACATGAGTGTAAAGAAACGTAATTATAATATTGTATATATTAGGCTATATATATATTTGAATGTGTCTAATGAATAATTTCATATATGAGTTATTATTAAGGTTGGTAGATATAAATAAATATATGTTATATATGTATTATTGCTATTATAGTAATATTATATTTTGGAAAATATGTTAACTATTGCAAAAAATATTTTTATATTTTTTTGTATCAAGATAGGTGTATCCACATATGTCAAATGAATAATTTCATATCTGAGTTATTATTAAGGTTGGTAGATATAAATAAATATATGTTATATATGTGTTATTGCTATTATAGTAATATTATATTTTGCAAAATATGTTAACCATTGCTAAAAATATTTTTAGATTTTTTGTATCAAGATAGGTGTATCCACATATGGAATATATATATATATATATATAAAATATATATATATATATATATATATATATATATATATATATATATATATATATATATATATATATATATATTAAAAAAAATGTATAAGTGCGTAGTGCGGAGAAATTCGGAGGGCGCCCACCTTCCGCCACGGCCATGCTAGACTTCAATAATTTCATCTTCAATGCCCACCAAACCTCTCTCCAGTTCTCCGGCAATGCATTCACCTGGTGCAACATGCATGATGGCGATCGTCGTCAATACTCTAGACTTGACAGGGCCCTCACAAATGTCTTCTGGCATGGAATGGGGATCACAACCAATCTGTCCCACCTCAACTCCACAGAATCAGACCACAACCCCCTTTTGGTCGAGATAAAAAACAAGACCACCTCATCCAAAAAGAGTTTCCAATTCCTCGACTTTTGGACGGGCACCCCCAATTTCTGGGTATCATCGCGGAAGCATGAAATAGTGAGGACTCCCCCAACCTCCTCTTTCGGGTGAGCAACAAGCTTAAAGCCACTAGGAAAGCCCTGTCCGGTTGGAGCAAACAGACATACGGAGATATCTTTCAAGCCGTTCGGGTTGTCGAGGACGACGTCACCCGCGCCGAAGCCCTGGTCGTCACGGATCGTTCGTCGGCGGCTAGAAGAGCCCTCAGCCTCACCAAGGCTGTCACGCCCCGATCCGAGAAATCGCTCGTCCTCGCTAGATTTTATCTGAATCATCGTCCTCGCCAGGGCGTGATGCCGCACGAGCCTGGAGTTGCGCTCGTACAAGGCAAGATAACGGTTCACATAGTGATTATCTCAAAGTCGTAACATAAGCAGCGGAAGGAAATAAAGTATAACACAAGAATCTCTTTTATTCATAATGAACTGAAGATTACAAAGGCTCTGAATAGCCCAACATATTATGCTAATTGGCTACAACGCTCATGATCTCTCTAGCTCACAAAGGATTATATTGTTCCATACATTATGCCTCTTTATAGCCACCAAGTAGTCATCGGCCGAACATCTCCATGTCGCAAGTCCGAACGCCTATGCGGTAGCTCCTCTTGAACGCCAAGGACTCCATGCCTCGGCACGTCCAAGCCAAGCTCCGTCCCAAGCCGATCATAACCTGAGCCTGCACATAAACTAGTGGAGGATTAGTGCTTTCGTCCTCGCTTCGCACTGATCAAGACCCGCTCGCACCCAAACCAAACACTAAATATCTTTAGTGAACATGCAACATTATTGGTGATCTTTCTATTTAGCCTTAGGATCCGTTTCATAGCAATATTCGACATAGCAACTTAATATAATTGTGTCCGATATCGTGTTCCTGCAGCAGATACAGTTAGACATAATCTGAACATAAATATAGTGATCGTGCACATCTCTGTCCCATTTGCCTAGCCTGCAATGGTTAGACTTTACATAACAACTCATACAATTCACGTAACCAGCCAACCATAAACTTATACATATGCATAAGGGTGGCAGGCCCTGCGCCTGCACCTAACTCTCATCTCAGCCTACCGGCCCTATCTATATGAAGGTCACGGTGTTTCGCACCGTAATAGACTTGGCATCTCTTATGTGTAAGCCTACGATCACTTTGATATGGGTTGCTAGCCCAATATCCGAAGGATCCCAAACTTACGGATATCATAGCTTATCACAGCACTGGACGGTCGCAATCTGTCCGAATGATGTGTACCATAAATACCACACATAATTCCCTCCTAGGCCGAACGGTCCCGGTGCCCCAGTCGTAACCGTCCGAGGGAAGCCGCACCCGTGCACGGGCCATTCGAGTCCATTGACCATGCAATACGTACCATAGCATACAAGTCATATCGTCCAACCGATCCTCCGTTCCATAAACATAGTCTCGCACCATAAACATATTCGCATCTCATAAACATAATCCACCATCCATATGGAGAGCTCCGTCGGCGTTATGCCCCAACACATCCATATTGATGCACGACGCCCAACGGCTTAGTCATCTCGTACTTATATTCAGTGCGTACTATTCGTAAGTTATTCTCATAGCCTAGTTCCGTAGTTACTTAGTCTTTTCGTAGCATAAATGCCCAAGGGCACGCTCAGCACCGTAATCAATGTTCTACGCCTAGTGTTCAATGTTCTCGGAGGCGTGTACATGATGCACATCTCGATATTTTCTTTCAATGTTCTACCATCACCGCCCTACCGTGACTCGTACACTTGATGCATGTCGCTTCAATTATTCGATTGTTCAATTTTCTATATTAGTATTTGACACATACTTGGACCATTCATCGCCCGAGCCACGCTCGCTAACTCGATAACATCTTATGCATACAATGACATCTTTTATTAGATATGAAGGAAAAGGGAGAGAGAGTCAAGAACCCACCCATCTTAAGTCGATACCCTTGTCATTTCACCGAGTTGAAGCGGCTTCGCTTCTATAACTTGGTCGCATAGCTAACTCTTGGACTTAGCCATTCCTTTGCTCTATTCGGTTGATTTGGCCTATCGTGGCCATGCCACAATCCGTTGCAAGGCCACGATTTGGTTTCGCGAACACTTCATTATATAAGGCAAAATGCCGACATCTTATCGTCTAGCGTAAAAGCATAGCCGGCACACCAGATCAACTAAAATCAGCACTTGCCCAACGGGACTTATCTTTTGCATCGATTCGATTCATAGATTCAAACCGACTCAAAGCTTACCTTTGGCCAGCGTAACACTTGCATCAATTCGTATCGATACCTCATCGGGTCAACGCAACTCTTCGAGTCAACGACTCATCGTAATACACTGAGCGGAGCGGGGCATTACATAATATACCACTCAAAACAAGGTTCGTCCTCGAACCGAAACTAACACTTAATCTGAGTGTCTCGCATAGATCGTTTCACGATCCCGTGCTACTACCGTTGGAATCATACAACTTAGTTTGGATCATACACATATTTTAGGCGTCCCACCAATATATGCATTTCAGCCAAGCTCAGTTGTAGGATATTAGGACAACTAACAAGCTCAACTTAAATCCTCAAGCATCCATCGTTTCGTACTCGACTCATTCAAATCTTAGCACATATTCTCAAATACTTCTCGTATATAGTATCCCATAACATGCGATCGTCTTCCAAACATCTCTGCACATAACTTAACTCGAAACTATTAGTTCAATCTCATAAGTTTTCTCGACGGCCATCTAACACTCGCATTGCATCGAGTCATTGCGCATCCGATCGCAAAAATTCTCCGTAATGCCTACTCGTCCAATCATTTCCTATCTTTCATATAACTCAAGTCTTTCATCCAATCGTTCATAACACTTGGCCTTAACGACATGGACTAAGTCCAACATGTCACCAATTTTTTTGCCTGTAATCCGTACTAAGTCTCGCACACAACTATCCCAATACGACCCACGTTCTCGAACTGCCTATGCATCGCGTCTGGGCTACCCCCGCTAGGTAACTTATTCAGACATGATGCTTAATCTCTTCCGACACAAGAGGTCAACTTGAGTCTACGATGCTCAAAGGCAACAATCTTTCCGACCCAAGGTCTCTTACGATACATCCATCTTCTATTCTCGATCGAGTACGAATCCCTTATTCAATTCTCGAATCAATCCCGACCCGTTCATTTCGTAATATCGATGGTGCGCTCAACACACATAGCCTAACCGTTACTCAAACTGATCTACGACACAACTCTTAGGGTCATTCTATTATTCGTCGCTCTCGCGTATTGCAGAATCCTTGCAATCGCCTTACCGTATCACTATACTAGGCATGTTCCTTAACATATACTCGATCATCGACTAACCACGTCTATCTGCGTATCCATTCGATCGATCATAAACTTTCTAACCATATCGATCTAGTCGAAGGCTACTCGCTAACTTCCAAAATACGATACTCACTTGCTTAGACTTATCCTCAGCATGCACTACTTTATTCCTTATCCTCGACAAAATTTCTTGTGCGACTTCTTTATGGTCATCCTATGGGACTTCATCCATCCGACAAAATTTACCAATCCATAGTTTATCTACCCCCGCGCAACTGATGCGCCGTTGCTACTCAAATGACTCATGCGCTTGCGCACCGTTACTACTCGAATCACTCATGCATTACCGTCGACTATCTTTGCTGGTCGTATGACATCTACTCGCCTCGAATCCGAATTTTCCTATTCGTGATCATAGTCCGACATATTCCATACTCGTCAAAACCATCCTCGAACGACTTTCGCATCAAACCACCAGTCGAATCCAATTTGCCATGCCTTGTAAGTTCGATCATCCCCGCTGGATGAATCACCAATGTAAAACCCCAATAATTTCTAATTATTTTAATGCTTTTAAAATATTTTTTTATATTGTTAGTTTAATTGGTATATGTACGTAATTGTAGATGTGTATAATGTATGTATGTTGTGTGCGTGATAATTTACATACACCTAAATATAGCTTACCTTGTTACAAAATATTTTGTTACTTGTTAAGAATTTTAGATTTTCCTTGGGATTATATATATATATATATCAATATATATATTGATTGTAAAAAAAAATAATATATGAATTGTGGCCGAGCCCCCACAACAGCAGCAGCTAGCTGCGTGGGGCCCGACCCCCTAATACCAAGCAAACCCTTTCGCAGCAGCAGCTGCAAGGGGGTGGGCCCAACCCCACACCTCCGCCTAATTCAGCAGCAAGAAGCTGCTATGAGAACCATTGCAACCCGAGCCCACAATTTCGAGTCCTATTCGAAATAGCGTTTATCGGCTTTATATATTCAGCCGCTCATCTAACCGAACCCTAAACCCCCTTCGTACGTAAAAACTTCTCGACCCCAAGGCTGCCATCCTTCCCCCACACCCCGTGCTCACCGTCGGCCACCCACTCGTCGTCGACGACGTCGGGATCGCTCGGAGTCGACAGTTAACAGAGGATACTCTGTTTTCGAAAAACTCAGGTACCCCTCTTTTTCGGCTTCGATTACTTTTTGCACGTTTGATCGTTTTGCGATCCGAAAGATGCTACGTGTAGGCAATATAACCCTCTCTGAGTCCCTTCAAAGGGAATCAGCTATAACCCTCTGGTTTGACTAGTAACTCGATGCAAAGTCGGGTAAAACTCTGTCGAAAACAGAGTTTGAAATCAGTTTCAAACCACAACTTAGAAGCCATATTCCCCTCTGTGTGTCGAGATTTTTCAGAAACTAATTGAACACGTTTGAAGACAACCTAACCATGACTAAAACGTAAATGGTAGATCGGTATTTAGATTTTTGTGCAAGAATTTAATTCGTGTTAAACTTGGGTGAAAAACTATTTTCGAAATAGTAAAATTTTGAAATTTTTTTCGATACGACGTACGCTCCGACAAACCGGGCGACGTGGTCGCGTGCTATACACATCGAAAGGCGCGTATGGACGTTGTGAACGTGTGGGAACTGACGGAACTCAGTTTCGTCGCGTGTGCGCGACGAAATCAACGCGTATCCGTCGAGATACCCCCGTATCGGCGTTTTGCAAACTTGCCCATAACTTCGTGTACAGTCGTCGAATCGAGACGAAACTTGCACCAACAGGTCCGGATCGAAATTCTGGTCTTGCATACCAAGTTTGGTTCGATTCTGAGAAGGTCGAATCGGAACCCAATTTTGGCGGGCCCGCGACCCACTCAAATGGGCGATTTTGTATACGGCTCCTCGGAATCCAAAACTGGACATACCGATGAGTTCCTCTCCTCAAACTGAAACCATAGACATGTAGTTTGATGACATTAGAGACCGTAGACTTTGGCACACGTTTCGGTGCAAAGCGGGTCCAACGGCGGATATCGTTTTGACCCAAAATTACGATTTTGCCCCTGTTCCAAAATTTGACTTTTGGACAGGCGTTTCCTAGGTATATCTTCTTCATCGAGATCATTTTTGATATTTGTTTCAACGTTTGGAGTCATCTGTGACTTGTGAGTTTTGGTGCTGACACTTGCTACTTTTTGGACTTGCCACTTTGCACCACCAGGCAAGATACCTTGCCACCCTACTCTGTGATTATTATATTCTTATTTTCAGTTGTTATTTTCAACATTTGTTTCGTGATATTTAAACTGTACATCCAAGTCACACTTGGGTGCAAGCGACTCTATCGGTCGTTTTTCTTGCTTTATTTATTCTCTTGCATTGACTTAGTCTAGTGACCACCCATTGATGTTGAGGTATTGGTATATCTCATACGGCCTTGACACTTATTGTATCACGTGATGTGAGTCATATATAGGACACGTTTCCGCGTAGTTGGCTGGCCACCGATACGTATGGAGCGTGCAACGGATAGGAGTAACTGCCAATAGTATTGTATGTTAGAAGACTTGGCGGTTACTAGAGGATCATATCAGTCATGGAGATGATGATACTAGGCATTGGGTGGGGAGAACAATACCTGACGTATGGGCTTCTTTACACTTCCATGATTACCTGTGCGCTCCTCCGGAGACGCAGGCTCCAGGTGCCCTCTGACGTTTTCCAGAGCGTTATGGACGTAGCCCCTTGCACATGGTGCCCTCTGACGCTTCCCGAGCATTATGGACGTAGGCCCCTGGTACCCTCTATGGGAACTATGCCGATCCTATTTTCAGCCAGGGTTCATGCGTCGAAGGATTGTATCTCAACTGCATATTCACAGTAGAATGATCAGGAACCCGGTTGTATGCATACCTTTCTCTCTTATTATATTATCACAGTTTATATGGCATGGTATTTTCTTGTATCTTGCTATGTCCCCTGAGGACCTGGTTATCTCTCCAGGTTTAGATGAGTTTCCACAGGAGTACGGAGCGGCATTGGAGTTATCTTACATTGATGACGAGGCAGTCACTATTGATTTCTAGTTTATTCTATATTTGAGACAGTTGTAGACATTTCTTTTACACCTCTTTTCTTCTATTTTGTGGAGGTCGGACTCCAATCTTGTGAGACTATTTTTCATAGCTGTTTGGAGTGAGTATGTTCACCCGGCTATCTTTTGATACTCTTATTTATTTATTTGGACTTCATTATCTTCGCTGTTGAGATGTGATGAGATTAGATATATTATTCTGGCCTGTGATTATTTATTTACAGCTTATGTGCGTATATGAGGAATTCCATATATTGGAGTGTTCTTTGTATATGTGCAGCTGGCATGTTCACGTACTTGGTCCTACGTATTTTGGGACTGGGGCGTTACATGTTTTTGTGGTGGCCCATGCAGGTCTGATTTAATGTTGTTGGGTTACATGACTGTGCCCAACAAGCCTGCATATAGGAATAGGAATATCTCATCCAGAACTACTACTATCCCTTGACTTCCAATCTTTTCGAAACTTCCTTGATTATTCGATTTACTTCATATCTAATCTTTCCTAATATCAACTTATCTTCCTCGTGCAAACAGTATGAATCTTCGTAGCGGGCGTACTTCTGCCTTGGCCCTCACATCTAGCGAGGAGACTACTCCAGAGGGACAGAATCTCCCATGACTCCAGCGACACCATAGCAGCCAGGACTGTCGCAGCCTACTAAGACACCGACGACGGAGTACCCAGGAACTGCTGTACCTCCAGGCAGCCAGGCTGGGCAGACCACTACCATACTACCGGGAGGAAATGTACTACTACCACCACCACCACCATTCCCTCAGCAGTTTCCTCTACAGTCGGGACCTCAGATGCCTCCACCACCGACTGATGGGAGCCCTACCACTCAGTTTATGTATGCCATGATGCAGACTCAGTGGCAGAAGACTGAGCTGATGAGGCAAACGATGATGGCAGCTATGGCTAGACCTCCACCACCATCCAGCACCAGTACCAGCACCGGCTCTGCATCCCTATGAAAGCTCTATCAAGAATTTCACAGATATGAACCCCAAGGCCTTTAGAGGGACGGAGAAGCCATTAGAGGTGTCACAGTGACTTATTAGTACCGAGAAGCTACTGAAGGCATCCCAGCTGCCAGCTCGAGATTGGATGACAGCAGTGGACCTATTATTAGAAGATAATGCTCACCACTGGTAGAAGGCGGAAGAGAGACGATTAGGCACAGGGATCACTTGGAAGCATTTCTATGATGCATTCTATGAGAGATTCTTCCCTATTCATGTTTGAGATGGTCTCTATGACCAGTTCCTTCATCTGAAGCAAGAGAATATGACAGTTGACGAGTATGACTCGGAGTTCAATCGCCTGAGTCGATTTGGTGCGGGATTGATTCCGACAGAGTTAGAGAAGGTAAGGAGATTTCACCAGAGGCTTGCACCACAGCTCAAGTCTTATACGACTACCCAGTCTCGAGTCTCCCATTCAGCTATCTTGGAAGAAGCTTGTGCTCAGGAGATTCTTCGCAAGGTACAGCAGCAGACATCGAGGCGCCATACCCCAGCAGTTACACCAGTCCAGACTACTCAGAGTGGACCTATCAGGAGGACCCCAGGACAGTTCCAGCAGAGGCCCTCGCCTTATCAGAAGCCTGTTTGCCATTACTGCGGTAAACAAAGACATATCCAGAATGACTGCAGGACTCGTCTTGGATTATGCTTGAGATGTGGATCCAATCAGCACATGCTCAAGGATTGTCCGGAGCAACATGCAATAGTACAAGCTCGGCAAAATCTGAGGTCCACAACCCCAGCTCTCCCAGCACCACGGCCTATAGCAGGAGCACCTCGTCCACCATTGCCTCCCCAAGGCACACAGTACAACAATGCCAGAGCTCAGGGCCCGGGACAAAATTTTGGATAGGCATTCTCACTTGCTGTTGAGGATGTAGAGACAGAGGCAAAAGTTATAGCAGGTATGGTAATAGTTGTATCTTTTTCTGCTATTATATTATTTGATACTGGAGCCACTCATTCATTCATAGCCACTAGTTTTGCCACTAGACACAACATTCCCATCACACCCTTAGCTGAGAATATTAAAATCCTCACTGGAGGAGGAGTTGTACCTGTTAGTGGTGTTTGTAGACTTTGTCCTGTAGTGATAAATGGCAGAGAGATGACGGCCCGACTTCTTGTATTCCCTATGCCGACATTTGATGTGGTTTTTGGAATGGACTGGTTGAGCCAGCATTTCGCTCTCATAGACTGCCATAGGAGCAGTATTATCTTTAGACCACCGAATGCGGCAGAGTTTGAGTTCACCAAAGAAGATGGAGATAGTTGTGAGGCACCCACATCGGGAACTCATATGATGATGCATGACACCCTACTGCACCCTATTATCACCGAGTTCGAGGATGTATTCCCCGAGGACTTGCCAGGACTACCACCTGACCGAGATATTGAGTTTTCTATTGAGCTTATTCCTGGAGTCGAGCCTATTTCATCTCGAGTATATCGTTTGGCACCCAAGGAGTTGGTAGAGATGAAGACGCAGATTGATGACTTATTGGAGAAGGGCTTTATTCGTGCCAGTGCGTCACCATGGGGAGCACCCTTTCTTTTTGTGCCTAAGAAAGACGGAACAGTGCGCATGTGCATTGATTACAGAGCATTGAATGCAGTGACGGTAAAGAACAAGTATCCCTTGTCGCGTATAGACGATCTATTTGACCAACTGAGTGGAGCAAAAGTATTCTCTAAGATTGACTTATGATCGGACTATCACCAATTGAAGGTTCGGAAGGAAGATATTGCCAAGACGGCTTTTCGATCGAGGTATGGACACTACGAGTTCTTGGTCATGCCTTTCGGTTTGACCAATGCTCCCGCAGTTTTCATAAATTTAATGAACAAGATCTTTCATCAGTACTTGGACAAATTTGTAGTAGTCTTTATAGACGATATCTTGATTTACTCCAAGAGTCAAGAGGAGCATGAGCAGCATCTACGGATAGTTTTAGGAACACTGAGGAACGAGAGACTTTTTGTTAAGCTTAGCAAGTGTAATTTCTTTCTCAAGGAGGTATCATTCCTTGGTCATATTGTTACGGGTGATGGTATATCAGTGGACCAAGAGAAGATCACAGCAGTCAAATCATGGCCCGCTCCCACAACAGGTTCTGAAGTGAGAAGTTTCCTCGGACTTGTGGGTTACTACCGACGATTCGTAGAAGATTTCTCTCGAATAGCGGGGACTATGACTCGATTGACTTGCAAGAATCAGGAGTTTGTATGGACAGAAGAGTGTCAAGCCGCTTTTGACGAGTTGAAGAAGCGGTTGACCACAGTACCGATCTTGACACTACCATCGAGCCCAAGAGGATTTGTGATCTACAGCGACGCATCCGGGAAGGGATTAAGATGTGTATTGATGCAGCACGGTCGTGTAGTAGCATATGGATCTCGACAGTTGAGAGTGCACGAGAAGAATTATCCGACCCACGATCTAGAGCTCGCAGCGGTTATCTTTGCATTGAAGCTATGGAGACACTACTTGTACGGCGAGAAGGTTGATATCTACACTAATCATAAGAGCCTCAAGTACGTGTTCACACAAAAGGAGTTGAATATGCGACAGCGACGTTGGTTGGAGTTGATGAAGGATTATGAGATCGAGCTTCATTATCATCCGGGCAAGGCTAATGTCGTGGCAGACGCATTGAGCCGTAAGCCCATGGCACACTTCTTGACTACACAGAAGGAATTGATTAGTGACTTGGAGCAGCTTGGTATTGAGGTAGTATTACCGGAAGTAGATGGCGTATTAGCCAATCTCCAGGTGCAATCATCATTAGTAGAGCGCATCAAGGCAGCATTGCCTAATGATGCTAGATTTCGACGGCTGAAAGAGAAGACTGAAGTAGGAGAGCAGACAGGATTGAGGATCCACACCGATAGGACATTGCAATGTGGTGATCGCATTTATGTTCCCAATGGAGAGCTACGGCAGGAGCTGATGGCAGAGGCTCACAGTTCGACTTACTCTATTCATCCCGGAGGGACCAAGATGTATCATGATTTATGACAGTATTATTGGTGGCATGGAATGAAGCGAGAGATAGCTCGTTTCGTTGCCAAGTGCTTGGTATGTCAACAAGTAAAGGCGGAGCACCAGAGGACGGCCAGATTATTGCAGCCGCTACCCATTCCCGAGTGGAAGTGGGAGCACATTACTATGGATTTCGTCACGGGTTTTTCTCGGAGTCCTAGAGGATGTGACGCAGTGTGGGTGATTGTTGATAGACTTACAAAGTCAGCACATTTCTTACCTTTTAGAGTGGGCCAGTCGACAGAGGTATTGTCGGAGATGTATATGGAGCAGATTGTGAGATTACACGGTGTGCCTGTTAGTATTGTGTCGGACCGTGACTCAAGATTTACTTCGTACTTTTAGAGGAGCATGCAAGAGAGTTTGGGCACCCGATTAAAGTTTAGCACATCATACCATCCACAGACAGACGGCCAGTCGGAGCATACCATTCAGACGCTAGAGGATATGTTGAGAGCGTGTATGCTTGATTTTGGCGGTTCGTGGGAGGACCATCTTTATCTTGTTGAGTTTTTCTACAATAATAGCTATCAAGCGAGCATTCAGATGGCTCCGTTTGAAGCGTTGTATGGTAGGAAGTATCGGTCTCCTGTTTGTTGGAGCGACATAGGAGAGCGACAGCTATTGGGTCCCGAGTTGGTCTTGAGCACAGTGGAGACAGTGAAGATGATTCAGGACCACCTGCGAGCAGTGCAGGATCGTCAGAAGCAGTGGGCAGATAATCGTCGTCGATCCTTCGAGTTCAAAGAGGGTGACCATGTGTTCTTGAAGATATCCCCCACTAGAGGCACTATTCGATTCAGAGGACGTGGCAAGTTGAGTCCAAGGTACATCGGGCCTTTCGATGTCTTAGAACGTGTTAGAGAGGTTGCCTACAGATTGGCCTTGCCACCGTCGCTAGAGGGAGTGCATGACGTATTCCATGTATCTCAGCTGAGGAGGTACGTGGCGGACAGCAATCATGTGCTTGATCACTCCGAGATCACAGTGGGACCGAGTTTGTCGTATGAAGAGCAACCAGTAGGTATCCTCGATCGTCGAGTGAAGGTGTTGCGGAACCAATCTATTCCATTGGTTCGCGTGACATGGAAGCATCACTCGCCAGGGGAGTCTACTTGGGAGCGCGAGGACGACATCCGTAATCGCTACCTGCAGTTGTTCGAAAACGAAGGTATGTCTTGCATTTTAAGTGTTATTATAATTCCTTGCATTGCATTTTGATCCCCCGACCTTAGTTTAATTTCGAGGACGAAATTTTCTTTAAGTTGGGTAGGATGTAAAACCCTAATAATTTCTAATTATTTTAATGCTTTTAAAATATTTTTCTATATTGTTAGTTTAATTGGTATATGTACATAATTGTAGATGTGTATAATGTATGTATGTTGTGTGCGTGATAATTTAGATACACCTAAATATAGCTTACCTGGTTACAAAATATTTTGTTACTTGTTAAAAATTTTAGATTTTCCTTGGGATTATATATACATATATATCAATATATATATATTGATTGTAAAAATAATAATATATGAGTTGTGGCCGAGCCCCCACAACAGCAGCAGCTAGCTGCGTGGGGCCCGACCCCCTAATACCAAGCAAACCCTTTCGCAGCAGCAGCTGCAAGGGGGTGGGCCCAACCCTACACCCCCGCCTAACTCAGCAGCAAGAAGCTGCTATGAGAACCATTGCAACCCGAGCCCACAATTTCGAGTCCTATTCGAAATAGCATTTATCGGCTTTATATATTTAGCCGCTCATCTAACCGAACCCTAAACCCCCTTCGTACGCAAAAACTTCTTGACCCCAAGGCCGCCATCCTTCCCCCACACCCCATGCTCACCGTCGGCCGCCCACTCGCCGTCGATGACGTCGGGATCGCTCGGAGTCGACAGTTAACAGAGGATACTCTATTTTCGAAAAACTCAGGTACCCCTCGTTTTCGACTTCGATTACTTTTTGCACGTTTGATCGTTTTGCGATCCGAAAGATGCTACGTATAGGAAATGTAACCCTCTCTGAGTCCCTTCAAAGGGAATCAGCTATAACCCTCTGGTTTGACTAGTAACTCGATACAAAGTCGGGTAAACCTCTATCAAAAATAGAGTTTGAAATCAGTTTCAAACCACAACTTAGAAGCCATATTCCGCTCTGTGTGTCGAGATTTTTTAGAAACTAATTGAACACGTTTGAAGACAACCTAACCACGACTAAAACGTAACTGGTAGATCGGTATTTAGATTTCTGTGCAAGAATTTAATTCGTGCTAAACTTGGGTGAAAAACTATTTTTGAAATAGTAAAATTTTGAAATTTTCTCCGATACGACGTATACCCCGACAAACTGGGCGACGTGGTCGCACGCTATACACATCGAAAGGAGCGTATGGACGTTGCGGACGTGTGGGAACTGACGGAACTCAGTTTCGTCGCGTGTGCGCGACGAAATCAACGCGTAACCGTCGAGATACCCGCGTATCGGCGTTTTGCAAACTTGCCCATAACTTCGTGTACAGTCGTCGAATCGAGACAAAACTTGCGCCAACAGGTCTGGATCAAAATTTTGGTCCTGCATGCCAAGTTTGGTTCGATTCTGAGAAGGTCGAATCGGAACCCAATTTTGGTGGGCCCGCGACCCAATCAAACAGGCAATTTTGTATACGGCTCCTCGAAATCCAAAACTGGACATACCGATGAGTTTCTCTCCTCAAACTGAAACCATAGACATGTAGTTTGACGACTTTAGAGATCGTAGACTTTGGCACACGTTTCGGTGCAAAATGGGTCCAACGACGGACATCGTTTTGACCCGAAATTACGATTTTGCCCCTGTTCCAGAATTTGACTTTTGGACAGGCGTTTCCTTGGTATATCTTCTTCACCGAGATCATTTTTGATGTTTGTTTCAGCGTTTGGAGTCATCTGTAATTTGTGAGTTTTGGTGCTGACACTTGCTACTTTTTGGACTTGCCACTTTGCACCACCAGGTAAGATACCTTGCCACCCTACTCTGTGATTATTATATTCTTATTTTTAGTTGTTATTTTCAGCATTTGTTTTGTGATATTTAAACTGTGCGTCCAAGTCACACTTGGGTGCAAGCGACTCTATCGGTCGTTTTTCTTGCTTTATTTATTCTCTTGCATTGACTTAGTCTAGTGACCACCCATTGATGTTGAGGTATTGGTATATCTCATACGGCCTTGACACTTATTGTATCACGTGATGTGAGTCACATATAGGACACGTTTCTGCGTAGTTGGCTGGCCACCGATACGTATGGAGCGTACGACGGATAGGAGTAACTGCCAATAGTATTGCATGTTAGAAGACTTGGAGGTTACTAGAGGATCATATCAGTCATGGAGATGATGATACTAGGCATTGGGTGGGGAGAACAATACCTGATGTATGGGCTTCTTTACACTTCCATGATTACCTGTGCGCTCCTCCGGAGACGCAGGCTCCAGGTGCCCTCTGACGTTTCCCAGAGCGTTATGGACGTAGCCCCTTGCAGATGGTGCCCTCTGACGCTTCCCGAGCATTATGGATGTAGGCCCCTGGTACCCTCTATGGGAACTATGCCGATCCTATTTTTAGCCAGGATTCATGCGTCGAAGGATTGTATCTCAACTGCATATTCACAGTAGAATGGTCAGGAACCCGGTTGCATGCATACCTTTCTCTCTTATTATATTATCACAGTTTATATGGCATGGTGTTTTCTTGTATCTTCCTATGTCCTCTGAGGACCTGGTTATCTCTCCAGGTTTAGACGAGTTTCCATAGGAGTACGGAGCGGCATTGGAGTTATCTTACATTGATGACGAGGCAGTCACTACTGATTTCTAGTTTATTCTATATTTGAGACAGTTGTAGACATTTCTTTTACACCTCTTTTCTTCTATTTTGTGGAGGTCGGACTCCGATCTTGTGAGACTATTTTTCATAGTTGTTTGGAGTGAGTATGTTCACCCGGCTATCTTTTGATACTCTTATTTATTTATTTGGACTTCATTATCTTCGCTGTTGAGCTGTGATGAGATTAGATATGTTATTCTGGCCTATGATTATTTATTTACAGCTTATGTGCGTATATGAGGAATTCCATATATTAGAGTGTTCTTTGTATATGTGCAGCTGGCATGTTCACGTACTTGGTCCTACGTATTTTGGGACTGGGGCGTTACAACCATACCAGTGCTCATGCGGAATGATCGTCCTAATTTGACGTGACGCATGTGCGAGGCTGGTGTTGCGCTCGCTCAAGACATGAATGTCAACATAGTGGTGATCCACGAAACAATCCAAACACTTTCGTTTTCTTTCGAGTAACATCCATCGACTCTCAAATTCTCCGAAGCATTCCTACCGTTAGCATCCAAACTGCCATAACTTAACCTGCATCCTATTCATCCAACAACAATGCTCAACACAATTTTTGTTCATTCGATCAGAGTATCCCCGAGTTATTACATATCGTCTTTGATACGCCTCAATACCATCGTCGATATGCATAACTTGAACATCTTCCTTTCTCATAAGCTCAAACCCGTTGCAATCATTGCCATTATCCGAACTCGAATACGAATCAAGTCTCGCACTTATCAAGATCCATTCAGTTGTAACTACTTAACATCGTCGCGACACAATTTTAAATTCACATATCCATTCTCATATCTCTAACTCGTACTTCCAAATCGTGCTACCGACTCCTCGCGCTAACCCAAATCTGTTCGTACGATTTCTCCGTACCTACTCAACACGTTCCGAACAAGCTTCCGTACTAACTCAACATAGATTCGACCGGTTCGACCATTTCCTCAACGTACATTTCTTCGCTATGCTCAGCCTATCGTTTGACTTACACTTAACGAATCCTCGTCCGACGTATCCTCCGTGGATATGACTTCGCACATAATCGTTCGACTCACTTCCTCAAGGCATACTTGCATCGACTTCTCTCGAGTCATTCCCACTCAAGTCTCGGTACTACTTCATCCTATTGTGGACAACATATCGTAACAACAAAATCGTCTCGACGAACCCTATCGCAAGTCACCAAATGGCTTAACATAGCTATCGCTAAGTGGTATTCTATATACCACTCAGAATCGAGCCTATCTTTATCGATACAATACTTCGCTACACTGATCGCATAAGTGGTATTGCATATACCACTCAAAATCGAGTCATTACTCGATATTACACTCCGCATAGGTCTGACATCTATTCCCCAAATCAACTATCTCGTATGGCGTTCCTTCCGATCCCAACTCTAGCGTTCGCTCAAGTTTGACACGCATTCACTCTAACCGTACCTTGGCAATCATATCGATTATACTCGCAATATTCGGCTAACATATACGTTCGCCTACTTCGAAACTCGCTTCAATGCGGCCAACTTACAAGTTCGCCTACTCAACTCGACTCGTTATTATCGCATCCGCGATCTTCCAATCTCACTCGTTGCAACAACTCATTCTCGATACTCAAGGCCTTTACTCAATCCCGTGCAACATATCGCTATCCATCCGCATAGCCATATAACACGCATCATACCATATCGACTCGTTGCACTGATGCAACGAACGATTAATGACTTGCTGCACTCCGTGCAACCAACAACACATAACCGTTCGCATAGCCACATAACACGCATCGCCTCACATATCGATCCGTTGTACTTCGTGCAACCAACAACACATATCTCCTCGTACTTCGTGCGACCAACAACACATAACTCCTCGTACTTCGTGCGACCGATAACACATAACTCCTCGTACTTCGTACGACCGACAACACATAACTTCTCGTACTTCGTGCGATCAACAACACGCATACCATTGTACTTCATGCAACCAACATCACCATATTCATTGCACTTCGTGCAATTAATGACTCACAACATTCTTGTACTTAGGAAAACCATAATCTCATAACCCGTTGCACTTCGTGCAACCAACATTCTCCGATGGCACCCGGAGATAGTGCGATAGTCACGACATACTTGTGGCAGACGTACGCACTTAATATAGACTTATTGTATGGAACATTCAATGTAGCATCGAGCGGATCCATGAGCCATGCGGTTGCGGAAACAACTTAGAGTCAACTGAATTTGATAGCGAAGCAACTGAGGGTCAAAGAGATTCATGCACGGCCCAAAGGATGGAACCGCTCTGATACCAACTTGTCATACCCCGATCCGGGAAATCGCACGTCCTCGCTAGATTTTACCCGAATCATCGTCCTCGCCGGGGCGTGATGCCGCACGAGCCTGGAGTTGCGCTCGTGCAAGGCAAGATAACGGTTCACATAGTAATTATCTCAAAGTCGTAACATAAGCAGCGGAAGGAAATAAAGTATAACACAAGAATCTCTTTTATTCATAATGAACTGAAGATTACAAAGGCTCCGAATAGCCCAACATATTATGCCAATTGGCTACAACGCTCATGATCTCTCTAGCTCACAAAAGATTACATTGTTCCATATATTATGCCTCTTTATAGCCACCAAGTAGTCATCGGCCGAACATCTCCATGTCGTAAGTCCGAACGCCTATGCGGTAGCTCCTCTTGAACGCCAAGGACTCTATGCCTCGACACGTCCAAGCTAAGCTCCGCCCCGAGCCGATCATAACCTGAGCCTGCACATAAACTAGTGGAGGATTAGTGCTTTCGTCCTCGCTTCGCACTGATCAAGACCCGCTCGCACCCAAACCAAATACTAAATATCTTTAGTGAACATACAACATTATTGGTGATCTTTCTATTTAGCCTTAAGATCCGTTTCATAGCAATATTCGACATAGCAACTTAATATAATTGTGTCCGATATCGTGTTCCTGCAGCAGATACTGTTAGACATTATCTGAATATAAACATAGTGATCATGCACATCTCCGTCCTATTTGCCTAGCCTACAATGGTTAGACTTTACATAACAACTCATACAATTCACGTAACCAGCCAACCATAAACTTATACATATACATAAGGGTGGCAGGTCCTGCGCCTGCACCCAACTCTCATCTCAGCCCACCGGCCCTATCTATATGAAGGTCATGGTGTTTTGCACCGTAATGGACTTGGCATCTCTTATATGTAAGCCTACGATCATTTCGATACGGGTTGCTAGCCCAATATCCGAAGGATCCCAAACTTATGAATATCATAGCTTATCACAGCACTGGACGGTCGCAATCCGTCCGAATGATGTGCACCATAAATACCACACATAATTCCCTCCTAGGCCGAACGGTCCCGGTGCCCCGGTCGTAACCGTCCGAGGAAAGCCGCACCCGTGCACGGGCCATCCGAGTCTATTGACCATGCAATACATACCATAGCATACAAGTCATATCGTCCAACCGATCCTCCGTTCCATAAACATAGTCTCGCACCATAAATATATTCGCGTCTCATAAACATAATCCACCATCCATATGGGGAGCTTCGTCGGCGTTATGCCCCAACACATCCATATTGATGCACGACGCCCAACGACTTAGTCGTCTCGTACTCATATTCAGTGCATACCATTCGTAAGTTATTCTCATAGCCTAGTTTCGTAGTTACTTAGTCTTTTCGTAGCATAAGTGCCCAAGGGCACGCTCAGTACCGTAATCAATATTCTACGCCTAGTGTTCACTGTTCTCGGAGGCGTGCACATGATGCACATCTCGATATTTTCTTTCAATGTTCTACCATCACCGCCCTACCGCGACTCGTACACTTTGATGCACGTCGCTTCAATTGTTCGATTGTTCAATTTTCTATCTTAGTGTTCGACACATACTTGGACCATTCGTCGCCCGAGCCACGCTCGCTAACTCGATAACATCTTATGCATACAATGACATCTTTTATTAGACGTAAAGGAATAGGGAGAGAGAGTCAAGAACCCGCCCACCTTAAGTCGATACACCTTGTCGTTTTGTCTAGTTGAAGCGGCTTCGCTTCCATAACTTGGTCGCATAGCTAACTCTCGGACTTAGCCATTCCTTTGCTCTACTCGATTGATTTGGCCTATCGTACCCATGCCACAATCCGTTGCAAGGCTACAATTTGGTTTCGCAGATACTTCATTGCATAAGGCAAAATGTCGACCTCTTATCGTCCAGCGTAAAAGCATAGCCTGTACACCAGATCAACTAAAATCAGCACTTGCTCAACGGGACTTATCTTTTGTATCGATTCGATTCATAGATTCCAACCGACTCAAAGCCTACCTTTGGCCCGCGTAATACTTGTATCGATTCGCATCGATACCTCATCGGGTCAACACAACTCTTCGAGTCAACGACTCATCGTAATACACTGAGCGGAGCGGGGCATTACAAAGGCGATGCTTAAATTCAGGATCAAAGTGGAGACTGATTTCTGGAAGCAGAAAGCGAGGCTGAAATGGGACAGCAAGGGGGACAAAAACTCGAAGCACTTTCACGCCTGCGTTAACGGGCGCAGACAGAAGCTCTCGATTCACAGGACTGCTGACGAGAATGAAAACATCATTACCAACCAAAAAGATATCCAAGTGGCAGCCACGGAATTCTATTCCAAACTTTTCACTAAAGAGACTGTCCACAAAGATAGATCATTCCTTGACCAAATACCCCTCCTCATCAACGACCACGACAACACCCAGTTGAGGCACCCACCCACGGTTCTGGAAGTTAAAGATGCAGTGTGGGCTCTGAACGAGCACAATACGCCTGGCTCGGACGGTTTCTCGGGGGTTTTCTTCCGTACGTGCTGGGATATTATCAAACAAGACATCACCGAAGCGGCAATCGCCTTCTTCGAAGGTGCTATATACCCCAAAGCCATTTCTAGCGCCAACCTGATCCTCATCCCTAAAAAAGACAACCCGGAGTCCTTCCGTGACTTTCGACCCATCAGCCTGTGTAATTTCACCAACAAGATCATATCCAAGGTTATTGCAACCAGGATGGCAGAAATTCTACCCAAGATCATCTCGAAGGAGCAAAGCGGGTTTGTTCGCGGAAGGAACATCCAGGACAATATTATGCCGGCCCAAGAATTAATTACCTGCATGAAATTTTCAGTGAGGGGTGGCAACATTGCCGTCAAAATCGACATAGAGAAAGCCTATGACAGACTGGATTTGCAATTTATGATCTGGGTCTTCAGAGCTTTCGGATTCTCGGAAACTTGGACCAACATCGTCTGGAGATCCATCAGCAACTCGTGGTTTTCCACGATCATCAACGGCAACGCTGAGGGATTTTTCAAATTCCATTGCGGGGTGAGACAGGGCGACCCCCTATCCTCCACTATTTTCATCATGGCGGCTGACGCCCTGAGTAGGAACCTTAACAATATGGTCAACACCCCCAACTTCCAGTACTATCATACATCTTGCGGATGCCCTATCATCACCCATCTGGCGTTCGCTGACGACCTCCTCATCTTCTCCTCCGGGGATGAAGGCGCGGTGGCGGTAGTTCACAATACCCTGATAAGGTATTCTAGATGCTCCGGCCAGAAGATCAACCACTCCAAGAGCGTTATCTATGCTCACCACAAAATTAGTAGAGAGCACGCCAACAATCTCTCCAACTTAACATCCTTTTCTGTTGCCAGGCCACCGTTCACCTACCTCGGATGCCCGTTAGTGTACGGGAAATCTAACGCCAACATCTTTGAGGACTTAATCTCCAGAATCAGGAAGAAATTGGAAGGGTGGCACAATGCCACCTTATCCCCAGGTGGTAAGATGATCCTCATCAACCACGTACTATCCTCCATCCCCATCCACACCCTAGCCGCGTGCTCGTCGCCCATCAAAGTCCTGTCTTCGATCGAACAGATCTTTTGTAATTTCTTTTGGGAGCATAGCAACGGACGTGATAAGTACCACTGGGCCAGTTGGGACTCTATGGCCCATCCGACAGAAGATGGAGGTTTGGGGTTCACCAAACTCAATCACATAGTTAAAGCTTTCTCGATAAAACTGTGGTAGAATCTCCGCATGCGCCACAACTTATGGAGCAGGTTTTTGAAAGCTAGATATTTCAAACACATACACCCCTCGATGGCCATATCCAACAGCAGATCCTCCGCGGCTTGGCATCGCATCCTTATTGGCCGCGACCTTGTCGAACCCGCGATGAGACTCCAACTGGAAGTGGGCGATTCGAACCCGTTCTTTGAGTGATGGGTTGGAGACAGCATGATCCCGAATCTTACGGAGACCCCGAGAGATTGCAGGATCAGAGACTTGTGGAACCCCAACACCGACGACTG